>JADBJO010002567.1:130720-138220 GCA_016801955.1 Conus betulinus | reverse complement strand
TTCTCATCCCTCTCTCTCCCGCTAAGTCTCTGTCTCTCTCTATCTCTCTTATATGAATTTATCACGTCCCCCTTCTCTCTCTTGTCTCTTTCTCTCCAAAATCTTTCCCTTTCTGGAAAAATTCTCCAACTGCATGCCGTCAATCTAAATGATGTGGTTCCCTCTTTCTCCTCACCGTTTCTTGTTCTCTGTCCTCGGATTTTACTTCCCGTTGGGTAGCTCACGGACGCTCGCTCTACTCTCTCTCCTCATTTCCTCATCTCCTCCAGCCTCTCTTCTCCCTCGTGCTCCTCCCTCCCTCCGTTCTCTCTCCCTCTCGTCTCGTCCCCTGTCTCTGGAGCTCTCTCTCTCCTCCCTCTCTCCTTCTCTCTCTCTCGCTCTCCTCAAAAAAATCTCTCGGGCTCCTCTCTCTCTCTCTCCTCTAACCTCATCCCATCTCCTCTCTGGGTATCCTCGACTCTCGTCATCCCTCAAAATGACAGTTTCATCCGTCATAAAGGGAATTTTCAAACAACAAGATTTTGTAATACCACCAAGAAGGGCCTTTAGGCCGACACTTCTGAAAAACATGTAGAAAAATGTCAAAGGGCATACACACACACGCGCGCGCACGCGCGCGTGCGCGCGCGTGCATGCACACACACACACACACACACACACACACACACACACACACACACACACACCACACACACACACACACACATAATGCATGCACGCACGCCGCATACACAATCACAGAGAGAGAGAGAGAAGAGAGAGAGAGAGAGAGAGAGAGAGAGAGAGAGAGAGAGGAGAGAGAATTACTTATCGGATGTATTCGAAACTGCTAAAAAATTTAAAAACTGTTGCGAACAGAGATATTTCTATCATTCCTATGTAAACGGGAAACATCTATCTGAAGGCAAGTGATTGTACGTCTGACTTCTGAGAACACTCATCTTTTCCTACGGGCCGCGTTTGCACGAACGCATCATGATGAAGATTTTCTGATTGAGTGTCTTCGTTTTCAGCGAACGTGGACAGCTTCATTGCAAAACCTGAATGTAACGTACGGCATAAACTTCCCAGAAAATGGTGTCGTTATCGTGTAAGTTATTGTTGGAGAACTTTACTGCTCTCTCTCTCTCTCTCTCTCTCTCTCTCTCTCTCCTCTCTCTCTCTCTCTCTCTCTCTCTCCATCAGTATTTACGGTCAGTGATCTCATGCACTTTTTCCAACATGTTATTACAGGAGGGGAGTGACTGGACAGTCGGACGCCACTGATGTGAACGCCAACTCCCCAGCCACAGGTAAGTGTGAAACAGTTTTTCGGCATTCTCTCTCTCTTTTTTTTTTTTCTTCTCATGTTTTCATTACAGTCAGATCATTTTTCTTTCTTTGCCTCGTAAAGCCCCACGGCTGAACTTTCCTGCGTCTGTCGACGTGGACACAGGTTTTTGCACTTCAGATCAAACTCTTCTTTAGGATTTCCGTGTTTGCAATTTCTTTCTTTCTTTCTTTCTTTCTTTCTTTCTTCTAGACTGATGTTAATTATTAGGTATAGGTGTATCCGCTTACACTGTTGCCTCAAGTTACTTGTTTATGGTCTTGGGAGAGGCTGAAATATTTCTTAAAGTGTAAATTTTGAAACGTTTGCATTTTTTTCTTTTTTGCTTTGAAATTTGTCTTTGTATTCATTTACATCCGAGCATCCATTAAAATCTACGTCGATTTAGCTTCTTTTGTGTGTGTGTGTGTGTGTGTGTGTGTGTGTGTGTGTGTGTGTGTGTGTGGTGTGTTTGTTCACGGGGATACCGTTAGTCGCAAAAAAAGACAGTTGCTATCTGTTGTATAGATTGGTGTTTTTGTGTAACCCGTGTGTATATTGTGAACTCTAAGGATAATGAACTTTAGAGATGAAAAGTAGATAGTTTTGCTAGATACGTGGATATGCTTTTGAATATTGTGCGTCGGCGTTGTAATCCTGGTTACGTAAAAACTGACCATGCTCTGCTTATATTCTGACGGTTTAAATCGCACTTGTTTTCATTTGTGTAATCTTTCTGTTTCTGTCTCTTTCTGTCTCTGTCTCTCTCTGTCTGTCTCTCTCTCTCTCTTCTCTCTCTCTCTCTCTCTCTCTCTCTCGCTCTCTCTGTTGTGTGTGTGCTTGTGTGTGTTTGAGAGAGAGAGAGAGAGAGAGAGAGAGAGAGAGAGAGAGAGAGAGAGAGAGAGAGAGAGAGAGTCTAAACCGTCTTACAAAGTTTAGTTGACAGCTGAGAGAAAGAAGAATAAAAAAGTAAATTTAGATAGTAATTACAAATGTCGGTGAAGGTGAAATCTATATTAATGACAAGGAAAGAAAGCATAATCTTTAGTTTTTCGTTTACAATTTTCTTGCTTTTGAAATTTCTTTGAAAATAACCAGGCCTACGTTATTAGATTATGCTAATTGAAACATCTGTAACAGTTTACTTGAATAATTTGAAAATGTCTATTTGGATTTTTAAGACGGTTCTCACAAATGTTATGTAAGTTCTAAGTTCACGTTTTACATGTGCTTACCGTAGACGTTATTTTTCTGAAATTGTGTTTTGTACCTTTCTTGTGTCCACGTGCACTTTGTGTCTGTTTCGCACAATTCTTTGTAGTTTCGCTTTCATGTGCGCACTTTTACACAAAATAACCGTCTTTGTGGGTACAGTGTTTCCCTTTTATGAACGCTTCATTATTTGTGTTCAGGGAACAGTTTTTTCGCTCTGACTTTTTCATGTTATTGCGACGAGAAGGAACGCTGGCACTTGCAAATAACATGTCATGCACAGAAACTTCATTTACCGTGCCGAAAGTCATTGATTAGCTACTCACTGAAATGAACAACATTCTGGTTTTGCTTCAATTTTAACAGCAGAAAAGAAAATGTTCAGATACTGTTTTTCACTTTAAGTGTTCTTTAACATCAGTAGAAATGTTCAGATAGTTTTTGGTTTTTTAATCATAAGTGCATTACTGACGACATTGCGAATTTTGTTTATTTAGGTTCAAAGTGAGGCGACTGTAGGCAGAATTTGAAACAACGTTTTCAAGGAATTTAAAGATCACGGGGACAAACAAAATTTCAAAAGAAAACACAATCTCTTCGGTCATCTTCAGGCAAGATAAACAACATTCATGAAAATATGGGGCCCCAACGGCCTCGTTTTCATTTAACGCCCATCTCGCGCCGAATTTGAAAAGATAAGTGATTGTTGGCCTTCATTGCCCTGTATGTCGTTTCTCTTGCCCGAAGAAGACCAAAAAGGTCGAAACTCGTCGTATTTTGTCTTGCAATTTGTTTGTCCGTGCTGTCTGGCTGGGTTACTTCAAATTCCTAAAAAAATTGTTTATAACTTTCTGTCTTTGTCTTCGTGCCACTTCAGAGGCATTACCCCCCCCCCCCACACACACACACACACACACACACGCGCGCGCGCACACGCGCACGCACACACACACACACACACACACACACACACACACACACACACACACACACACACACACACACACTCCCCTCGTTCTGGCTCCCCGTCCACAGCCACACCCTGGCTTGTCCTTGCCACAGCCACAGCAGGGCGTTTCACAGGGAGCAGTCAATGTTAAGTCGATATGAGGCAGCCCACCAGAGGAGACACTGCACTGCTGCCGAGTTCTTCCGATGGGTGTTCAGTCTTCCCTGTTCTGACTGAATCTACGCAGGGCACCGCATACTAAATCCCTTATCGACGACAATAATTGGTTTGAGAGAAAGCGTCTCCCGCCGGATGGCGCTGCAACGTCAATATTACAAAATGATGTTTTATGTTTTATGTAATCAAGCAGCAAAAAAAAAAAAAAAAAAAAAAAAAGCAAGCAACAAGCTGTTTATCCAAAATTTTTATATAAACGTTGATTTTCATCATCGCACTTCACCCCAGTGTGACATAGTTCAGTTTACTGGTTTTCAGTTGCGAAAAAAAATTTTTCTTTTTTTTTTAGTGAATTATTTTTTGTGGAAAAAAAAATGAAATGAATAAGTCAAACTGGCGTTTTGTTTATACCGTGTACTTGAGACACCAACAGGAAAAAAGTGGATGCAAGCAGCGCACTGTTTATCCAATATTTTGATACAAATATTGACGGTAATAGCAAAATGTTGCATATTTCAACTTAGTGGTTTTCGGTTGTTATTCATACGTACACACACACACACACACATATATATATATATATATATATATATATAGAGAGAGAGAGAGAGAGAGAGAGAGAGAGATACATATATAAATATAAATATATATATATATATATATATATATGTGTGTAAAAAGTTTTATAAAAAGAAAAAAAAAACTCTTTGTGAAACATTGCTGAAGTAAAATGAATAAATCCAATTACCTCTTTTTCTTTTACACCGTCAGTTAAATCCCTGATTATTTATCCGCGCGTTTACCATCACTGTTATTTCATCATTGCACGAGCTGTTACACAAATCTCTTGCTTCCTGTTGGACATATTAGACGCAACAGGTGCACAAGACGGCGAGAACATCCCTGCAGAGTCGTCATTCAATGCGGATAACGTCACTGCTGACGCTGGTGATGGGGCCACGGAAGATACTGCGGCATGGGAGATCCCTGCTGAGAGTACACCCACCGACGGAGATCCCGCGGAAGATACACCCGCAGAGGATACGCCCACTGAGGATTCATTTGCTGAAGATACACCTCCCGAAGACATGCCATTTGGTGACACACCTACTGAAGAACAACCAGGTGAAGAGACACCTACTGAAGAAACACTCCCTGAAGATACAGCAGGCGAAGAAACACCCACTGAAGAAACACTCCCCGAAGAAACACCAGGTGAAGAAACACCCACTGAAGAAACACTCCCCGAAGAAACACCTGGTGAGATATACCTCCAGAAGAGACACCTGAAGATACACCTGCAGAAGAAACACCCAGCGAGGAGACACCCGCTGAAGATACACCCGCCGGAGATGAACCGTTTGCTGAGGATCTCCCTGTAGAAGGTACACCCTCAGATGGCACGCCCCCGGAGGACACACCGGCGGAAGAGGAGTCTGTATTTGATGACATCCCCGCAGAGGGCACGCCCGGTGACGACGATGCCCCGACCTCTGCCCCCGATTCTGACAGCACCTCCAGCTCTGACCTGACCTTTGGCCCCACCGCTGCCAACGACACCGAGGCTGTGGTCGACGACGTTGACGAGGACTCACCGAATGTGACTGCACTCGTTCCGACAGAGACTTCTTCAGTCGATGACATTGCTGGTGACGGTTTGAACGTGACTGGGAGTGACGACACTTCTCCAACAGACTTTGATGATGGTGGTGATGATGATGCTTATTGGGAAGAGGAAGTGGGCTGGGACGTGCCGGCAGACAACGACACAATGCCCGGTGGCGTCACGGATGAGTCACTTGATGACGTAAGTCCCGGAGAAAACGCCACTGACGCAGGCGTCATTCCATGGCCAGACAGCGACTCCTCAAACGAAACAGAACCCGTCCATGATGAAGATGAGGACGAACTTGTTTACGATGATGAAGACGAAGACGAACCCACATACGACGAAGATTATGACGATTATGAATATGATGAAGACTATGAAGAAATAGACGAAGGGTCCGACATGTCGTCCGCAAATGACACCGATGACGAAAGTTCTACAGTGGCGATAGACGAGTCAGGTATTCCGCATTGCTGAGGGAAAATGCAGTACGGTTGTACAGGATAGAGCAGGAATGCATGGTTATTTTGTGGTCGTAGCCATAGTTGTAGCCCTGTAGCATGTGTGTAAGTAGCAACGAAAAAAATGTCAGTTACATACATATGTTCGGGGTGACGCTCGGAAATTGGATGTGTTTGAGTCCATGTATGTATTGAGAACGACTGTTTTCATCATCATTATTCATGTTATGATGCTTATCATCGTCGTCATAATCATCATTCTCATTGCTACTGTGATGATTTTTGATTGTTCAAAGGTTCTGCCTAGCCTCAAATTCCCTGCACATCATTAGAGTATTTTGCCGACATTCGCCGAGTATGCCAAGATAAAATGCTAATAACTGAACAAGAAATTAGATTACTACTGTTTTGAAGACTGTGATTCCTGGGAAATAGGAAGCTTGCTTCTCCGGGTGATATGCAGAGAGAGAGAGAGAGAGAGAGAGAGAGAGAGAGAGAGAGAGAGAGAGAGAGAGAGAAAGAAAGGGGGGTGGAGGGGGGGGGGGGGGGGGGAGGGAGGGGATGGGGAGGGAGGGAGAGTGTTCCGAATTGAATAAACATTACGTATTGATAAAAGCCGAAAACTAGCTCATCACAACTGAATTATGTAACTGAATTGAGAGAGAGAGTAGAGAAAGAGAGAGAGAGAGAGAGAGAGAGAGAGAGAGAGAGAGAGAGAGAGAGAGAGAGAGAGAGAGAGAGAGAGAGAGAGAGAGAGAGAGAGAGAACGGAACGGAACGGAACAGAACAGAACCAGACCAGAACAGAATTTGATTCAGAACGAGCTCAAGCATTACAAAGGCGTATAATAATTAATCCACTTACTTCCCAAGGTCCAAAATAACTGTTCTAATAAGCAATGAGCATGATTCACGCCCATGTCCCTGTGCGGACATTCGATCTATGGTGAGAACACAATCAGAGAACACACACTGGTTTGCTGAACGTTCTTCGTAAGTGAACAGATGCGGAGGTGAACAGGTGCATGAATGATACTTAATATACCGGTGTGTTTTTCATGTGACGATTTATTTTACAAAGTGTAAAAGAGCAAATGAAATAGTCTGTCCTTTTCTGAATTGTTTTAAAGCAAAGGTAAGTTAGGGAATTTGTGTACATCTGTCTGTCTGTCTGTCTGCCTGTCTGTCAATCTATCTATTATCTATCTATCTATCTATCTATCTATCTATCTATCTATCTATCTATCCGCGCGCGTGTGTGTATGAATATCAAAAATAGCCCACAGAATACTAAATCGGACTTTTTTGGTTCCACTTGCACTGGCATGTCAATTTTTGTACTCCCTTTCCGCATGTGGTTTACAGTGGTTTGTTTCTGTTTCTGTTTGCTTGTTTCATTTAGCATTTTGTTGCTGGGGCTTGAACAGAACTGGTTTCATGGGATGTCACATGGCTGTGTGTGTTCATAATTATAGACGTCAAGTCTCCTTGTTTGCCAAACCATAAACTGCGTTCGCATGGTGCTGTAATCCTTATTCGTTTTTAGTTTCATGAAGATAGACGTCTTAGCATCACCTTCACTGTCTTTTTTTTAATGACAATGATGATGGTGATGGTTATGATGATGGTAATCAATATCTTTACAATCATCATGTGTGATCGGTATATAAAGTATGATGAGTATTTACTTCCCAGCTCCTCTCTCATTGCTTCTTGTCTCTGTCTCTCTCTGTCTCTCTCTCTCTCTCTCTCTCTCTCTCTCTCTCACACACACACACACACAC
>JADBJO010002567.1:105720-125720 GCA_016801955.1 Conus betulinus | reverse complement strand
CTCTCACAAAAAAAAAGCGAATATATTTACGCACACACACACACCACACACACACACACACACACATATTTACACACATATACATATACATATAGTTTATACACATATGCATAAATACATATTAATATATGTACACAAAGCATACCTGCAAACAATGTATGTATGCAGGTGAGAGCATGAATGTTGATGCGCAGGCCCACGGCCCATATTATAGGCAGATACCTACTCAACACTTCCACACACACACGCATATATTTAAAAAGTCATGAGGAGAAAGGGCACACACACCATAGAAACATTCTTTAACCTTATGAGTTATAGACAGACAATAGAAGGTAGACAGGCAACAGTTAGACAAGACAGACAGATATAGAAAGGGGGGGGGGGGGGGGAGAGAGAGAGGAGAGAGAGAGAGAGAGAGAGGGAGAGAGAGAGAGAGAGAGAGAGAGAGAGAGAGAGAGAGAGAGAGAGAGAGAGAGAGAGAGAGAGAGACTGACAGGTAGACATACAGACAGACAAATAGACAAACAGGCAGAGAATACAAGCAGACAGCAGAATAAAGACATAGAAGATGAGCAAAAAAACATTTGAGGAAATTGGATACGAAATTACGATCCAGAAATACCACAAAAGGTTAACTATAACTTAGCATTAGATATTTATGATAATGTTTTAAAAACGTAGATAAGCTATTTTTATTTCTCATGTCACAAGGAATTTCATTCCAAAGTTTACCACCCGATATGCTAAGGAAGACATGAATAGATCAATTCTGGGCCGGGGAATAGATATCGCATGTTTATTACGAAAGGTGTTTACAAGGAATTGGTACACAGATAAGAAGGTGCAAGATTGTTCATTATTTTGTACATGAACACACCCATATTGAAACGACATTTCTGACTGAATGGGAGAATCTCAAGTTCTTTATAGTCTGCAACTTGAAGAGATGATTTAAGGAGTATGATTTTTAGTGAAAGTCTATACAAACGCTCCAGTGGTTTCAAGCAATTGTGACTGGCCATGTCCCAGCAAGTTGAGCATAGTCAGTATTAGATTGTATATATAGGCATGGAAAATAACTTCCGAGAATGTTGGTCAAGGAAATGCTTGATTCTGTTTAAATGAAATATCTTTCTTGATCTTTCCGAGATAAGGCAGAAACATGATTAGACCAAGATAGATTATTATCGATAGTGAGAATAAGTAACTTATGTGAATCAATTTCTTCTATAATCTGATCGTAGAGATACAATGGAGGTGATCTAGTTTTCATGTTTTGTCGTTTTTTGCCTGGTTGATATCAACATAAATTTTGATTTCATAGGATGGAGGGCCATGTGATTTAGTTTGGACCACTCACTAAGATTATTTACATCTTTTTGAAGAGCACTGCATACGGAGTGTATGTTTTTGCCTTTACTGTGGAGTGTCGTGTCGTCAGACCTACCAATTAACGGTGTATCAGAAGCCGACAACACTGACCAGACTTGTACCGGCTCTGTTCGTCCATCCCATCAGTATTTCACAATGTTTTCAAACCAGCTTCATCTGTTCCAGATGTTTGAGGCAGTCTGTTGTCTTGCAGATGATGGTGAGACATGTTATATCACAAGAGCTTCGAAACAAATAAACTCTCTCGTGTCAAATAAACTCAAAACACGGCGGTTTTTTGTTTTTTTATTTTACGTGTTACATACTTTTGTTTCGGAAGGTTGACCTCAAAAGCCAAGCAACGTAATCATATGTTTGATGGTTTGCGCATCAGACAGATGGATCCATTTGACAGTCACTGTCATCCGCAGGTCGAGTGCGCAGTTGAACTCGCTCGGACGTGGATGATCCCTGCTTCCATTTCCCTACCCTTAATCCCACACACCTAGTCTCCTCCCCCGTCCCTCCCTGTCCCACCCCCCTCTTCTCTGTCTCTTTCCCTGTCTCCATCCCGCCCCATCCCTCCCCTTGCCTCCCATTCCTGTCACACACCACCCAATCAAATTTGATCACACACTGAAACGTGATAGTAGAGTGATGCAACAGATGGTCGTTACTATTTTTCACCCTGTACGTTCATGAAATCGGAAGAACAAAGCAGCCCATTACGTTGTTTTCATATATTAATGAAGCTTTCACAGCAGGAAAAGGAGCAGATTTCGTGTATTAAGTATTAGACTTCTGTACCAGTGCATTCAATTAAGGATTAAGCAAGCTATTAAGAACTCGTATGGATGAGAGATGTAATAAACAATTAGACTAGGCCTGAAAATTGTCTGTTTCTATGCTAGTAGATATGCGGCTTTACAGCCCTGATATGGTTTTGCTTTTTTGTTGTTTTTGTTGTTGTTATTGTTACCTAAACCTACATCTTACGTTTTAAAGAATTGTAATAAAAAAGTAACTTACATCCTGTAAAACAATTAGATGCATCTAACTCTAAAACAAATGCCACTTTTGGTATCCAATCACTTAGCAGACCAGGACTGATCATGAAAGCGCTGGAAATGGAACATTAGTGCATCTCTGGGTGGTGTTGATGGCACTTCAGTGAAGTAATTGCTTTGGATGCATCATAGATTTTTCATCAGAAGATCTCTTCAACAGTTTGAATGGCCTGATTACTAAGAGCAGAACTGCCTCTAGGGCCCTTCAGTAGATGGCAATGCCCCTTCAACAGTTTCCAGCCTGTCGTCTGGGAATGTCCTGTGATAACACGAAGCCCAGGCCAAGTATTTAGAATATCTGGTTCTATGTGTAGATGTTTTACAGAGACATGTGTAGGGGTGTACTTCCTTTGTTTCGCTGTCCCGGCTTCTAAGGCAGGTAATCATGGGGAAGAAGGCAGTCAACATCAGCAAAAATATCAGTGCTTTGGGGAAGACAAGAATACTTAGCGCTCTGCTTTCACACGATGCCAGTGTTTTCCTCCCTTCTAAGATCCAGGTGTCTCTGCGCTTGCATCAGAAGGTTCTGCCACCTTGTGGTCGCCGAAGCCATCATCGGCAACAGTTTTGTTGTGTAGTGACTGGCTGTCATCAGGTTCAAGATGAAATACATCGCTAGTTTCTTAAGCGAGATGCGACCTCTGCAAGACACTGCACACTTGCCCGGGGTTGAGGAAGTGTGTGATGCCAGTGATACCGCCTCCTTGCTTTCCTTGCGGCTACGCTACTCTGGTCTTTGTCGGGGTCCACGTGACTGAAGTGGTGTGGGAAGGTCTTGACCAGAAGGTCCAGCGTCAAAACTCCATCACATGCCGAGAGAGCTGGTCAGTCTCAGTCAAAGACACTGTGCCCCAGCCAGCATCGCTGGTATAGCTAACTCTCTTGAAATGTGGCAGCATGGCTTGAGACACATGAAGACTCATCCCAGACCTTATCCTTCTGTGCTTGGTCATACACACACATAAACCATTTTCACGTCATCCAACATGTAGCTGAAGGTTACTGCAAAGGATTCCACAAAGGCCCCAGACTCATCAGAGGCAAGCCAGGTCAGATGACGTTCTGTTGCATTAGTTCCGAAGTGAAGTGACAGCAGGCGGAAACTGAAACAATTTTTTAAAAGAAAAGTTAAAGTTCATCCGCCAGATTAAGGGGACAAACAAATTTGTCTTGCAGTTTGTTGATCCCCCCTTTGTCTGGCGGATAAACTATAACTTTTCTTTGAAAAGAAATCTGTTTCTTTAAAAAGAAATCTATTGCATCGTTCCAGATTTTCTCGGGATCTTTTTGAGGTCAGGGTTTGCGTCTTCCTTGCCAGGTGGAGGGAGGTAAGGGGAGGGTGTCCTTTCTGATTTCTCGTGTGTGCGGTTTTCCTGCCATGACCTGTTCTGCGCTCATAGGACCGAGAGGAGGCTGCGTCCTATCCCCCCCTCGCAGTCGGCCCGATGGCCGCAGAAGCTCATCAATAACTTTCTCCATGGTTCGTTGCGGTATGATGAAGGCCATCACGTGGACCGGCCAGACAGTCCTGGTCGTCAGAATGTCCCCCACCACGGTGCTGCCAGTGTGCAGAACAGGGTCTGATCTACTGTGACAGCATGTTGCCGGCCCATTCTTTTCTTGCTTCACATGAGCACTTAACAAGTGTACAGTGTATCAAGAGCAGGTGTTAATACAGTGGGCATGTACCGAACGCTGGTCACTTCAGGTGACTCTGTTGTCTCTCGTGGTTAAAGCTTTTGCTCAGTTCCCTTTATTTGCTCTTCATCTTGCCTCTTTACAAAGATTCTGAGCAGTGGTCCTAGTACTGTTTGGCTGTCTTGTGGCAATCCAAAACATTCATTTCGGAGTTTTCTGCTGATTTTGGGCTTGTTTAACCTCCTGTTGCTTCAGCAGGAAAGTTTTTTCCCCCATCATTACAGGAACTTGCAGGCTTTCTGCACATGAAGCTTGAGTTTGTCATCATCAAGTCCCTTTCTCGGCCACGCTGCCACCTGTACTATGTGGAAAGTGTTCATCCCGTCAAGCCTTCAGTCAGTAATATCTCTCTGTTGTCACTTGTGAGGTGTGCAAAGAGACCAGGACACAGTGTGGTGGAGTCACAGCTCCTGTTTTGGGGTTCATAGCCTACATCGTCTTCACAGCCACTGCACTGTCAGTTTGCAACAAGCGGTGATAACTTATTATATACCATGTATTTTGAAAGCGGTGCAAGATGTTTGAAACGTGTGGCTTCGCGCAGGTTCTCGTGGATGCCACATGATTTGGTGTCGGGCGTGTTGGTCCCGTGACATCGCACACAACGTTTTGGGGAGACTGAGGACCCTCCTCTGAAACCCTGGTTCCTCTTCACCTGCACCGACTTCTTCTTCGTTATGTGCATTTCCGCGCCTTGGCTTAAGGCTGTGTCAGGCCAGTTGACATAGGCTAGAACACCAAGGCTACATCAGAATGTTGTTGTGCTCTGCATAATTATGCGGGGATTGTCTTCAGTTGTGACAAGCTCCTAGCATTACATTATCAGTCTCCAAAATCCCCCGAAGTCGAAGTGTGGCTGCCGACGTGGCGGGGTAATCAAAAACGGTCACACACGTAATGTTCTCATCCCCAGCTGATGCATTTGTACCATAGTGTTCAAATACTTTGGCTGTTGGGATGATCCCTGGAGTCTTTTAGCCAGTGTACGACAACAACAACAACAACAACACAAGCATTTCCCTCTGAAAGAGCTTGACTTACAAACAGTAGATGAATGAACACGAAAAGACTTTCAGGAACACATCCTTTCATGTTGCTTTCATCAACAGCAGAACTCTGTACCGTGGGTGTGCTGGACGTCTGATGCCAGCTTCAATGCTAGGTGGGCCATCTCAGGAAATGACTCATTATGAAGCTGATACACAGACATGGGCAGATTTCCTTTGACACCTGACGGATGATCTAAATCCGGTGCACGCACATGCTTCATTAGAACCAGCAGCACACCCTGCTTTCGTGTGGCAACCATATCAAATCTGTCTAGGTGTACATGATCCATGTAAACCATTTATGATCTTGTCGTCTTTCTGTTGCTGGCTGATGAGACAGTCCTCGGCATGTCCAGGCCGTCGTCTCCTCCTCTTCAGTGTCCTCACTGATTCCATCCTTGGGCGGGCGAAAATTGTTTCAAATGAAAACTCTATCATTCATGCGCCATTCAGAGGATTAAATGCCAGTTTTTTATACTGATAACGAACTTAAGACAAGAGAGAGAGAGAGAGAGAGAGAGAGAGAGAGAGAGAGAGAGAGAGAGAGAGAGCAGGAAAGGAACAGCACAATAACAAGAAAGTCTCTCTCTCTCTCCCTCCCTCCCACCCCCAGGCCTCTCTTTCTCTCTAATCTGTTTATTGAAGTATATGGGGTCAGTTTGTGTTTCAATTACGAACGCTATACCGTAAATCAGCCATAATTCTTTAGCATAACAACAAAGAAACCGAAGCTTATACTTTCGTCGTTGTGTGTGTGTCTGTGTGCGTGCGTGCGTGTGTGCGTGCGCGCGCGCGCGCGCGTGTGTGTGTGTGTGTGTGTGTGTGTGTGTGACATTGAACCTTTTAGAACTCAGTGTATGCTAATTTTTTCCTCGAAAATGCCTCCATCACTTGAACTTCGCGAATACTTTGTCTCTCTGTCTCTGTCTCTGTCTGTCTGTCTCTCTCTCTTCTCTCTCTTTTTTGTCTCTGTCTCTCTCTCTGTTTCTGTGTCTGTCTCTCTCTCCCTCATTCATTCGCATGCTCACACAAGGACGCAGATGCACATACATGCGTTCAGAGAGAGAGAGAGAGGGGGGGGGGGGGGCAGACAGACAGGCAGGCAGGCAGGCAGGCAGGCACAGACAAACGGGAAGGGCTGAGTAAAGGAGAGCTGAGGTGATGGCAGACCAACACACACGCAGACATGTAGACAATAGGACCAGTCCGCCTATCGATTAGACAAGGCAAATTAACGCCCACAACAGCTGCAGGCCTGGCTCTCTCTATCGACTGGCCCATCTCCAATGGACAGAGGTGGGGGGAGGGGTGGGGGGGGGGGGTGGGGGGGGGCTTGGCCGGCAAACGATTACGCCCTCCGCTGCCGTGTGCGCTGTGCTGTGTATGATGTACTTAGGGTTGGCTGAGGCTGATGCCGTGTGCGCTGTTGCTGTGTATGATGTACTTAGGGTTGGCTGAGGCTGATGCCGTGTGCGCTGTTGCTGTGTATGATGTACTTAGGGTTGGCTGAGGCTGATGCCGTGTGCGCTGTTGCTGTGTATGATGTACTTAGGGTTGGCTGAGGCTGATGCCGTGTGCGCTGTGCTGTGTATGATGCACCTACGGTTGGCTGAGGCTGATGTGGATTGTATTGAAAAACGGCGTATGGAAACACGATAGAGTCATTGTCTCTTGGCCTCTGAGCTTGGCTTGTGTGTGTGTTACGCGCTGTCCGTGATCGTGGTTGTATGGGTCTTTGCTGTTTTTTTTTTCTGTTTTTTCTCTTCCCAAAACACACACCTATACGTACCCTCGAGCAGGTACTACTAGCACAAATCATTTGCATATACTTTAGGTAATGATGATAATAATGATAATTATATTAGTTAAAGATATAGTGATAGTAGTAATAATAACAACATTAACAATAGCAATAACAATAATAATATTAATAGTAGTAATTATAATAACAATAACATCAGCAATAATAACAGTCATTATCGTAAAAAGCAACAACAAAAACAGCAGTAACAAACAATAATGATGATCACAATCATGATTATAAGAAAACAGCTACCCTCATTTGTGGTGAAAAGAAATACAGCCGTTGTTTTTTCTTTTTCATTGAAGTTGAGACCTTTTAGTCGATGGGATTTTTGGGTGGTGGTAATGCCTGTTTAAAATATACATTTCATTTTGTTAATTTAATATATTCGTATTTATTGATCAGTTTTGAGCGATGTTGATCATTCCCTCATAAATATTTCAACAAACTGGTCATTATTTGCAACAAAAAATGCAGTGCGCGCTACTTCGTAGCCCCAGTCTTGTAAATGTTAAGTAGTATTCGATCACAGCTGCGATTTCAGTTTATCGTTAATGTACATTTTACTGTGGGCATAACTCTAATAGGCCCTATCGTGTTGAAACCGAGTGCAGAACCACGTAATGGTGGTGGTCATGAAACTAACGAACCACAAGGCAATGAAACACGGAGATTGATACCGCCGTTCTATTAGTGGACTCACATGACTGGCAGACAGACAGACAGACATCCAGACAGACAGGCGGGCAGATACTTAGGAGGGGTCACGCGCTCGCGAGCATACGCAGGCACAGCTGTGATGGCATCACACCTATAGGCGATGAGGCAGCCATTCACGCCCATGGTTAGCTACCAAACAGGCAATTATCCACAGGTGTGTCGGGTCACATGTGTGTGCGTGTGTGTGTGTGTGTGTGTGAGAGAGAGGAGAGAGAGAGAGAGCGAGAGAAGATTGATTCAAGGTATGTAACTGTGGTGTACAACAAATTATCAAAGTTAGAGAGAGTTTCTGCCCCTTCCCACAGACCGTTCGCTCCCTCTACTATCTCTCTTTTTCATTCTGTTTGTGTGTGTGCGTGCGCATGCGCGCACGTACACGCCTACACACACCGTCCACCCTCTACATATACACTAGGCGTCTTGTTGATAACTCGCTTGAACGCAAAGATCACTTAAGGCCGGTCTTTCCCCCCCCCCCACCCCCCCAACACATGCATATTTGCGCGTGCGAGCGTCTAATATAACAGTTATGAATTAAAAGACAAACCTTAAAAGAAAGCGCATAAATACATTCTCGTTCATGCTTTAAGAAACATTCAAACACACACACACACACACACACACACACACACACACACACACACACACACACACACACTCACGCATGCATACTTACGCACACGTACACGCATATAAACAAACTCTCTCTCTCTCTCTCTCTCTCTCTCTCTCTCTCTCTCTCTCTCTCTCTCTCTCTCTCTCTCTCTCTCTCTGTGTCCCTGTGTCTGTCTTGTCTGTTTCTGTCTCTGCTTCTGTCTTTCTCTGTCTCTCTCTTTCTCTCGCTTTCCTTCTCTCCTTCCTTTCCACCCTCTCTCTTCACCCCCCACTCTTTCTTTTAATATCTGTATATATGCTATTTTTTCTGTTATTTATTTTTATACAGTCAACTTCATCGCAAATATTGCTGGTATTATGGTATTGTAGCCAACGTTTTCACATTGATTCAGCTTATGACGAAAATTCTGTATAAGTAGTTCGTTGTTTAGAGAGAGAGAGAGAGAGAGAGAGAGAGAGAGAGAGAGAGAGAGAGAGAGAGAGAGAGAGGCAGGCAGACAGGCAGACAGAGACAGGGAGAGAACTCTATGTCAAGGAAAACCAAGATGACGACGACGACGACGACGACCACGATCACGAAGGAGAAGAAGAGAGGAAGAAGAAGGAGGAGGAGGAGGCGGAGGGGGGGGGAGGAGGAGGAGGAGGAGGAGAAGATGGGAGGAGGAGGAGGAGAAGAAGAAGAAGAAGAAGGAGTAGGAGACGAGGAGGTGGAGGAGGAGAAGAGCAAAGAGAAAGTAGAGAAGAAAAGGGGGAAGTCTAAAAGAAAGAAGAAAACAATTGGAAACGATTTTTTTTTTTTTTTTTTTTTTGTGTAGTTTTGCTTTTTACAAGTAACGTCCTCATATAATGAGGATGCTGATCGTGATAATGATGACAATGACAAGAACGATGGTTGGAGGTGATGAGGGCAACGCCTCACTGTGTGACGTCACTGCTCAGGTGCGTCCCGGGTCCCGGAGAAGGCGGACTTTGTGGTGTACGACAGCAACGGCAAGCCCTGCCTGCTGGCGTCGCTCAACATCACCATCCACTTCAAGTACCACGTGCAGGAGGGACTGGTCAGGGAGGTAGGCACGTCCAATAGTCACTCTTTTGGTTTGTGACCCACGAATACACACACACACACACACACACACACACACACACACATTCACGCACACACACACGCAAGCGCGCGCACACACATACACACAAACACACACGCACACACACACGCTCACGCGCGCTCGCACACACACACACACACACACACACACACACACACACACACACACACACACACACACACACACACACACACACACACACACACACACGCACGCACGCACGCACGCACACATACATACGCACACGCACGCACGCACGCGTTCACACACACACACACACACACACACACACACACACACACACACACACACAGACATCATCATTATAGTCGACGTAATTTGTCCCGGATCGCATATAGGCCTACATGAGAAGGCGGTAAGAGGCCATATCAACAATGGAAGCCTGAACCAGATCTGTCTTGATGTGTGTATGATACTCCATGGAGGGATTTCCGTGATAAAGTTTAAGAAAATGTATGAAAACGGAAAAACAAAAAACCACACACACACACACACACACACACACACACACACACACACACACATGCGCGCGCGCGCACGCACGCCGCACGCACGCACGCACGCACGCACGCACGCACGCACGCACGCACGCACGCACACACACACACACACACACACACACACACAGGCGCGCGCCCTCGCACCGACTTCTCTTACATACACACATGGACACGCACATACAAACGCACGCACCTAACATTCGCATATAAACACAAACGTGCATATACAAGCCGAGCTCTCTCTCTCTCTCTCTCTCTCTCTCTCTCTCTCTCTCGAAAGTTCTAGATTCTGTACGATATGCATAATATATATATATATATATATATATATATATATATATATATATATATATATATACACACAATGCATATCGTACTGTGCCATTTGTTTTGTTACATGGTATTTGTTGTTTTCTTTAGTGAAAAGGTGATTGTGTTACCAGCTGCATGACGCATTGGTAATATTTTTTCTGTACGTGTTCCCCTTCCCCTTCAGTTATGGGCCCTGGCCTATACTGAATAAACGTTCATGTTCACATTCTCTCTCTCTCTCTCTCTCTCTCTCTCTCTCTCTCTCTCTCTGTCTCTGTCTCTCTCTCTCTCTCCCTCCCTCCCTACCTCCCTCCCTCCACGTGCGCGGCTGGAAAATCTGCATGAGAAGTCGAAGCCAAGTCTTGAATGAGAACGAAAGCAGATGTTCAAATGCACATAAGCATAATTCGTTTTCGATATCAAGTAAAGTACACATCATTGAGAGAAAAAAGAAAATGTCGTCCGTGGTTTTTTTTTTGTGTAGGGATATTTTGCTTGGAGACTGATATGTAACTCACAATATGACACCCATTTTGGCCTCTAGGAACACCTGCCGCCAAGTGTGTTGATGTACCAGTTTCAGTGTCGTCGATGAGCTGTCACTGCGCGCAGAGCAGCCCACATGCGCTGCCACAAAGCACGGGGGGGTGAACAATGAATAAGTAAGGAACGAGTTAGAATAGGCCAGAGGGCGAAGGGAGGGTGGTGGAGGTGGGAGTGGGGAGGGGTAGGGGCGGCTGACTTATGAGGCTTGGCAGATGTCAGACTAACGCATTAACACGACGCCGCTGGTAAAGCCTTAGGTCCATGCGCCCATGGTTGGGTGCGTCTACAGTCAGTCAGTCTCTCTCTCTCTCTCTCTCTCACACACACACACACACACACACACACACACACACACACACACACACACACACACACACACACACACACACACACACACATACATACACAACAACAACAACAACAGCACACTAAGTGACAAAATAATCCTCTCTCTACAACAGGAAAAATGAAATGCGCCTGCGCCTGTCTTTCTCTCTCACTTTCTCACTGTATCACACACACACACACACACACACACGCACGCACGCACGCACGCACGCACGCACGATCGCACGCACGCACGCGCTCACGCACGCATGCATGCACACACACACACACACACACACCACACACACACACACACACACACACACACGCGCGCGCGCGCACACAACACACACACACACACACACACACACACACACACACACACACACACACACACACACACACACACACACACACACACAACAAATGTGCGCGCGCACGCGCACACGCACAGGAGACACGCAGACTTCGCTAAGACAAGGCCAAGTATATGACTTTAATGTATGTGATTGTGGTAGAAGACTGTTTGGCAAGGCGGCATATATGATGGTGAAGTATGTGACTGGTGACAGACATACGAAACGGTGTGTCGAAGAAGAACACGCAGGACGGGTCAAGGTACGAAGGAACATGCGAGCAGAGCCTCTCCTTACTGTCCATCACCTGGAACTCAACGAAACCTTCACCCACCCTCAACCTCACCTTTTCCCTCAAGGTGGGTGTAGTGATAGCTTCACCCTCAACCTCACCTTTTCCCTCAAGGTAGGTGTAGTGACAGCTTCACCCTCAACCTCACCTCACCTTTTCCCTCAAGGTAGGTGTCGTGATAGCTTCACCCTCCCTCAACCTCACCTTTTCCCTCAACAAGGTAGGTGCAGTGAGACTTTTCACCCTCACCTTTTCCCTCACCCATTTCCACCCTCAAGGTAGGTGTAGTGACAGCTTCACCTCAACCTCACCTTTTCCCTCAAGGTAGGTGTCGTGATAGCTTCACCCCCTCACCTTTTCCCTCAACCTCACCTTTTCCTCAACCTCACCTCAAGGTAGGTGCAGTGATAGCTTCACCCTCAACCTCACCTTTTCCCTCAAGGTAGGTGTAGTGATAGCTTCACCCTCAACCTCACCTTTTCCCTCAAGGTAGGTGCTGAGACTTTCACCCTCAACCTCACCTTTTCCCTCAAGGTAGGTGTAGTGATAGCTTCACCCTCAACCTCACCTTTTCCCCCTCAAGGTAGGTGTCGTGATAGCTTCACCCTCAACCTCACCTTTTCCCTCAAGATAGGTGCAGTGATAGCTTCACACCCAACCTCACCTTTTCCTCAAGGTAGGTGTAGTGATAGCTTCACCCTCAACCTCACCTTTTCCCTCAAGGTAGGTGTCCTACCTCCGTGTATTCTTTTCAACACTTCACCATTACCCTGATGATAGGTGTATACCTTTGTCTTCTCTTTACCTTCAGCCTTACCTTTACCTTACAGACAAGTGCCAAACCTGTCTCGATCGTTCACCATTATGTTTACCTGTATCCTGAATGTAGTTACCATATCGTGCTCATCTTCACACCTGCCTTCAAAAAATATAGCGCAGTATGTCATATATTTCGCCTTACTGCACTTTCAGGCTAAAGGTAAGTGCCCCCCCCCCCCCCACCTTCCGATACCTTCACATCCTCAGTTTTAACCTTTCCACTGAATGCAGTTCCACACCCTTTCTGATATCGATCACCACTCTCAGTCTGACCGTTCCCAAAAGGTTAGATGCCATCCGGAGATAGGCGCCACACCTTTCTGACACGTTCATTCCCCTCACCTAACACTTACCCTGCAGGTAGATCATTCGGCCTTTCTGGCAGTTTCACGCCTTCAGTCTCACTTCAAACTTGAAGGTATGCACCAGGCATTTCCCGCCCTGCCAGCAGGCATTCACCGTCCACTGCTCTTGACCTCTGCGTAACCCTGCAGGTATGCACCACCTCTTTCTGATACCTCCTGTCACAACGCCAACTTCATCCGTCAGATAGGGGCCACACCCCCTCTGTACCCTTAACTCTCAGCCTCGGGACAAAGTCTGAGGTGTGTGCAAATATCTTTTCTGATACCATCACCCACAATATCAAGTGACTTCTTCAGATACGCATTGTATCTCTCTTTCACGCTTTTACCTTCAACCGTGTCGCGCAACTCTCACGCTGATCCAAGTCACGCGCAAGTCGCGACTTCACCCTCTGTCACCTTCTACCTCCTTTTCTTCGGGTGGACATCATACCTTCCTGATACCTTCATCCCCCCAATTTTTACCTTTAACCTGAAGGTGTCTGGCACTCGGTTGGTCATCCATTGTCCTTGGTGGCACTTCATTATTTTCTGTTTCGTTCTGGTCAACTTTACTTCTTTGAATATTTTTCAGTGCTGAGAAGATGCGTACTGATGTGCAAGATGATGACAGTATTTTGCATAAAATGTGTGTGTGTACGTTTGTGTGTGTGTGTGTGTGTGTGTGTGTGTGTGTGTGTGTGTGTGTGTGTGTGAGAGAGAGAGAGAGAGAGAGAGAGAGAGAGAGAGAGAGACTTAGTGTCTACCGTTATACTGTCGTAGATTAGTAAATAGATGGAAATATTTTCTTACGTAGTATTGGTTTCGTTTGTAGAACTATCCTCTCTCTCTCTCTCTCTCTCTCTCTCTCTCTCTCTCTCTCTCTCTCTCTCTCTCTCAAATGTAAACAATTACCTGGTTGCCCTTCCGAGTTATGATCGCCTTCACTTTTTTAATCTTATGCCAGCCAAACATATTCTGATCTCCGAATGAAGTATGTATTTATATATGAACTATTATTCTAGACACACACATACGCACACACAAACACACTCACACACATCCAAGCAGCCACATACGAACGCACGCACATACGCACATGCACAAAAAGAGGTTTGACAGTAAAATGACAGGGGATGAAGCGAAAGTATAAAGGTTTATTTCCCCAGAACGTCACGCCAATGGAGCAAATAAACGACCATACAAAGCGCTTCGGGTTCTTGTCTTTATCTGACAAAACAGTCAAATGAGACAGACAAGAAGAAACATACGAATAAACGTGTGTGTGTGTGTGTGTGTGTGTGTGTGTGTGTGTGTGTGTGTGTGTGTGTGCACACGCGCGTGTGTATGTGAGTGTGTGTGTGTGTGTGTGTGTGTGTTGTGTGTGTGTGTGTGTGCGCGCGCGCGCGCGCGCGGCGTCCGTGCGTATGTCCAGAACAAAAACGAAGCCATTCCCAACCAGATCGACATGGACGTGCTGCCGCCAGGAACCAAACGCCTCCGCCCAGACCTGGTCCCTCCACCAGGTGGCGCTGTCCTACAACACGGCCAACAAGGACCTGTTTCCCGGGGCCTATGACCGTGAGTTCACAGCAGATAAAAAAAACCGTTGTTCACCCACAGTCTGGATCACCACAAAGTGGAATTTGCCATCTGCCCTCTTCTACCCCCCCCCCCCCCCCCATATCTCCCTTATGAAGATTATTTTGATCACTCGATCTTGATTGTATTGCGGATCCGTACAAGGTACAAGTCCAGGAAATGTATATGGATCTCTTACATCATCATTATAACACGATCATTATCGTTACGATCATCATCATCATCATCATCATCATCATCATCATCATCATCATCATCATCGTTGTTGTTGTCGATTGCCAAGAGGGGTATTGGCACAGGACATTGCCTGCTTCAGGAAATCCATAAGAATGCTGCACATCCCAATCATCGTCGTTGTCATCTTTGTCGTTGCAGCCACCGAGGAGACAGTGATGGCGGAAAACCTTAACTTGTTCAGAACCCCCCTGGGGATGTCCTACATGTGTAAGACGCCGGAAGTCGTCACTGTGGAGTTCAAGGACGTGGACCTCGCTTTTTCAATTACGTGCATCTTATGCCTTTCGGCGCCACGTCTGAGTATTTCAGCAACGGTGAGTTTGTATATGTCGATAGTTAGTAGTGGTCGTAGCGGTGTGTGGGTTGGGGTGGTTAGAATGATGGTTGGGATAAGGCTGTCTTAAAGTTTTGTACCAGACTTGTTTAATCTAAAAACTGCTATTTGTGTACTTTTCAACAAGAATGAATGTATTTTCTACATAGAGTGTATAAGAAATTCAAAGTTTCTATACATATGCTTCTTATGGCTAACAATCACCTGATGTTGCATAATTACGGTAAATGTGGGTTCTTTCTAATACAAACCAATTTTAAAGCTGCTTCATCAGCCCCTTTGGCACAAACTCATGCTCTCTGGTCATTTTCCCTGCAATGTTTCAGGCCATTTATCGAAAACGCAGACACAGACTGAGGCGCTTTCGCGCGCGGAAGTTAGCACGAGTTCTCGCTCTTTCGTCAAAGCTCCTGCCGTGGTTACATTCCCGCAAGTGCAATGGCCGCTCAAGAATTCTTTTCTAGAAAATTTTCGCGCCTTTGTTTTGAGTTCGTCACATTCATTTTAGCCAGGTCTGTGTACATAAATACGACGAAATCGTTCGGGTGAAAAGGTCTGTGGTATGGTTAGTAGCCTGTATACAGCGCATCGTGGAAAAGCTTGATGTGCTCCGCCTAGTGTTCTAACTGTAAACTGTCCTTTTCTTTTACAAAACTCAGGAAAGACGTATAATCTTTTCTTTTATTTTAAAATTTTCTGTTACATTTGAATGTGTCTGTTGTATCACGGTGCAGACGTTGAAATTGAGAATTAGTGGACGTTGACTTTGTTTACTTTCTGATAAATGTTTCACGTAAAATTGCTGGTTATTAATCGGTCCAGTTTGTGTCTATTTTATCTTCCACACCCGAACAGGGGCAAAAGATTTTAAGCTTTTTGAATCTTGAAATGAGTGGGAACGGAAGGGATGGAGGAGGGGGATGGATGAAGTTGTGCAAGATTGTTTACACATGTGTGTGTGTGTGTGTGTGTGTGTGTGTGTGTGTGTGTGTGTGCACGCGTGCGCGTTCCCCGTGCACACTGCATTTGCATTACGGTTTTATTTTTGAGTCTTGAAAAATACTTTCGGTTGGATCCATGTCGGTATCAAAATGTCGATGAAGGTGAAAGTCACTCGCGCTCGTGGTCAGTCACGGGTTGACTATCCCTCATTCCCTGCACCACCGTGCTCTCCTTCCACCTCTCCGGCCCCCCCCCCCCCCAATCTCCTCCCATGACTGTCTGACCTCGAGGTTGACCTTGGTGTTGCAGATACCGTGGAATGCTCTGGAGACCTGGGCATGGTGCCCGGCAAAGATGAGTCCTACACCGTGCCCCTCATCGTCGCCGCCGTCCTCGCCAGCGTCGTCGTGTCCATCCTCGTCGTCTACGCCACGGTGCGCTGCGTAGCACGGCGCATGCGCCAAGCTGACTACAAGCAGATGGAGTAAGGAGGGAGCGGAGGGAGAGAGCGAGGCAGGAGTAGTGAGAGGGAGTAAGGGTATAGGGAGAGCGAGGCAGGAGTAGTGAGAGGGAGTAAGGAGAACATATAGGGAGAGCGAGGCAGGAGTAGTGAGAGGAGGAAGAAGAACACATAGGGAGAGCGAGGCACATAGGGAGAGCGAGGCAGGAGTAGTGAGAGGGAGTAAGGGGAACATATAGGGAGAGCGAGGCAGGAGTAGTGAGAGGGAGTAAGGGGAACATATAGGGAGAGCGAGGCAGGAGTAGTGAGAGGGAGTAAGGAGGACATATAGGGAGAGCGAGGCATATAGGGAGAGCGAGGCAGGAGTAGTTAGAGGGAGTAAGGAGGACATATATAGGAGAGCGAGGCACATAGGGAGAGCGAGGCAGGAGTAGTGAGAGGGAGTAAGGGGGAACATATAGGGAGAGCGAGGCAGGAGTAGTGAGAGGGAGTAAGGAGGACATATAGGGAGAGCGAGGCACATAGGGAGAGCGAGGCAGGAGTAGTTAGAGGGAGTAAGGAGGACATATAGGGAGAGCGAGGCAGGAGTAGTGAGAGGGAGTAAGGAGGACATATAGGGAGAGCGAGGCACATAGGGAGAGCGAAGGCAGGAGTAGTTAGAGGGAGTAAGGGGAACATATAGGGAGAGCGAGGCAGGAGTAGTGAGAGGGAGTAAGGAGAACATATAGGGAGAGCGAGGCAGGAGTAGTGAGAGGGAGGAAGAAGAACACATATAGAGCGAGGCACATAGGGAGAGCGAGGCAGGAGTATGAGAGGGAGTAAGGAGAACATATAGGGAGAAGCGAGGCAGGAGTAGTGAGAGGGAGTAAGGAGAACATATAGGGAGAGCGAGGCAGGAGTAGTGAGAGGGAGGAAGAAGAACAGGTAGGGAGAAGTCGGGTGGAAAGGGGTGTGGGAGCAAGAAGAAAGCCGTCTGCCGATTTTGAAAAGCTTTGGGTTTTCAGACGTGACGGGGTGGCGTTTTGGAATTCCAAGGGATTTGTGGATTTGAATAAACGCGTGTTCGTGATTAAAGGGGGTTTTAGAGTGAGAATAAAGAGATTTGGGGGTTTATTGGGGATTAAGGTGGATTTTGTCCCACATCATGTTGGGCATTAGAATACAGGGGTTTGTAGTCCGAAGAGGTAATTGAATGATAAAAGAAAATAATTGTAGAGTCCAAAGAGACTAGAATAAAAATATAAACGTTTGTGTGGCCGAAACGTTAGACTGGAAATGGGATAAAGAGTTTTAAAAGTTAGGCGTCTACAGGTAGAACAAACAGGATCGGGAGCTTTTTAAAACTAGAATACAAGGGTTTAGGAGTTGAGACACGTTTTGAGTTAGGAGAAGGGTTTTTGGTGTAAAATTATATATCAAAACTAGGTAAAAGAAAGAGTTCGAAAGGATTTTGGTGTTAATAGAAAACAACAAAAGAAATTTTTGGAGGCAGTGGAAAAGGTTTTCATATTAGATAAACGGTTGTGAAATCAGAACGGGGGCTTTTGATGTCTAGGGAAGAAAATAAAAGATTTCGAAGTGGAAGAAGATGTCAGAATAGAGCACGTTGTTGTGTTACAGTGAAAAAAGGCATGGGACTCGGGGGGGGGGGGGGGGGGGGGGGGGAATGTTCGGCAGCCAGGACATTGGGTTAAGGTGTAGATGGATTTGGGAGAAGAATATAGCCCGGGAATGCCCTGGAGAACTCATTTTGTTCAAAGCTCTTTAGATTTAGAGTTTGCAGTAAAGGTTTCGAAACGAGATGAAAGTGTATTTCGGTGATCACAACGTCCCCTTGTGGTTTTAAAAAAAAAAGTTTGGGAGCTGCCGCCAAAGTGTAGCTCGGGATAAAGTAAAGTGTGTGTGTGTGTGTGGGGGGGGGGGGGGGGGGGGGGGGGGGGGGGGGGGGGGGGGGGGGGGGGGGGGGGGGGGGGGGGGGGGGGGGGGGGGGGGGGGTCGGTCAGCTACAGGCTTTAGCGTTTGGTTGTTTTCCAGAGGTCTTCCAAATTCCAAGGGCGGGACAGGCCATAAACGCTGCGCCTGTTTTCATGCCCGTCAAAACCAGTAGTCCGCAAAGCGGGCTTTAGCGCCAAATCAGCCTCTGCCTAGCTCTGTCCGACTAACCAGCGCAGAGACTAAGGAGACTTTCTCAGACTTTTCCAAGTGTTTTAGCTTTTTATTTTTTTCCTCTTTTTTTTTTTTCTTTTTTCTTCTTTTCATTTTGTTTTCCTCTATATTTTCGGTATCCCTATTTTGTCATTATGCCACCATCTAGTTTGCATTCCCCCCCCCCCCCCCCCCCCGTTTTCTCATTGTGCTGAAGTCTTCTTGGGGAGAAAAGATGAGAAATATTGTTGCGTAGGAGGGTTGTGTATCTATCTGTCTAGCCGGACCAGATCTCACAAAGAAATCAGGAGTATCTGCGTTGCTTGTTTGAAGAGAACATTGCCAAGTGGTCGTCGTTGAAATCATGACCCGTTCTCCCAAAGGACACAGAATAATGACCGGCATGTTGGCAAGAGAAGCGTGTATACCTACTGTGGTATTGCTTTGTACGTTGGAGACATCGATAAGAACACATGGTAAATTAACTTCTTTCATAATACTGACAGTTCGCGTAAATGAAAAACGGATCTGGCTAAAATCGAGAATTTCAGTTGTTGTTGACATCTGGGTAGAAACTGATGAATGTCACATTTTATTTGATTCAGCAAAGAAATGTAAACCTATATGTTTTAGCCTCAAGTATATTTAAACATATTCAGACATATTTCTGATTTAACATTGATATTTATTGAAATAGATGTTTTTCTACATTTAGGCCTGTCTCGTGACTCAATTCTTGATCGCCAATGGTATTTCATCTCACATTAGTCTATGTACTAGAGGCCGATGTAATGTAATGAAACAAAACTGGCAACGGAACGAATGTAGGTTGGGGGGGGGGGGGGGGGGGGGGGGGGGGGAGAGAGAGAGAGAGAGAGAGAGAAGGTTCATTCATAATTCCAATATACACAAGACAGTTGACAATGGAGAAGAAGATGGACTGCACGTTGAACTCTATCGCATCTTGGTAGTCAACACCGTGGATGGACCTCCCTGGGAATCCTGAGGGTGGGGGAGGTGTCTTTCAACACACGTTGAACAGCTGCTTTTTGGAAATTCTGTACTTATAACTTCGTCTTTTCTGTCACTCTCTTCCACAAAGCCTTTTTGTTGCTTTACTGTAGTTCACTAACACTCTACCTTTGTAGCCCATTGACCTTTTGCATTCTATGAAGGACATTTAAACATTTTTCTCTCGTCTGAAATTTATGCAGCATGCCAGCTATTTCGTTGTGATCTGGGTCGCTAGACGGTAGGCACTGTTCCGTCTGGACACGTTTTGTCCGTTGTGCGGTGTCTGTTTGTCCAGGTGGGTGTTTGAAATAGTCAT
>JADBJO010002567.1:90720-95720 GCA_016801955.1 Conus betulinus | reverse complement strand
TACAAATCTGTTCCACGTGCTTTTTGCAATAAAGAAGTTAGTTTACTGTCGTTCCGTTTGGTTTAGTAGATATTTCACGGAAACTGAATGGGTAGGGACTAGATTTCTTTTGGGAGTTATGCCACATAAAGCGTTTCTGCGGAATCATCTGAGAAGCACGTGTGGTCGAATACATCATAAATGACACAAAGAAAATAGCATTCTGTGAGTAGGACGAACGACTCATCACACTATCTATCACTCTGTAAAAAAACATGAAAGAATCATTACACTATCTCCATAAACAAACAAATATTAAAAACCACTGCGTATATGAAAAAGATGTTGTGTACGATACTATAGCTATGACGCATTTAATCATTTCTAATTTTAGAAAGAATTGTTAGCTATACCACAAGACAATATGAACGAACAGATCACAAGACAATATACGATGCGTTTCGACTCTTAAGTCTTCTTCATGTGAAACAAATCACATTCAGGACAATGAAACCGAAAAACGAGCAATCACTTATCTTCTCATACTATCACTTATCTTCTCATATTATTACTTATCTTCTCATGTTATCGCTTATCTTCTCATATTGGGCGCAAGACGGGTGTAGATCATCCATACTACACCCATTTTGCGCCGAATATGAGAAGGTAAGCGATTGCTCGTTCGTTTTTATCGCCCTGAATGTTGCTTGTTTCACTTGAAGAAAACTTAGAGGTCGAAACGCGTCGCGTTTCGTTTTGTAATCTGTTTGTCCATATTGTCTTGCGGAATAACTAACAATTCGTTTTAGAATTTGTTTCAATTTCCGCTTGCTTTGAAACTAATCTTTTCTCATTTCTGATATGGAAAAAAAAAAAAACAGAGATGGAACATAACCCCTTTGCCCAGAAACGTAAGCCACAGCATCACTGTTGAATTCTAAAGCGTCTGAAATCACTCGTTCATTTTGAGACACACTGTCTCCAGGAAGACATGAAAGCATCACAGAAATCCGTCTCTCTAGCGGCGTCTCTCTTTCTTCTTTAGTTTTGCCTGTCATTTTGCAGGCAAAGATGCTGGCACTCACAGGTCTGGTTCCCTCACGATCTCACTCCCCCATCAGAAATTTGTCCTGGTCTCAAGAGTCTGTTCAGGTCATGACGCGGGCGAAACTCTGGGGCTAGGCACTTGTGACTCCCGCGAGTGAGATGGATTCCTCTCCCACACGGTCCATACCCTGTCCTTCTCGTGCTTTTTGATAGAGTATTTGTGGGCCTGCTGTCAAGGTCAACAATGAACGATCACTCTCAGAGAGGGAGAGCAGACGACAATGACATGACGTCAGTAACACACGGAGATACATGACTGAGAGGACACGTCATCGATTTCTACGGGGCTGCTTCGGCTGCCACGGTGCCAGACAATCAGTGATTCTTCCATCCACTGAGTAGACGCGTGATGCCCTAAATCTGCTCGCCTACGTCACGTGCACTCTTGTCCATTCTCGTGGGCATGGAGGAAGGCTTGGACTGCTCAGCGCTGAGGCGAATGAAGACCGAATCGTCTGTTACACAGGGGTACTTCTGACATCTGCAGAAATGAGTTCATACGAATAATGACTTGTTCCTAAAACACGGATTCGCCATCACATTCAGTTCATCTCCGTTCTTGTTATTGTTGGTATTGTTGCTGTTTTGTGGGGGTTTTTTTTTGCACGCGGTCATTTCCACATTTAAACAGGAGCGTAATGTATGGTTACATGTAATGCTAGCCTGTCCATAAATTAGTATTTCATTCGCTGAACTTTCGCTAATAGAAGACAACATCGATAGAAATCAATAACATACGAGCAGGCTTGTCGGTACAACGCATTACAGATATATTTACAAATTAAAAAAAATCGTGAAAGGAAAGAAAAAAGACAAAAAAACCACCACCACCACAACAACAACAACTAAGAGAGAGAGAGAGAGAGAGAGAGAGAGAGAGAGAGAGAGAGAGAGAGAGAGAGGAGAGAGACAGAGACAGAGAGACAGGACAGGTGGGGGGGGGGGGGGGGGGGGGGGGAGCGGGGGGAGACAAAAGGAAAAGACTAGGAAAGATCTGCCGCAAAGCAATAAAGTACGACTCTCGCTCCACAAGATGGGGACACACAGAGGAGAAACATAGACCTCCAAGGCATCCTGAACTCACCCTCTGACCCACATCTGCAGAAGAGATCCGCACAAAACTCGTAACAGATTCGTCCTTGGTGTGCACTCCGTCTTTCCGGCAAGTTTCTATAAAATGGAGTCAGCAGTTTTTTGGTTACGTTGGAAAACTGAAAAACAAAGAAACAAACAAAAACAGACCGGGCAAAACAGAACCTCTCATACCAGAGTAACACTACACAAAGAGGGGGGGGGGGGGGGGGGGGGGGGGGAGAGAGAGAGAGAGAGAGAGAGAGAGAGGGGGAGGGGGGGGAGAGAGAGAGAGAGGAGAGAGAGAGGGGGGGAGAGAGAGAGAGAGAGAGAGAGAGAGAGAGAGATAACAGACTTGAGGTAGGTCACAGGGCAGGCACTGAGCGGAAGAATCCTAGTTCAGTGAGTGCTGTTAACTGCAGAGTTCCCCATGAACAGCTAGCCACAGCTGCTCCTCTTCATGTTAAAGAGCTCCTCAAACCAGCTATTGACCCCCGTGGCTGCACACCAAAAACTTAATGCTCCAAGGTCTTGCTTAAGGAGTCGAGTATTTATAGACTGGCGGATTTAGATTGTTTTGAGAATTTATTATTGTGTCTAAAAAGTTGATTCTCCTCATTTTCTTTCATGTGGCCATCAAGGTACAAGCCAGGTGGTTCCATGCGGACAGATTGAAATCAAAGGAACGGGACTATTTGGGGGCTTCCAGCTGGCGCAAAGATAGGGTCACGGGTGAGTGCAAAGGCCTTAAAAAATGTGACGTCAAGTAAGGGGAAGGTCATGTATTTGAAGATTGTGATTTCATCGACGGAAATCCCCCCAAATAAGGGAAATAATTGGCGGGGAGTTGTTCTTTTGATGAATTATCAGTTCAACATTAAAAGCTGGTTCAAACTGATAGTGGGCCTCAAAACACTAAAAACAAAACAAAAAACAAAAATTATGGCGTATGGCCTGTTTACCTGCTCGAGAGAATCCCCTCCCCATAAGCATGTGTGCCATAAGTCTTAAGTGACCAGGCCTGAAAACTCATTTTCAAACACTTCAAAGCCTTAACGTACAAGAGGTTCCAACTGTTTGCAGAGGAAGCCAAAAGAATACCTCTACTTCTTTTTTAACGCTCGGCTACGGTTCTTGAAGTACCTTGTTATTTACAAAAAGTGTCGGACATTGCCAGAGTCTTACCCATCAACGCCCCAAATTCCAGGAAAAATGATATTTAGTACAAAGAAAACAACTAGTCACTTGTCTCTTCGATCTAATTGCGAATGTTTTCTAGCTGGAGTAGATCTATAATTGGAATGCGTCTGTATTATAATGATGTTTGAATGTCGTTCGGCGGTCTGGTAATACTACTTTAGAAGCTGACCAATAGATCGAAACGCGAGTGTATATATATAATTATGTTTTTTCTTTCGTTCGGCGGTCTGTAATTTTAGAAGAAGACCAATAGGTCGAAACGTGTCTGTATTACAAAGATGTTCGTTCTATCGTTGGGCGACTCAGTAATTTAGTTTTTGTTCTTAAAACTATGTCACATAGTAGCTATTACTGCTCCAGTTGTTGATATTGCTGGTATTATTACTCACACACTTTCCACTGCAGCTCTGCAGCTTCTAAGACTACTGCAGCACAACGGTTGGTAGTTTTGGGCACCGCCAGACCCACTGCTGCTGGGTCTTCACCGCCTCTACTGCTACACTTTCCACTTCCTGCATAGGTCGGAACTTCCCACCCCAGGTCTGAGGTCTTTAATGAGGTCTCTTCATGCCACGTTGCTTTCATGTGTGCTGGCAGAGACAAGCTTTGGCAACCCACTGCACAGACCATGTCGTCTCTACATCAGACGACTACTGTGTCACAGGGAGTTTTAAGTGCTGGCACCGCTCATGATGGGGTTTTCGCATGTGTGGGGCTATGGCAGTGACTGCAGTGAGGAGGTGAGGGCGTTTCGCCATTGGTTTTGTGGAGTGGTGGAATGAAGGGTCCAAAAAGTCGGAATGTCAGGCTGGTTGCCCTGCAGCGGGAGGGAGCGCTACGCTGTATTATTTACATGCACAGTCGTTCGTCGTGAGTCGTTGTGTGAAGAGAGAGAGAGAGAGAGAGGAGAGAGAGAGAGAGAGAGAGAGAGAGGGAGAGAGAGAGAGAGAGACAGAGACAGAGGATGTGTGTGTGTGTGTGTGCACGCGCACATGTGAGCGCGCGCGCGATGATTGTGTGTGTCTGAGAGAGAGAGAGAGAGAGAGAGAGGAGAGAGAGAGAGAGAGAGAGAGAGGGGGGGGGGGGGGGAGGAGAGAGAGATAGAGGGGGAGGAGAGAGAGGGAGACGCATCATCCCTTGAGAAAAGCAAGCACCGCCTTGAAACAATTCATTGTAGAGTGGGCTTTCGTTTATCCAAGATCCTCTTCATACATAAAGGACACTGACGTCAGACGTCGACAAATAAAAAGGACACAGACGTCAGATCTCCACAAAGGACACAGCTGTTAGTTCCCATCAGACACGAAGCACGTAGATGTCAGACCGCTACAGACACAAAGAATACAGATGTCAGATATCCACAGACACAAAGACACAGATGCCAGACTCAGACACAAGGAACACGTGTCAGACCTTCACAGGCATACGGACACGAGATATGGGCCTAAGATCGAGAATCAGAGTACGAATTTTGGATCAACTCCATACTCGCGATAAAAACATGCTAGGTACTGCTATTTTCACCACTTTTTCTCTACTCTGGCTTCTGCTACTTCAATTACAACTGCCGTTGCTGTTGCAGCTACTACTGCTACTATGCTGCTATGCTGCTGTTGCTACTTCTGCCACTACAAACTGCTGCT
>JADBJO010002567.1:73220-80720 GCA_016801955.1 Conus betulinus | reverse complement strand
TGCGCCTTGTGTAAGGGAGATCATGTATGGCTGTGTGCCTTGTGTGTAAGGGAGATCATGTATGGATGTTTACCTTGAGTAAGGGAGATCATGTATGGATGTGTGCCTTGTATAAGGGAGATCATGTATGGCTGTGTGCCTTGTGTAAGGGAGATCATGTATGGCTGTGTGCCTTGTGTAAGGGAGATCATGTATGGATGTTACCTTGAGTAAGGGAGATCATGTATGGATGTGTGCCTTGTATAAGGGAGATCATGTATGGCTGTGTGCCTTGTGTAAGGGAGATCATGTATGGATGCGTGCCATGTGTAAGAGAGATAATTTATGGCTGTGTGCCTTGTGTAAGGGAGATCATGTATGGATGTGTGTACCTTGAGTAAGGGAGATCATGTATGGCTGTGTGCCTTGTGTAAGGGAGATCATGTATGGATGTTACCTTGAGTAAGGGAGATCATGTATGGATGTGTGCCTTGTATAAGGGAGATCATGTATGGCTGTGTGCCTTGTGTAAGGGAGATCATGTATGGATGTGTGCCTTGTGTAATGGAGATCGTGTATGGCTGTGTGCCTTGTGTAAGGGAAATCATGTATGGCTGTGTGCCTTGTGTAAGGGAGATCATGTATAGCTGTGTGCGTTGTGTAAGGGAGATCATGTATGGCTGTGTGCTTTTTGTAAGGGAGATCACGTATGGCTGTGTGCCTTGTGTAAGGGAGATCATGTATGGATGTTACCTTGAGTAAGGGAGATCATGTATGGATGTGTGTGCCTGTATAAGGGAGATCATGTATGGCTGTGTGCCTTGTGTAAGGGAGATCATGTATGGCTGTGTGCCTTGTGTAAGGGAGATCATGTATGGATGTTACCTTGAGTAAGGGAGATCATGTATGGATGTGTGCCTTGTATAAGGGAGAACATGTATGGCTGTGTGCCTTGTGTAAGGGAGATCATGTATGGATGCGTGCCATGTGTAAGAGAGATAATTTATGGCTGTGTGCCTTGTGTAAGGGAGATCATGTATGGATGTGTACCTTGTGTAAGGGAGATCATGTATGGATGTGTGCCTTGTGTAAGGGAGATCATGTATGGTTGTGTGCCATGTGTAAGGGAGATCATGTATGGATGTGTGCGTTGTGTAAGGGAGATCACTTATGGATGTGCGCCTTGTGTAAGGGAGATCATGTATGGCTGTTTGCCTTGTGTAAAGGAGATCATGTATGGATGTGTGCCTTGTGTAAAGGAGATCATGTATGGATGTGTGCCTTGTGTAAGGGAGATCATGTATGGATGTGTGCCTTGTGTAAGGGAGATCATATGGCTGGCTGTGTGCCTTGTGTAAGGGAGATCATGTATGGCTGTGTGCCTTGTGTAAGGGAGATCATGTATGGCTGTGTGCCTTGTGTAAGGGAGATCATGTATGGCTGTGTGCCTTGTGTAAGGGAGATCATGTATGGCTGTGTGCCTTGTGTAAGGGAGATCATGTATGGCTGTGTGCCTTGTGTAAGGGAGATCATGTATGGCTGTGTGCCTTGTGTAAGGGAGATCATGTATGGCTGTGTGCCTTGTGTAAGGGAGATCATGTATGGCTGTGTGCCTTGTGTAAGGGAGATCATGTATGGCTGTGTGCCTTGTGTAAGGGAGATCATGTATGGCTGTGTGCCTTGTATAAGGGAGATCATGTATGGCTGTGTGCCTTGTGTAAGGGAGATCATGTATGGCTGTGTGCCTTGTGTAAGGGAGATCATTTATGGCTGTGTGCCTCATCCACTCTTCCAGGTCTACACAGCACTGTTCGCCATTCATCAGGAATAATTGAGAGGGGCAGGGGGTTGGGGGTTGGGGGAGGGGGGGTGGGAATCGCCGCCGGGGTGATAGATATGTAGGAGGTCATGTTATCTTCATCACACAAGTACCGCGCGGTACCTCACGCTGGCATTGACGTGTTCTACACACAGGTGTCTGCAAGAAGCGGACCGCGTCTCTTACAAGGTGTTTGGGGGAGGAATGAAAGAACGAGAACTCGGACGGAGAAGGGTAGTTGGGGGTGGGGGGGGGGGGGGGGGGGTGGTGGTGGAGGTTGAGAGGGCAGGCAGGGGCGAGGGGAGGCAGAGAGGAATCTTGGCAGGATGAGGGGGAGGGGGGTCGGCAAGAAGAAGGAGGGAACTTTCCAACGCTGGTAGTTTCACCCCCTTCCCTTCATGTTCTAACGGCGACAATGTCGTTTGAAGCCATTCTGAGTGCTCGTCTGAGGTGGTCTCCCTTGACGTTGGTTGGTTGATTCAAGTTGGTACTGGCTGCTCTCCCTTTGTTATAGGGTGTCCTGGGGAAAAATTCCTGAAACGGGTCATCTGCTACAAGGTAAGTGACTATTTACTATATCCAAAATTGTTTTAATCGTTTGTAAAGGCACGGGAATGAGACCATGGTCTTTCTTGATACGCTGATTCTTGGGCTTATAATCACAGAAACCTCAAATCTACCAACTTTTAAAACCTTTATCAAATTATTCATACACAGTTATAATGTCACAGAAAGAAAACACAGTAATAGTTGAGAATATGCACGGATATCAATTGATCATTGCTGTAGTGGTTACGTGACAAAGAGGTGAGGGCAGGCACATAAGTTCATGATAGTCGAGCTACAAACAACCACAACTTGCACCGGAATATTCGTTCGCTTCAGCTTAATAGTATGGAGAAATTTCGCAGCGTCTTTTCGTGTACAGTATCCATGTTAAGATATATGAAGATTCCATCGTTCACAGTAAAGTCCAACGGGATCCGGAAACAGGAAAATACCCATCATACATCAGGACAGCTGGAGAGGAAGTGGGCTTTGCCACTCATGCCCTATGTCAGACATTCAGCAACTGAACACTGTTGGTCCTATGTCTGTTGGTGAAGCCTTTAGGGCCTGACAGCATGATACAAAATTGAACTTTTTAGCTCAATAAAACTCATTTTAAAAGGATTAAAGTGACTCCGCCGGTTAAAATGGACAAACAAATTACAAGACAAAAACACGAATCGTTTGACCTCTCAGGTCTTTTCAGGTGAGATAAACAACGTTCAGCACAATGAAAACGAAGAGCGAGCAATCTCTGCTCAAAGTTGTTTCCATTGTCCTGAATGTTGTTTATCTTGCCTGAAGAAGACCTAAGAGGTCGAAACGCGTCGTGTTTTACCTTGTAATTATTTTTGTCCACGTTAACCGGCGGAGTTACTTTAGTTTCCTTTTTGAATGAATTTGTTCCCATTTCCGCCTGCAGTCACCTTTGAAACGAACTTAATAAACCAGTTCATCTCGTCAGCTTGACGACAGTCACATCTGTAAACGGTTTGTATCTCCTGATACAAGATACAGGACACAGGACAAACCTGACGGAAACGATTAAGAAGCATGTGACCGTTCATAAGACTCAAGCACAGCGAGTGTTGCTCCCTGTCGAAATTTTATGCTTCTGGTTCTTGATAGCTGTGTTAGTCAGTCACCAGTTAACGAACACATAAGATAAAGTCTCTGAGAACAAAATCATATTTGCGTGCAGGTGTGCGTGCGCGCGTGTGTGTGTGTGTGTGCGTGAGTGTGTGTGTGTGCGCGCGCGCGCGCGCGCGCGTGTGTGTGTGTGTGTGTGCGCGCGCGCGTGCGTGTGCGTGTGTACGTGTGTGTGTGTGTGTGTGTGTGTGTGTGTGTGTGTGTGTGTGTGTGCGCGTGCGTGCGTGCGTGCGTGCGTGCGTGTGTGTGTGTGTGTGTGTGTGTGTGTGTGTGTGTGTGTGTGTGTGTGTGTGTGTGTGTGCGTGCGTGTGTGTGCGCGTGCGTGTGTGTGTGTGTGTGTGTGTGTGTGTGTGTGTGTGTGTGTGTGTGTGTGTGTGTGCGTGAGTGCGTGCGTGTGTTGTGGTTGTTGTTGTTGCTGTTGTTGTTGTTCTTGTTGTTGTCTTTGCCTTCGTGTTTAAACAAGGCATATCGCCAGGGCCTTTTCACATGTATTATCTTGTTCTGTTGTCATTTGTGTGGGGCTGAGCTGCCTAAGGCCCCCCCCCCCCCCCCCTCCACCTCCCCCCTACCCTCCCTGTCAGATAACAGGCGTTATGATGGAGACAGGAACCAGCTTTATGACGTCGTATAGCCGTGATGGGCAGTGTGACGGGCAGAACAAAGGGCTGCACACCCCTTTTCTTTGTTTGATATATACTGGAATTAAGACATTCCTGGAGTTTTTCGGAGTGTTTACACCATCTGGCTGAGAGAGAGAGGAGAGAGAGAGAGAGAGAGAGAGAGAGAGAGAGAGAGAGAGAGAGAGAGAGAGAGAGAGAGACAGAGACAGAGACAGAGAGAGAAACAAACGCAGACAGGTATAAACAGAAAGTGAGAGAAAGAGAGAGGGTTAGGTGATACGAGAGAGAGAGAGAGAGAGAGAGAGAGAGAAGAAGAAGAAGAAGAAGAAGAAGAGAAGAAGAAGAAGAAGAAAAGCAGAGATGCAGAGACAGACAGACAGACAGACAGACAGAGAGAGAGAGAGAGAGAGAGAGAGAGAGAGAGAGAGAGAGAGAGAGAGAGGAGGAGGAGGAGAAAAAGAGAAGCAGAGAGAGCAGAGAGAGAGAGAGAGAGAGAGAGAGAGAGAGAGAGAGAGACAGAGACAGAGACAGAGACAGAGAGACAGACAGACAGACAGAGACAGAGACAGACAAAGAGAGACATAGAGAGGGAAGAGAAAAGGTGTGGCTGGGTGGGAGGTAGGTAGGGGTGGGGGTGGGGGGGTGGGGGTGAGGGTGGGGGGATCTAAATGGCAACGAAAATATAAAGAGAGGAAGAGAGAGAGAGTACTTCTCGTTTCAGACATCTGTTCACCATAGCTATGGAAGCATTAGTTCACTATCATCCCATTCCTGCCTCGGTCACAATGCGCCAACATCAAACGCCAAGCGCCACCCTCTGAGCTGTTAACCGTCCGTGCAGAATGACAGTGCCGACGTATAACACAAAACACCACCCCCGCTATGTCAAAAATGGGCCTGCAGAACAGGCAATTCGCGACTTTCTAATTCATGTTTGCTTGTTCGTGGGTTTTTTTTCTTTATCAAGGCTATTCTTTGTAAGACCCCCCCCCCCAAAAAAAAAACAAACACAAAACAAAAACAAAAGCAAAAACAAAAGCTAAAAAAAAAAAACAAACAAACAAACAAACAAAACAAACAACAACAACAAACAAACACAACAAAGAAGAAAAAAACGTCGGATTGCCATTTTGCCCGTGTCGGCTTGTATTATCTTCACAAAATCTAAGACGGTAGCTGAAGCTGCACAATAACTGAATATACCAGGACAGTACTTACGTTGTAAAGGGCAGGAGTAAATCAGACCTGAATTCTACAGCTTACCACGCACTGGTTGGCGTAACTACACTTTTTTTAAACAACAAATAATCAGGGTAAAGTCTTGCTCCCACGATGAAATAAATACACGCTCATAACTCTAAACCAATGCTGCCTACGGCACCAAATCGCCCAGCAGGAATAACAACACAGAGCATACAGAAGCACCTCCTGTAATTATTTCATCGTGAAAGCTAGAGTGACCGTACTTGTTTGTTATTGACTGTTTACCGTACCGTTCCTGACGTAAGATTTCCTTTCATGCGGTTTTTGAAGGTCGCTCAACGAGATGTCAGCGGCGTTGCCAGCCGGCTCGATCGTCACAGATAGGTGCAAAACATCAAACTCTACAAAATCTGACGTCAGCTTGATCAAGAATTAGTTAAGGACTGATTTGCACGTCCTTGACAATATCAAAACCGAAGGAAATGCGACAAATACCAAAATACATAGAAGCATAATTAAAAAAAAAAGTTTCTGTCAAGGTTTCTGTTATTCATGGTCGTCTGTTTGACTTCTCGTTACGGACAGAACCATTGGCTGCACCTTGCACGTGATTCCCATGTGAATTGTGAGAACGTGGAATGCCAGGTGCGAAAGTTATGCTCAAGGTTCAGTTTCTAACACTGCACATAATTCGCATTTTTAGATGGCTTGTTTTCAAAACAACACAGCAGCAAATCTTCGCTTTGCTGCGGTGTGCAAAATTCACCACATACATTCACCATTCTCCTGCCACACTTGAAAGCAGGAGCAGCAGTATTGGAGAAAAGGTATGAAATCGTTCGCAAGGCTGATTCATAACACTGGCAAATCGTTGGCTAGATATAATCATCAATGCTACAAAAATCATTGGTAAGACTTAATCATCAATACCATGAAATCGTTGGAAGGCGTTAATAATCAATACTACGAAATCGTTCACAGGGTATAATAATCAATTCTACAAAATTGTTGGTAGGAGATAATCATCAATACCATGCAATCGTTGCTAAGATATAATCATCAGCTCTACGAAATCGTTTGAAAGGCGTAATCATAATACTACGAAATTGTTGATCGGGTATAATAATCAATTTTATGAAATTGTAAGATATAATCATCAATGCTACAAAATCGTTGGTGATGTATGACAATCTCTCTCTCTCTCTCTCTCTCTCTCTCTCTCTCTCTCTCTCTCTCTCTCTCTCTCTCTCTCTCTCTCTCGCAGGCTCTCTCTACTCTCTGCGTACGCAGGCTGATACTCTATGCGGACACTCCCTCTATAGACACGCAAGAATTAATCCCATCTACCCAACAAAGGGAGTGGAGTTTTGTGTGTATGACCATTTTTTATCCCGCCATTAAAGGCAGCTATACTCCAATTTCGGGGAAATTTGAGAATCAATACAACGAAATCATTGGTAAGGTATAATCACCAATACTGCACAATCGTTGGTATGGTATAATCATCATACTACGAAATCGTCGGAAGGGTATAATGATCAATAATACAAAATCGTTGGAAGGGTATAATGATCAATAACACGAATTCGTTGGAAGGAATAATGATCAATAACACGAATTCGTTGGAAAGGAATAATGATCAATAACACGAATTCGTTGGAAAGGAATAATGATCAATATACGAAATCGTCGGAAGGGCATAATGATCAATAATACGAAATCGTTGGAAGGGTATAATGATCAATAACACGAATTCGTTGGAAAGGAATAATGATCAATAACACGAATTCGTTGGAAAGGAATAATGATCAATAATACGAAATCGTCGGAAGGGCATAATGATCAATAATACGAAATCGCTAGAACGGTATAATGATCAATAATACGAATTCGTTGGAAAGGAATAATGATCAATAATACGAAATCGTCGGAAGGGCATAATGATCAATAATACGAAATCGTTGGAAGGGTGTAATGATCAATAATACGAAATCGTTGGAAGGGTATAATGATCAATAATACGAAATCGGTGGAAGGGTATAGTCACAAATCCTATTTTATGTATGTTATTTTACGTCATGTTTCAAAGCCTGTCCAGTTTTTGACATCAGCGCAAAGGTCAGGCATCTCTTCGGTCTCACGCATGGGCTTGCTTCACCATAACAACTCTCTTCTGATTTA
>JADBJO010002567.1:53220-60720 GCA_016801955.1 Conus betulinus | reverse complement strand
TTTTCTTATTTTCAATGGTTTTTGGTTTATTGTTTAGCGCGGCGAGGCCATCGTCTCTGTACAAGCCAAAACCTGTTTACCAAGTGTTTTCTGTATATTGGATAACATGAATAGTCCAACTAGTTCACATGTTTCGGCACCATCATATGAACCCATTGTGACATCAAATGTGGAATTATTGCTGGTTTTTTTTTGTCCAAGTATCATTACTGCTGTGGAGTAGAGTTTTTTTAGTGTGGAAGATGATTTCCATCTCAGCCTCTGTTATGTTTGTATATTTGTTAGCAAATTTAAAGCTTTGGTAAGCAATTCCTCATCTATGGATGGATAAAAAATCCACTATGTCAAAAGTGATGAACACTGTGTTTTTCTGTTTGTTAATTTCCTTGAACCATTGGATAACTTCGTAGCTATTTTCCAAAGGTTGTATTCAGTGTTTGATTTTTATGTCCTCTATAGACTTTTCCAGAATTTTTTTGCTTATTTTGCCTAATTCAGACTTGGATGGGTTTATTAATCTACATGTTGGGTTGTTGGGGAAAATTAGGTTGTGATCTTTAAGTGTTATAAAAGCTTCTTTGTATTGCTGTTGTTTCTATCCTATCATTTAGATCCATACGGTGCACAAGTTCTTTTTCTTTTTTACAAATGCTGTCATATGTGGTTTGATCCGTTTTTTTGTAGTTTTTTCTGAATATTTTTGTTGAGGAGTTGAGAGTATTCATTAGGTTCCATTTTATAGAAATTGCTTGTCTTATCAGCCTTTCGAGAACTCCAAAAACGCTCAACCGGGAAGGGAGCGACATAAGTTTAAAAATGTGATTAAAAAAGAGATTAAAAAAAACACCAACAAGCTTGTTTCCAGCTCTCTGCTCTCTTCAGGGTGTTCATTTTGGGCACGCTACCGGTGTTATATATATTGTGTGTGTGTGTAAGCGTGAGTTCTGCATGTGTTTCACGCGGCCTGTATCTTTTTACAATTTGATTTTTTGGGGGGTGCGTTCAGGGAGGGTGTGTAAGGAATGGTGTGTTGACAAGAATTTCCATTTGTGCCTGCAAATTGTTTATGATCTCAACTTTTGAATTCAGAGTTGCTAGATGAGGTTTGCATAATATCAGCCACTTTTCTGTAGAACATAGGTTGCATTTTTTAGAGATATTGTTGTATGGTGCTGCTCTTTTTATAATTTTCCATGATATATTATAGTCTATTTTTTTATCTTTAAGTTTCCAAATGTGTTTGCTTAGTTCTGTTTGGTTTTTATATTTTTCATTTTTGAAGGACTGTTTATGGTTGCATATCTAGTTTTGAAATGGTTTGCAGTAATCCCCTATGTATGTTTCTTTGTCACTATCAGTTGTTACTGTGGCTTGGTATACAATATTATTGTAAAGGCATTATTATTCAGGGGGCATTGATCTTTTTTTGTGCAGTTACAAGATGTCCTTTGTTACCCTTTTTGGCTGTGTTGCCTTTAGTTTTGTTAGATGAGTCAATTATGTTTTTGAGGTTGGGCATACATGAATATGATAGCTTGACGGTGTTTTTATTGAATATTTTAGATAGTACATGTTCTTTTGGAAATGATGTTATAAGAATTTTAAAGAATTCTTTCCTACATTAGTCTTTATTCTTCCATCATATGGGGGATTATACCATATGATCTTCTTTTCCTGTTTTTCTTATTACTGTTCATGTTATTATCTGGGTTGTATTGTAGTTTGTAGTTGTAGCCACTTTTTTCAGTGCCTCTTGGTATTCAACTGCTGCACTGTTGAATACTTTCTCGTTGCATGACAGGTTAGATAGTCTTTTGTTTATGCCATTGGGTATGGTTTTTAGGATAGAAGGTGGATGGTTACTTTTGATGTCTACGTAGATGGGTGTATCATTAGGTTTTTTATATGGTTTGTATACATGATCATTAAGGTCTAATGTTATGTCTAGGTAGTTTACTACCTCTTGTTGGCTTCTACTGTGATTTTTAAGTTGTGGCTTTGGAAGATTTTGCAAAGTTCTTTTTTCTTATTTTCAAATGGTTTTTGGTTTATTGTTTAGCGCGGCGAGGCCATCGTCTCTGTACAAGCCAACCTGTTTACCAAGTGTTTCTGTATAATTGGATAACATAAATAGTCCAACTAGTTCACATGTTTCGGCACCATCATATGAACCCATTGTGACATCAAATGTGGAATTATTGCTGGTTTTTTTTTGTCCAAGTATCATTATGCTGTGGAGTAGAGTTTTTTTTTAGTGTGGAAGATGATTTCCATCTCAGCCTCTGTTATGTTTGTATATTTGTTAGCAAATTTTAAAGCTTGGGTAAGCAATCCTCATCTATGGATGGATAAAAAATCCACTATGTCAAAAGTGATGAACACTGTTTTTTCTGTTTGTAATTTCCTTGAACCATTGGATAACTTCGTAGCTATTTTTCCAAAGGTTGTATTCAGTGTTTGATTTTATGTCCTCTATAGACTTTTCCAGAATTTTTTGCTTATTTTGCCTAATTCAGACTTGGATGGGTTTATTAATCTACATGTTGGGTTGTTGGGGAAATTAGGTTTGTGATCTTTAAGTGTTATAAAAGCTTCTTTTATTGCTGTTGTTTCTATCCTATCATTTAGATCCATACGGTGCACAAGTTCTTTTCTTTTTTACAAATGCTGTCATATGTGGTTTGATCCGTTTTTTTGTAGTTTTTTTGAATATTTTGTTGAGGAGTTGAGAGTATTCATTAGGTTCCATTTTATAGAAATTGCTTGTCTTATCAGCCTTACGAATACCTTTTTGTCATTTTGAATTTGTTTTATTTCATTTTGTAATTTGTTTGGAAATTGTTGTATGATTTTCTGAATTCAATATTGGCTATTAGTCTTTTTTCATATTGTCTTCAAAAGGTTTCATTTCCTAAGTTTAAAAATGTGATTAAAAAAGAGATTAAAAAAACACCAACAAGCTTGTTTCCAGCTCTCTGCTGCTCTCTCAGGTGTGTCATTTTGGGCACGCTACCGGTGTTATATATATATGTGTGTGTGTAAGCGTGAGTTCTGCATGTGTTTCACGCGGCCTGTATCTTTTTACAATTTTGATTTTTTGGGGTGCGTTCAGGGAGGGTGTGTTAAGGAATGGTGTGTGACAAGAATTTCCATTTGTGCCTGCAATGTTTATGATCTCAACTTTTGAATTCAGAGTTGCTAGATGAGGTTTGCATAATATCAGCCACTTTTCTGTAGAACATAGGTTGCATTTTTTAGAGATATTGTTGTATGGTGCTGCTCTTTTTTATAATTTTCATGATATATTATAGTCTATTTTTTATCTTTAAGTTTCAAAATGTGTTTGCTTAGTTCTGTTGGGTTTTTATATTTTTCATTTTTGAAGGACTGTTTATGGTTTGCATATCTAGTTTTGAAATGGTTTGCAGTAATCCCTATGTATGTTTCTTTGTCACTATCAGTTGTTACTGTGGCTTGGTATACAATATTATTGTAAAGGCATTTATTATTCAGGGGGCATTGATCTTTTTTTGTGCAGTTACAAGATGTCCTTTTGTTACCCTTTTGGCTGTGTTGCATATGATAGCTGACGGTGTTTTTATTGAATATTTTAGATAGTACATGTTCTTTTGGAAATGATGTTATAAGAATTTTAAAGAATTCTTTCCTACATTAGTCTTTATTCTTCCATCATATGGGGGATTATACCATATGATCTTCCTTTTCCTGTTTTTCTTATTACTGTTCATGTTATTATCTGGGTTGTATTGTAGTTTGTAGTTGTAGCCACTTTTTTCAGTGCCTCTTGGTATTCAACTGCTGCACTGTTGAATACTTTCTCGTTGCATGACAGGTTAGATAGTCTTTTGTTTATGCCATTGGGTATGGTTTTTAGGATAGAAGGTGGATGGTTACTTTTGATGTCTACGTAGATGGGTGTATCATTAGGTTTTTTATATGGTTTGTATACATGATCATTAAGGTCTAATGTTATGTCTAGGTAGTTTACTACCTTCTTGTTGGCTTCTACTGTGATTTTTAAGTTGTGGCTTTGGAAGATTTTGCAAAGTTCTTTTTTCTTATTTTCAATGGTTTTTGGTTTATTGTTTAGCGCGGCGAGGCATCGTCTCTGTACAAGCCAACCTGTTACCAAGTGTTTTCTGTATATTGGATAACATAAATAGTCCAACTAGTTCACATGTTTCGGGCACCATCATATGAACCCATTGTGACATCAAATGTGGAATTATTGCTGGTTTTTTTTTGTCCAAGTATCATTACTGCTGTGGAGTAGAGTTTTTTTTTAGTGTGGAAGATGATTTCCATCTCAGCCTCTGTTATGTTTGTATATTTGTTAGCAAATTTTAAAGCTTTGGTAAGCAATTCCTCATCTATGGATGGATAAAAAATCCACTATGTCAAAAGTGATGAACACTGTGTTTTTCTGTTTGTTAATTTCCTTGAACCATTGGATAACTTCGTAGCTATTTTTCCAAAGGTTGTATTCAGTGTTTGATTTATGTCCTCTATAGACTTTTCCAGAATTTTTTTGCTTATTTTGCCTAATTCAGACTTGGATGGGTTTATTAATCTACATGTTGGGTTGTTGGGGAAATTAGGTTTGTGATCTTTAAGTGTTATAAAAGCTTCTTTTATTGCTGTTGTTTCTATCCTATCATTTAGATCCATACGGTGCACAAGTTCTTTTTCTTTTTTACAAATGCTGTCATATGTGGTTTGATCCGTTTTTTTGTAGTTTTTCTGAATATTTTTGTTGAGGAGTTGAGAGTATTCATTAGGTTCCATTTTATAGAAATTGCTTGTCTTATCAGCCTTTACGAATACCTTTTTGTCATTTTGAATTGTTTTATTTCATTTTGTAATTTTGTTTGGAAATTGTTGTATGATTTTCTGAATTCAATATTGGCTATTAGTCTTTTCATATTGTCTTCAAAAGGTTTCATTTCCTCTATTATGGGTGGCGATCTCCATGACTTAAAACGTATGTTTTTTTATCTTCACATTTTGCATCAGGGTTCAGGAAGAAAGAACGCCTTCCATCTCATGTTGCGCACAAATTTTTCAGTCTGCTCTATTAGTTTTTTGATGTAAGATTGTGGGTTAGAAAACGGTATATTTTTAGTGGACTGCCCAAGTTGATTTTCTCCATTTAAGTTTAGGTTCTGTCAGGCTAGAGTGCTCAACGTAAGGAGCGATTATCACAAATAAAACTAGAGAGCCAGCGAGAACTCCAAAAACGCTCAACCGGGAAGGGAGCGACATAAGTTTAAAAATGTGATTAAAAAAGAGATTAAAAAAACACCAACAGCTTGTTTTCAGCTCTCTGCTCTCTTCAGGGTGTTCATTTTGGGCACGCTACCGGTGTTATATATATTGTGTGTGTGTAAGCGTGAGTTCTGCATGTGTTTCACGCGGCCTGTATCTTTTTACAATTTTGATTTTTGGGGGGTGCGTTCAGGGAGGGTGTGTTAAGGAATGGTGTGTTGACAAGAATTTCCATTTGTGCCTGCAATTGTTTATGATCTCAACTTTTGAATTCAGAGTTGCTAGATGAGGTTTGCATAATATCAGCCACTTTTCTGTAGAACATAGGTTGCATTTTTTAGAGATATTGTTGTATGGTGCTGCTCTTTTTATAATTTTCCATGATATATTATAGTCTATTTTTTATCTTTAAGTTTCCAAATGTGTTTGCTTAGTTCTGTTTGGTTTTTATATTTTTCATTTTGAAGGACTGTTTATGGTTTGCATATCTAGTTTGAAAATGGTTTGCAGTAATCCCTATGTATGTTTCTTTGTCACTATCAGTTGTTACTGTGGCTTGGTATACAATATTATTGTAAAGGCATTTATTATTCAGGGGGCATTGATCTTTTTTGTGCAGTTACAAGATGTCCTTTTGTTACCCTTTTGGCTGTGTTGCCTTAGTTTTGTTAGATGAGTCAATTATGTTTTTGAGGTTGGGCATACATGAATATGATAGCTTGACGGTGTTTTTATTGAATATTTTAGATAGTACATGTTCTTTTGGAAATGATGTTGTATAAGAATTTAAAGAATTCTTTCCTACATTAGTCTTTATTCTTCCATCATATGGGGGATTATACCATATGATCTTCCTTTTCCTGTTTTTCTTATACTGTTCATGTTATTATCTGGGTTGTATTGTAGTTTGTAGTTGTAGCCACTTTTTTTCAGTGCCTCTTGGTATTCAACTGCTGCACTGTTGAATACTTTCTCGTTGCATGACAGGTTAGATAGTCTTTTGTTTATGCCATTGGGTATGGTTTTAGGATAGAAGGGGGATGGTTACTTTTGATGTCTACGTAGATGGGTGTATCATTAGGTTTTTATATGGTTTGTATACATGATCATTAAGGTCTATGTTATGTTAGGTAGTTACTACCTTCTTGTGTGGCTTCTACTGTGATTTTTAAGTTGTGGCTTTGGAAGATTTTGCAAAGTTCTTTTTCTTATTTTCAATGGTTTTTGGTTTATTGTTTAGCGCGGCGAGGCCATCGTCTCTGTACAAGCCAACCTGTTTACCAAGTGTTTTCTGTATATTGGATAACATAATAGTCCAACTAGTTCACATGTTCGGCACCATCATATGAACCCATTGTGACATCAAATGTGGAATTATTGGCTGGTTTTTTTTTGTCCAAGTATCATTACTGCTGTGGAGTAGAGTTTTTTTAGTGTGGAAGATGATTTCCTCTCAGCCTCTGTTATGTTTGTATATTTGTTAGCAAATTTTAAAGCTTTGGTAAGCAATTCCTCATCTATGGATGGATAAAAATCCACTATGTCAAAAGTGATGAACACTGTGTTTTTCTGTTTGTTAATTTCCTTGAACCATTGGATAACTTCGTAGCTATTTTCCAAAGGTTGTATTCAGTGTTTGATTTTATGTCCTCTATAGACTTTTCCAGAATTTTTTTGCTTATTTTGCCTAATTCAGACTTGGATGGGTTTTAAATCTACATGTTGGGTTGTTGGGGAAATTAGGTTTGTGATCTTTAAGTGTTATAAAAGCTTCTTTTATTGCTGTTGTTTCTATCCTATCATTTAGATCCATACGGTGCACAAGTTCTTTTTCTTTTTACAAATGCTGTCATATGTGGTTTGATCCGTTTTTTTGTAGTTTTTCTGAATATTTTTGTTGAGGAGTTGAGAGTATTCATTAGGTTCATTTTATAGAAATTGCTTGTCTTATCAGCCTTTACGAATACCTTTTTGTCATTTTGAATTTGTTTTATTTCATTTTGTAATTTTGTTTGGAAATTGTTGTATGATTTTCTGAATTCAATATTGGCTATTAGTCTTTTCATATTGTCTTCAAAAGGTTTCATTTCCTCTATTATGGGTGGCGATCTCCATGACTTAAAACGTATGTTTTTTTATCTTCACATTTTGCATCAGGGTTCAGGAAGAAGAACGCCTTCCATCTCATGTTGCGCACACAAATTTTTCAGTCTG
>JADBJO010002567.1:37500-50000 GCA_016801955.1 Conus betulinus | reverse complement strand
GTGTGTGTGTGTGTGTGTGTGTGTTGCTTTTAAGCATTCGGTACGAATCTTCGTTTGCTGGGAGATCGAAGAGAAAAAAAGGATTGTCTGCTTTTAACATGCACTGCCAATGCAAACACAAACAAAACTAATGATGAGTATGATAACAACACAAAAACGTCGTCACATATGTGACGACTTGCTTTCACGACTTGCTTTCTCTGTCTCCATACATAATACACACACACACACACACACACACACACACACACACACACACACACACACACACACATATATAGGGACTGGTTATCATATATTTCATCTATTGGATTTACATAGAATCTTCACAAGGTCTTATCTGAAATTCCTAACATGGCTCCCGATGCAAAACTATGACCCTGGACGAGACGATAAGGGAGTTGATCTCTCTCTCTCTCTCTCTCTCTCTCTCTCACTCTCTTTCTGTCTGTCTGTCTCTCTGTCTCTCTCTCTTCTCTGTCTGTCTGTCTGTCTCTCTCTCTCTCTGTCTCTCTGTTTCTGTCTCTGTCTCTCTCTCTGTCTCTCTGTCTCTCTGTCTCTCTCTCTCTCTCTCTCTCTCTCTCTCTCTCTCTCTGTGTTCGGATGGCTTGATTCTCCCTAACATTTACTGATGTGTATATTGTCTTTCTATATATATTTATATGTCTATGTGTGTGAACGTATATATGTGCGCATGTATGTACATGCATGTGTAAAATGTGATTTGATGCTATAAGATAGAATGCAAATCTTGTTTGCAATGCATTGCCTATATCTATCTGTCTATCTATGTATCTATGTATCTAGCTATCTGTCTGTCTGTCTATCTATCTATCTATCTATCTACTATCTATCTATCTATCTATCTATCTATCTATCTATCTATCTATCTATCTGTCTACATTTTCATGTACGTACATAATTTTATATTTCCACTCAAAACATTGAAAATCAGAAGGAAAAAAAAAAAAACACGCACACATATATCCCGGCTTCTCTGTCCGCCATTTTGTTGCCCACTGTTACAACACCACAGCATCATCAAACGGAAGTTGAAAGCTGGCATGTTTTATTTTCGCACAGTTTGAATAATAGTAACAATGAAAAAATCGTGTCAGTGACAGGTTTCATAGTACAAGTATATGTAGTGAGCGTATTAATGAAAAGGCCCGAACGAACAATACACCACTGCAACATTTAAACCAGAAGAACGGCTTACATATTTCAAAAAAAAAAAAAAAAAAAAAAAAAAAAAGAAGAAACAGTTGAAACAAGTTAAGAAATCAAAAATAAGAACAGTGTACTTAAGAAAAAAAAAAAGGGTGAATAATTATTGAAAATGTGACAAGTACCTAAACAGATTGAACGGTGTTAAGATGTATGAAAAAAAAAAACTATTGAAATCAGGTTGAACAATGTAAAGATATATAGAAAAAACAAGTGTCGGAAACATGTTATGTGATTATAAGATGTACGGTAAAACGAGTAACTGAAACAGTTGAACGATGTTAGTATGTAGGTGAAAACAATAGGGTGGACGATGTAAAGGTATCCCAGACAAAAAAAAAGACTTGGAAACAGATTAAGATGTTTTAAGATACATGCAAGAAACAAGTACCTGTACCGGTGGAATGATGTTAAAAGATATGGGGGAAAAGAAGTATTGAAAACAGGTGGAACGATGTTAAGATGTATGAGAAAACGAGAATCGAAACAGGCTGACTGACTGATAAGATGTATAGGAAAGTATGTAACTAAACAGCTGAACGATATGAAGATACGTGGAGAAACGAGTCATTAAAAACAGTTGAACAATGATAAGATATATGGGAAAACAAGTATTTGAAACAGGTTGAAGGATGTTAGGATGTAGGGGAAAAAAAAACAAGTATCGAAAACAAGTGGAACAATGTAAAGATATATGAAAAAAAAAAACAAAAGTATGGTCAACAGGCTCAACGTGTGGCAGCGAGGCCTGGTGGGACGACTGTTGTGGGGGGTGAACGGTTGTCAGGATCTGACTGTAGATGGGGGGGGGGGGGGGGGGGGGGGGGGAGTTCAAAGCCTTGATCTCTGTTCAGGCTGGGGCGTCTGGTCTTAATTTCGATGGCTTCTTTAACTTTTTCTTTTTGTGAGGAAGGGCTCTGTAGATAAGATCTTGGTTTCTTGGGGGCTGAAACTGGGGCCTGTGGCTTGTAGATGTTCATGTATGGCAGAAGTAGATCGGTTTTGGTGTTCCTGTAGACGGGTGGTGAGTGGTCTTGCTGTCTCGCCAATGTAGGTATGGGTACAGTCTTGACACCCTACCTGGTACACTACACCACACTGCTTGAGGGGGTCCGTTTTGTCTTTGACATGGGTCAGTTGCTGGCGTAGGGAGTTGGTGGGTTTGTGGTACACTCTGCATCCATGTTGTGGAAGGTCCTGGCTAGACGCTCTGAGACGCTCTTTAATGTAAGGGATCCCCACTTTCACACTGTCCGTATCTGTAGAAGGAAGGGTAGCGAACTCGAGGGTTGTCCCACATCCATGCAGGGTATCCACTAGCGGAAAGGGCAGTCTTGATGTGTTCTTCTTCTTTCAGCTCTTCCTCCTTAGTGGAACACAGTACAGTTCAGATATTGGTCAGTGTGGGTGGGTTTCCTATAGACGGTGGTCTCCACCCTGTCGTCATGGGTTCGGGTGATGAATGCGTATGCTGGCTGATACTCCTGCGGACACTCCCTGTATATACAGGTAGGTATTAATCCCATCTGCTCAACAAAGGGAGTGGAATTTTGTGTGTATGACCGTTTTTTTTATCCCGCCATTAAGGCAGCCATACTCCATTTTCGGGGAAGGTGCATGCTATGTGTTTTATGTCATCCACACCAACGGCCAAACCGGCCTTCTCTTCCGAAAGTCGGTGATGGGATTTGACGTGCGTGCAAGATGTTATGCGTGCGTTCACACACGGAACTTTGGTTTATAGTTTCATTCGAAGGACTGTATGGAGAATGGAGTCAGAACCAATGTTAACGCCGAGGGAAAAATCTCCCTGTACCGAAACGGCCCGGCGGAGATTCGAACCCGCAAGCCTTGGATTACGAGTCCGGCGCTCTACCAGCTGAGCTATTCCGGCCCCCCAAAACAGGCAAAGGATCGGAAAAACAGGACTGAGAGTGACCAGAACTCGGAATGGCAACCGTGAGTGAACACGTCAGGGTCTGGGAGGGAGGGAAACGGGAGAAAGGGGGGGGGGGGGGGGGGTGGATAGGAGTGAGGTGATCATTCCCTTACCATCGTCTGCTGCAGCAGCAGACGAGATGAATGGGGTGAAAGGCGCCACTGACTGGCTGCGGCTGACAGCACGTGCTTCGCGTGCTACTTTCGGCTGTCTGCATGACTGTCCCATGGACGGACGCTCAGTGACTTGGCACGAGGACCAAATACAAACGATAAAGCAGGACTTGAACACACACACACGCACGCACGCACACGCACGCACGCACACACACACACACACACACACACTCACGCATGCACAAGTGCTCAAACACACACACACACACACACACACGTACACACGTAAACACACATACACACACACACACACACGCACACACACACACACACACACACACACACACACACACAAGAACAGTGTCCTTTAAGCAACAAATGCCTCTATAACAACATTGTATACCAAGCCACTGTGACATCAGAAAATGAAAAAGAAACATACATAGGGATCACTGAAAAATCACTTCAAAACCAGATATGCAAACCATAAACAGTCATTCAACAAAGAAAAAAATACAAAAACCAAACAGAACTGAGCAAATATATTTGGAGACTTAAAGACAAAAAATAAACTATAAACATATCCTGGAAAATCATAAAAAGGGCATCACCATACAACAACATTTCAAAAAGATGCAACCTATGTTCAACAGAAAAATGGTTAATACTATGCAAACCATACTTAGCAACCCTAAATACTAAAGTAGAAATAGTAAAAACAACTGCAGGCACAAATGGAAATCGTTGTCAGCAAACGCACCCTGAACTGTAAACAACCTGAAAAACCGAACAACACGTGCAGCCAATCCGCACGTGCAAACAGTGACATTAGGCCATATAACACGGCAGCAGTAGGCGACCCAAAACCATCTGAGGAGAGCCTGTGTGTGTGTGTGTGTGTGTGTGTGTGTGAAGTTTGAGACCATAGGGCAGACACTGTATCCTACCATATATATGTATGTATAAAGTTGAGCCAGATAGGGAATCCGGCAATCCTCGCAAAACGCACTGAACTGCTCCATCGAAATGATAGTCCCTGCACTTCATTCATTCAACTCACAGACAGGACAAAGTGAATGAGCAAAGAGGGAGACGGTGGCGGAGTGGTGTGTGCTAGGGAAGAGAGAGAGAGAGAGAGAGAGAGAGAGAGAGAGAGAGAGAGAGACAGAGAGAGAGAGAGAGAGAGAGAGAGAGACAGAGAGAGAGAGAGAGATGAGGGGATGTGGTAAGCACTGGAGATTGGGGGGGGGGGGGGGGGCGAGGAGGGTAAAGGCCTATAGGGGGTGGGGTAATGCGATGATATCCTTGCGCTTGTCTGGGCTATATATCATGAAAGCTGCACTCTCTGATTTGCTATCATTTTTTTTGTGCTTTTGGGTTTGTGTGTGTGTATGTGTGTGTGTGTGGTTATTTTGTTACTGAAGAACCAACCGTATCGGCTTGGGAACTTCAAACGGAGACGGAGAGATGAAGAACAAAACAAGAGAGATAACTGGATTCTGAGAGGTTTTGTCCCCTGAGGGTCTCGGCAAACTCGGTCAGACCCCGAACTCGCTTGCTTTAATGTCACTGCGAATCACATGAGACAGTCTTTGTTTCGTCTTCTTCGTAACGCTGCCAGTAACATACAAGTGTAACGAAAGTATGTGAACAAATAAACGAATGGATCTATGAGAAACTGGACCCTGTTTTGCTTTTTCTTTGTGTAAACTGACATGAGAGTTTCTTCAACATTTTATTCATGTCATCATCATCATCAATATCGTCGTCGTCGTCGTCGTCGTCGTCGTCGTCGTCATCATCATCATCATCATCATCATCGTCATCATCATCATCATCATCATCAATTTTATGCACGAAAGATAATATATATACTACTATTCGCATGATAAGAAGATATAGATCTAACACCATTAATGCGCCAGGCTTTTGACAATCAACAACTCTATATACAAAACTTCAGAACAAATAGCAGGAACAGTCAACAAGACACCAGATACATGCAACAATCAACACTTCCCACACCACCACCCTCTTCCCGATCATTCCACGCCTCCCCCTTCCCTCTCCACCTATTTCCCCACCTATCAAACAAAAAGCAATGACAAATTGAGAAATCAACTCACCATGTCCAAACGCACGACCTATTCCCCACCTATCAAACAAAAAGCAATGACAAAATGAGAAATTAACTCCCATTCAACAAACGCACGACTATTTCCCACCTATCAAACAAAAAGCAATCACAAAATTGAGAAAATTAACTCACCATTTCCAAACGCACGTGAAACTCCCATACCATACAGTACATTATCAAGTAAGACAGTTCGAATTCGGTGTGTGACAGCTGCACCGAACGGATGCGTTGTGCTTGTGCTCTCATGATACGCCGACCGTGAGCTGTGTTCTCATACACTTTTTTTTTCTCTTTGCCATGCAGTACTTGTCTGTTCGGACTGTCGTCGCTTCGAAATCGTTTGCACCGTCGTCTGTTCTCTACATTTTTATTCGTTTGTGTGTGTCTGGGTGTGTACTGTCGTTTTGTAAAAATGGCCGCCGGCGTCCACCCCGGTATTTTTGAAATCAAGAGGCATCCGTGACACTGACAGTAACCGCCAAGTCACTGTGAAGATCTGTTTGGCATCAGAGCACATCGCTGGACAAGGGTCAGTGGTTGGTGTAGTGTAGCAGATTGGTGGATTGTGGAGGATTCATCCGGCCGCCGGAGAGGCAAGAACTCAAACTACTGATCCAAGGTCAACGTCTTAGAAGTACGGCGTTATTACACGTGATGAATACCAATCCTTACATTCTCAGAGATCACTCAGGATGAAGAAAAAACCTGCAACTAAAGAACACACTGACAATATTTCTATATCTGTTCTGACGCACAGGCACCGTGTGCATATGCACTCGGTCCTCAGCCCAGTCGGAACCGGAAATGCGCCTCGCTTGAGAAATTCTCATTCAGACGACAAGGCCTACCCGCTGCCGACAGCGTGCGACTCCAAACTCCCGTTGGGCACGGACCCAAGCTTGCACCCTCAAGTTCTTCACGGCACAAGACAACCTCCACCGAAGCAGAGAAGAGTATAAAAATACCGGTCACGACAGCCCCTCCTCTGGACGAATGCTGGGCTACCCACCTGTCTGCAGCTTCCAAGCTTCTCGCTAGCAGTTAAGTCGTGAGACACCTCACCGCAGCTTTTGACAGTCCTGGAAGTGGTTTGCAACTTGGCGCTTTCCCGGGGATTCTCAGCCAGTGACTATCCGCTTGTGGCTCGCACCCAGGCGCCCTTCCCGGATTTCTCACCTGCTGCCCCCCTCCGGACGAGGCTCGCAACTAAGGTGCCTTCTGGACGTGGTGTTTCCAGTCTCCACACGCCCTTCCAGCGCGCCCTCTGGGTGAGTCTTATTGTGTGTGTGTAAGTGTTTGTCTGTAAGAGTGTTTTCGTGTTTACTAGAAGTCTGGGGTAAGGCAGGGAGGAGAAGACAGTAAAATAATGAACAGGTAGGCTAACTCTTGCTCCCACGAGGGGAAAATTACGGATCAATAACTCCAAACAATTGCTGTCTGCGACACGTAATCACCTCATAGAAATGGCAACACATAACACACAGAAAAAAAAAAAAAGGAGACATCTTTCAAAAAAAAGGATGTTCCCAGCTTGCACTGTACAGCTGACACATGTACACACAGCAACAGGAACTGAAGAAACGAACAAACCCACTTTAACAATCATTCAAGACTGGCATAGCCTTTTTCCTTTTAAATACGGTCCCAACACAGAGATGAACGGAAAACACATACAGGTAAGCTCGGTTTAATCGGCATGAAATGAAACGAGGAGGGAATAAGGCACAGTAAATAATGATCATGTATCGTTCTGCTAACATTACTTTTTCTACTTTTGAAAGCCTGTACCGTTTTACCAGAAATTGCTTTTTCTACTTTTTACATTATGTATCGTACTGCCTCAATTGTCCCCTCACCCTACCTTTGACTTCTTGTATCATTCTGCCAATATCACTTTATTTTTGAAAATATTTTTGACATTGTGTATTGTTTGACAGTATTACTTTTTTTCTACACTTGACATCCTGTACCGCTCTGTCAGAATGATGTTGTTCTACTTTTGACATCTTGTCTCATTTCTGCCAGAATTGCTTATTTTTTTTCCTCCAGACATCTTGCATTGTTCTGCCAGAATGATAACCTTTTGTATTTGTGATATCATAATTATATCGTTCTTCAAGAGTTACTTTTTTCTTACTTTGAACTTCTTGTCTCGCTCTGCCATCACCACTTTTTTTCGCCTCACTTTTGACTTAGTGTCTTGTTCTGCCAGCATTCTCCCTCCCCTCCCCCCCCCCCCCCCCCCTTCCCACCTGCGTTTGATTATATTTGACGTTCATTTATCGTTTGGCCACTTTGTCCAACTTCAGTCAACTGCGTGTAAACAAACAAACAAAAAAACCCAAACAAACAAACAAACAAAAAACATATGCCGACTATGTTGGATTTTTTTGTTTGTTTTTGCAATCAGTTTGTGAGAGTCATCAAATTCAGTTTGGGGGTATATACAAGTGCTACTGATCTACAAGGCTCACGCCTACAAACTCCACCCCTCCACCCCCCCCACCACACCCCCCCCCCCCACCTCCCCGCTCCCACCCCTGTGTACTACATCTGCACAAAAAGTACCTACGAAGTAGGAAACATAACAAGGGAACTACTTTAACTAAAGTATGGGGAACCCACAGCTGGGTGCTTTCCCTTGGGAAAAAGCCCGTATCATCACGTGTGTGCGCGGGTAGCGACAGACCTCATCATGGCGGCTGATCGCTCCAGCGAAAACCCCGTGAGATTTGGGGCTGGGCGTGGAAACGTTTCGCGGTCAGAGGTCAGGAGACGAGGGGGTGATATGCACAGGCTTATAGTGATGGGAAGAAAGATGGCGAATGGCGATGTATCTACACTCCCCCCCCCCCCCCCCCCCCCCCCCCCCCCCAATTCCTTGATGTGTGTGTTTTGTGGTCATGCTTTCGTTCTTGCGAGCGCGCGCGCACGCGCGCACACACACCACACACAACACACACACACACACACACACACTCTCTCTCTCTCTCACACACACACACACACACACACACACACACACACACACACACACACACACACACACACACACAATCGCACGCTCGCTCGCACTCACGCACGGACGCACGCACTCACGCATGCACGCACGCACGCACGCAGCACACACACACACACACACACACACACACACACACACACACACACACAAGGGGTGCAAGCGCGCGTGCACAGCAGCACACACACACACACACACACACACACACACACACACACACACACATGCGTGCACACACAGGCACACACACACACACACACACACACACACACACACACACACACACACACACACACACAGAGAGATAGAGAGAGAGAGAGAGAGAGCGTCTTCAACTTTTGGCAGCCATACATTGCATGCCATGTTCAAGAACATTTTCAGTACTCGCACATTCTTCCGATGGAGTAGTGCTCGATGGGAAACAAAGGCAGGAGCAGAAGCTGTTTGTTAGTCCACCGCGGGAGATTAAAAAAAAAAATCCTTTTGATTGATATTGGCAGGCCAGTTTAGCTGCGGAACTAGTGGCAGTTTTGATGACCTTCATTTTACCGTTTCATTTGCAGGTGTATGTTTACTAAGTGCTCACTCTGTTTCATGCGTTTCGCAAAATGTCAATCCTTCTCTAGAGTAGAATTTTTTGTTTTATGCGTTTCACGAATGTCGATCTCTTCTTTAGAATGGGAAGAATTTGAGAAAGACACACTAATATTAATCAAATAGTTTTTATTGATGCGTTATTACGTTTCTTCTAGATATCATCACATTGTTGAATTTCTGACAATGGTCTGGTACACAGGATAACAAAGGAAGGGCACAAGATGATAGGAATCAGAGGAATGTTTTTTTTTTTTTTTCTAAAATTTTAATCGTTGTGTACAAAAATGTAAATGCCTCGAACAGTATTTTGGGTTTCAAGTTTTGAAAATGAATGCCCCCCCCCCCCCCCCCCCCCCCCAGTTCTCCTCAGTTCTTCAAAGGCTTTTAAACAAGTTTTATTTTTTTGAGAAAAAAAAATTGACAATTGCTTTGGATATCTTTATTGAGGACAAGTACATTATAAATATTTGCAGAAATCTGCCAGTACAAGCTCTATCCAGAGCTGAGTTTTCCTATGGGCTCAGTTGGAGAAGACTGGGACCACACAGTGGAGTTTTGTCCACTCAGTGGATGCGTCTCTGAGAGTGTTGCTCAAAATTCTGATCAGCTCTGCGGGAGAGTGTCTCTCTCAGGCTGACACCAGGATACATTGTGAAAGTAAGCGTAGAGCGCAGCCCTGTCACGCAGTCTCAGACCTGAAAGGAAATCCGTAGCATCATCATCTTCATCAGTCAGCAAAGAGAAAGTGTCCAACTCTGTGGCCCAGTCCTTCATGCCCTGCTCTTACGGTGGTGATCCCTAGTTTCCATTTCTCTTCAAATATCTGCTCTTCGTTTTGGTTCTGTCGGGGTCAGTGGTATCGGCATATTCATGCGCAGTGTCGATGGACGGACGTAGTGGTGGCATCCTCCGGAGGCAGAGCTCACTGACAGCAGGCTCTCGTCAGTAGGAGGCATAGTATGTGAGTGTCCTGCGCATGTTAAATAAGACAGGCAACACTGAAGTGTCCTGCGCATATTAGATAAGATGGGCAACACTGAACACCGCCGAAGTGATCCGGCCACAGTGCAGAGTCTCCTCTGGTGGGTTGCCTCATGATGGCTTGACATGAAATGCTCCCTGTGGATTGCCGGTACCAGAGAGCTGTGGCAACGACAGGACATGCTGTTGCCGTGGACGGGAGGGAGGGGGGGGGAGGAGGGGGCTGAAGTGGCACAAATGATGAGACAAAGAAAAAGCAAACATCTAAGGATTTATCGCTTCACATCTCAAAAGAGGACTGTAAAAACTTTAAAATTCCGTAAGAACGTTATCTGTCACTGCCGACAAGAATTCATGTCGAGATATGTATCCACACTGCCCCCAGCCCTGTAGGATGGTCTTTGGTCTTTGAAAGGCAATCATGAGGGAATACATGTCCACCCTGCCCTGTACCCTGCAGCATTATAGTGGACAGGGAGTCATGGCGAATTACCCGCCCATGCCAGACAAACTTGGAGTGAGCAGTGACTGCAGGGACAGGTATCTGTCTGCCTGTCTTGCTGTCTGGCATATGCATTTGTCTTATGGCCCTTGTAAGAGATGTGAACATTCCTGTCAATTAAATGTCAAATGCTCGAACTATTCACTCAGTATATGCTGTTCGTGCCTATCTCTCACATTCATGGAGAAGGGGCTTGAGGGAAAACCGAAATTAACTAGAAAATATGGGCGGGTGAGAAGTCAGTATGTAAAAGGTTTTTAAAAACAAATTTTATAAACATTCCAAGCCAAGGAAGATATCAATGAAACTTTAAAATGTCGCTGAAATCAAAGAAAGCAATGTACGGTATAAAGAAAAACAATAATTTGATGGAGTAAAGCTGAATTATTCATGTTTTGGAAATTGTATGTTCTTCGTTTCATATGAAAACTGCTGAATCTGATAAGAATTTTTTAAACACGCCCTACAGTCAAACAATAACCACAAACAAATATGCATATAAAGGGATGGAGGTCGGCGAACAGGATTGTTTCATAAGTCTGCATTATTTACACACACACACACACACACACACACACACACACACACAATATTATGAGCGAAAAAAATGTATGGTCATGAATTATGATGGTGCTCTCTTCCAATGAAAACCCAACCCAAATTTCATACAAAGAAACCTTTTGGGGTGAAAAGTTTGTTATGTATTACTATGAAATGAATGCAAACAACAACAACAACAACAAAACATAATGAAATTTGGCAAAACACAGTATCCAACGAACTGTACGGAAGTGCCTGCACACAGTACTTGCTTTTATGTCAGATTTTCCAATGCTGGCCTTTATGTCACGTGATCACACTGGGGTTTTCCATTGAATGCATCTTCGTCCGAAAAATGAGGTCGCCGAAATGGGCTTCACCATGTTTTGCAGATAGCTGAACATAGTCGTCAACCAGCCAAAAGACATGATTCTTCCCGATTTACAAACTGCAGAACGCTAGATCTATCTCCTTTTCAATACTGATCAGTCTCCACGAAAATGAGAACATTTCCTGTTTACCTTGTTTCTGTCTTTCACTTCCTCAATCCTTCACGGATTTTTTTTTTTTTTTTTTTTCTTTTTCTTTCTTTCTTCTTTTGTAATGTTTTATGTTTAAGTGGGGGAAAATCCACCCCCCCCCCCTCCCTCACCCAAATTATATGTCAGAAGTCCGTCTGTGGCCACTTCACGTCACTTCCTCTGCCTTTCGCGCCACGGCAGAAGCCACCACGCACAGAGTCGCTTCCCTTTGAGAGAGAGAGGGTGACCTCCACACTGAGGGTCACAGGCAGAGGGGGGGGGGGGGGGGGGGGGGGGGGGGGGGAACGCTGCGCTTGAAAGTGCAGGCGAGCGAGCTTCAAAGGCGGAGCAGCGGCGAACGTCGCAAACACCTTTCCGCCGCGATTCCTTCCGCTGTGTGAAGTTACAGGGGCTGTCGGCCGGACGAGCATGGCAAATTGGCTGTGCCGTATGACTCTCTCTTCTTCCCTGGAGTTGCTCATGGGGAGAGCTAGCTGGCTGGCGACGACGGCATTGTTCGGCGCCTGTGGCCACCCCCTGAGTCTCCTTTGAACCACGCCCACAGAGAATACCAGGCTGTGGATCTTAAAGAAGTACGTAGGATTTAGTGGATGGTGAACCACTACGTTTTTTTAGTCTTCATTTTTTTTCTTCCATAATTGAGTTGAACGTGTATCAACATTCATTTCTGAATACAAAGGTGGTGCTGGGAGAGGAGAAGGAGAGTGGGGGGGGGGGGGGGGGGGGAGGAGGTGTGTTAAAGACTCTGAGGAAATCGTTTTTTTCTGTCTTTTGTCGTCTGTCATGTTATATCCCTGATGTGAAACAGCATCCGCCCCCCCCCCCCCCACCCCCACATACACTCTCTCTCTCTGTCTCTGCTCTCTGTACCTCCCTCTCACCCCACCCACCCTTCTCCCT
>JADBJO010002567.1:12500-15000 GCA_016801955.1 Conus betulinus | reverse complement strand
TCAGCGCCGTATAATGTGAAAAAAAAAAAAAGCGTTCAACTTTCCCTGTCATGTGTCGGAGTAGAGTCTGCGTTTCATCTCAAAGGAGTCGGACAGCTTCGCTACTCTTTGTGTAAGAGTAGATCATGCCTTCATTTGCATGTGCAAGTCCTTATTTTTGAACGAAAAAAAAAAAAAAAAAAAAAGAAGAAGCATTAGATAAAAACAAAGGGGGCCGAATAGCTCAGTTGGTATAGCACCGGACTCGTGATCCTGGGGTTGCTGGTTCGAATTTCGGTACAGGGGGATGTTTCCCTCGGAGTAAACATTGGTTCTGATTCCATTCCCCATACAGTCCTTCGAATGAGACTAGAAACCGAGGTTCTGTGTGTGAACGCACGCACAACATCTTGCACACGCGTAAAATCCCATCACCAACTTTTCGGAAGAGAAGGCCAGTTTGGCTGTTGGTATGGATGACACGTTACACATAGCATGCACCTTCCCCCGAAGATGGAAATATGGCTGCCTTAATGGCGGGATGAAAACCGGTCATACACACAAAACTCCACTGCCTGTCTATACAGGCAGTGTCCGCAGGAGTATCAGCCTGCGTACACAGAAAGAAAGAAAAATCAAAAGACAAAATAAAAAATGAAAAAACAGAGATATGTTAAAAAAAAAAAAAACAAAAAAGAAGAGAAAATAGGAGCAAGGGAACCAAAAAAAAAAAAAAACAACAACAACATAGAAATGTGTTGAAACGGAAGAAAGGAGAAAAGAAGAGCAGTACAAGACGAAAACGAAAACAAACAGGTCTATCCTGAACTAGAAGGTCGGCGACAAGAAGAAAAAACACAAAGCGACGAAAGAAACAAAGACCCGAGCAGCAAAACACTCTAATGCAAGAAGGAAGGCAAAGAGCTGCAGGTGAGCAGTTAAGAGGGTTAACGGCGAAAAGAAGGAAGCACGCACGCACGCGCGCGCGCGCGCGTGCGCAGACACACACGCACGCACACACACACACACACACACACACACACACACATACACACACACACACACACACACACACACACACACACAACACACACACACACACACGCACGCACGCGTCACACACACGCAAACACACACACACGCACACACGCACAGACACAGACAGACAGACACACACAGACACCACCTTCACACACACACACCACACACACACACACACACACACACACACACACACACACACACACACACACACACAAACACACACACACACACAAACACACACACACACTTCCCATGCACATGGACATGCACAATCTCGCAAACACACAAACGCGCGCGTGCGCACTCGCTCACACACACGCACACACACGCACGCACGCTTGCGCGTGCACACACACACACACACACACACACCACACACCACACACACACACACACACACACACACGCTCACTCACGCACGCGCAGACACACACACACACACACACACACACACACACACACACACACACACACACATATAGCGCTCAGAGAGAGAGAGAGAGAGAGAGAGAGAGAGAGAGAGTACTGGCAAGGTACACAGTGAGGGGAAAGTAACCTAATGTGGGGTTGGCATGGGTGTGTGAAGTCACCGACCCAGGTAATGTCCTCTGGTAAAATCATCGTCTCCATCTACCCCCACCCCCCACCCACCCCACCACACCCCCCCCCCCCCCCCACCCCTAACCGCCCCTCTACCGCCCGTCTTCCTCCCAATCACCACCACCACCACCACCACCCTTCCCCCACTTACCCCGCCCACGCACTCTACATCCCTCCCTCTTCATCCCTCCTGCCTTCTATCCGAACCCCCCCCCCCCCCCTCCCTCCCTGCAATCCGTTCCCCTTCCTTACCCTCGCCCACCTGTCAGATGCTTTTCCAACTTCCACTGCTGCTCTGTCTGTCTGTCTGTCTCTGTCCGTCAGTCTGCCTTTGTCTGTCTCTGTCTGTCTGTCATTTTGCCTCTGTCTTTGCCTCTGTGTCTGTCTGTCCGTCTTAGTCTGTCTGTCTGTTGTCTGTGTCTTTGCCTCTGTCTGTCTTTGTCTGTATGTCATCTCTCTCTCTCTCTCTCTCTCTCTCTCTATCTCTCTCTCTGTCCGTCTTTCCGTCTGTCGGTCTGTCTGTCTGTCTCTATATGTTTCTGTCTCTGTCTCTCTCCTCCCTCTCTCCTTCCCTCCTCCCCTCCCTCCCTCCTCTCTCTCCTCTCTCTCTCTCTCTCTCTCATCTCTCTCTCCTCTCTCTCTCTCTCTCACGCACGTCCCTCCCCCCAACCCCTTTCTGCTGTCGTGTCGAAGACAGCTGAACAAGGGTAGACCACTGAGTGGACCAATGCTATGATACACACTTAGGACACCCCACACTGCTTAGGACACTTGCCGCGTCTTTTTTTTTTTTTTTTTTTTTTTTTAAAGCATTCATTCATTGCAGGGCACATCACACTATAACTTTGTGCCCAAGATGCTTATGCCAGTAGGGGAA
>JADBJO010002566.1:290410-303140 GCA_016801955.1 Conus betulinus | reverse complement strand
CACCACCCCCCACCCCCACCCCTACCTCCAAAAAAACAAAAAAAAAGTTCAGATCGTGAGGAGGTTACGTCACCTGACGAAACGCGACAAATTGACAATTAGATCGAGTTACCATGGCTATGGCCGTATCCCCACTGACCCGCCATCACGTGGCTTCGAACTTCCCGAGTTATATTAACGTTGAATTCGCATGAAACCGGGCAAACACTCGTAAAGTGAGAAAAATCTTGAGCGAGCTTCATTAACAAGACCTGAAATCAGACCCGGCTTTTGTTTTTTTTGTTTTTGTTTTTGTTTCTGGTTGTTGTGTTTGTGTGTTTGTTTATTTTGCGCTGCCAAGGTTAAGGCGCACTTTGAAACTAATCTCCCGTTTTTGTGCCCTGCGCAAAATTCGCCCCTGAGCAAAGACCAGCTTGCAGAAAGCGCTTTCCACTACGTCACGCTGCCTTCTTTCATGTATGATTCACATGCAATGATTCACTCTCAGGTCCTGCGTGCAGCAAAACACACAAAACTTTAGTCACGTGCTCAGAAGGTCAGTGGTATGAATGCGATATTTGCACGTCCCAATCTATCGACCGAAGTAGCTCTGCCGATGATTTTGCTGTGATAATTAAATAAGCTTATACATATCGACACCAGCAAGTTTGAAACTGAGTCGACGAAGTGATTCGGCGAATTGACACAAAGACTTTTTGGGGTTGTTACGTCGTCGCTCCCCACCCTGTGAAACTGGAAGGCTGTCCTACGTATTAGTACTGCGCCTCTTCTTTTCTTTCAGCAACAGCACACTTTCTACAATCCCAGGCTGTAGATCTGGATTCAACGCCCATGTTGTGCCAAATTGGATGAAGATAAGTGATTGCTCGTTCATTTTCGTTGTCCTGAGTAGTGTTCATCTTGCCTGAAAAACACAAGTAAGAGGTCGAAAGCGACTTGTTTTGCCTTGTATTCGTTTGTGTACGTTTTTTGGGCGGATGCTATAAATCATTTTTCAAATTGTTTACATTCCACCCGCAGTTGCATAACTTGCGATTAGATTTTTTTTTTTAACACCAGAAGAATTCAGGCAGCCCCACAAATGACGTCACAGTTTTCTGTCCAAGTGGCTAGGTTCGAACAGATGTATGCATAAGCGGTCTCTCTCTCTCTTTTTTTTAATCTATACGGCATTTTTTTTTAAAGCGAAATGAATCCCACTCTATGAACCCCATTCTGTATTCACGCGACGTGTAGATCTGTTTTCAACAAATTATTGCCAGTTCGGAGAGTAGACATCTAAGACTTAGCTACGTCAGGGTGAAGGATCCTCAAGGCCCTGCACTCTTCCTCTTCACAGACAACTGGTAAAGCGTCACAGTCAAGCCATAACTTCATTCAGTCATCTTGCACCAAAAATCACGTGATCAATGTGACCCTAAAGAGAAAACAACTGTTTAGAATCTCTGTGGCGACGGATGAGAATGTTTGTTTTAAACAATTCAATGTCATAGGGCCTATAGATTAACCACTACCGGTATCCTGTCCTGAGAATAGAAGCCAGTCTGAAAGAATTTCATTTCATTGTGATTATTTCCCATTGACTGTTCGGTTAATGAAATATCTCCGCAGAAAACACCCCATGTATAGCCAAATGAACCTACCAGGGAAAAAGATTATCATATCTGAACACCAGTGTTTCTGTAACTCGGAACCTGTAAGAAACGATTTTGAGTTATAACCTCTTCAAAACCCTTCCATAAGATCTGAATTATGTTTGCATGCAGTCAAAACAGGAAATAGTTCACATACACTGAATTTGCTGCATCGAACTGGCACAGGTCTGGATCAGCATCCTAATAGCCCAGCAACCAAAACAGAAATATGTTTTAAATAACAGCTGTCTCCGTAATAGAGAAGCAGATGGGCCTATAGGTGGCGTGCTCTTGGTGAGGTCGTTTATAAGACCAGCTAAGCATACAGGAAGCCGCCATGGACAGGCCTGCAACAAACTGCAAATGTAATCTTCGATTCCCATCAAAGCCATTCGTCATTGTGTGACTCTAAGGCCCAGGACCGGCCACTAAACAGAGTGGAGTTTACTACGGGATCAATAGTACTCTCTCCCCTCCAGCCTCTTTTCCTTTTCTATTTCCATTCCGTAATGTTTAGTCTTCCACCTTCGCTAACATCATTATTATTATCATCATCATCATCATCATCATCATCATTATTATTATTATTATTACTATTATCATCATTATTATTATTAATGTTATTATATTATCATCATCATCATCATCAACATCATTGTTAAAACTATTATTATTGTTATAATTATTATCATTGTTGTTGTTGTTGTTGTTGTTAGTCTTAGCATGCAGTTATAATACGATCAGTTTCATCCTTTTCAAAAATCATTATCAACGTTTTAATCTGTACTCTCTCCCCTCCAACCTCTTCCCTTTTCTCTTCTCATTCCATCATTTCGGCCCCTTCACGCCCGCTACAGTGTTCCCCAAGATCGAAAAGATAAGTGACTTTTCCTTCAATCTTTGTGTTTCTAATTGTTTTGAATGCTGTTTTTACTGCCTGAAGAAGACCCAGTAGGTCGAAACGCTCAGCGTTTGTTTTGTCATTTGTTTGTTATTTTGTTTGGCGGCTTTATAATTCCATTTCTGGTTTCGTTTTTTTTCCACTTCCGCCTGCAGTTACCCCACTTTGAAAGCAGTTGGGAACACTGGGACTAAATGATCGAGTTCCATCCACTTAACGGATGCAGAGTGTTGCTAACAGTTCCTGACCTATGCTGCAGGTGTCTGTATCTCTCGGGCCTGGTCTGCACGGGGATATATCATAAACGTAAATCTCTAGAGTACAGTCTTGTCATGCAGGCTCAGACCACAATGGATTCCACTGCTATTGGCATCATCTTCATTACTCTCATATTCATCAATAGGCATAAAAAAAAAAAAAAAATGTCTGAAATTCTGTGGCTTTTACGTGATCTGCTGTCACAGTGATATCAGTTCTGATTTCCTTTCTATGCGTATTGCCTTGGCGAGTCGAGGTCGAGGTGGCCTGTAATAGCGGGTTCCAAGGGACTGTCGTCCGGGGTGCGGATATATACTGCATCAGAACAGGCACCACTGAACACCACTGGAATGACAGCGCAGCTTTGCAGTGTCTCCTCTGGTGGGTTGACTCATGCCAACCTGACAGTGACAGCTGATTGCCAGTGTCGGAGCTGTGACTGGACAGGCCAGGGTGAGGACGGGGAGCCAGAACAATCAGCATGGGGGCAGTGCCACCGGAATGGCAGAGAAGATAAGACAGCAGAAAAATCCTCTACAGATGTTTTTTTTTTTTTACAAGAAACAAAAAAAAAAGAAAAAAAAAAACGAAACATGAAAGAAAAAATCACACACAAACACACACACAAGCACGAAAGCACACACACAAGCACGAAAGCACGCACACACACACACACACAAAAACACACACACACACACACACACACACACACACGCACACACACACACACACACACACACACACACACCCGCCCGCGCGCGCGCGCGCGCACATATACACACACACACATATACACACACAATGCACGCACGCACGCACGCTTGCACGCACACACACACACACGCACGCACGCACACACACACACACACACACACACACACACACACACACACCTTCAAGACAGAGAGGGAGGGAATGTGGGTGGGAGAGATGCACTGGGTGAAAGGAGGCGGATAGGGGAAGAAAGGGAAAGGGGAACAAGAGGGAAAAGAAAAGTTGAAGGGGGGGGGGGGGTGGTGGTGAGGAAAGGGGGTGCAAAACAATTAATCTCGATCGTTTCGTCCACCTTTTTTTTTTTTTTCTCTACTGGCTGAGACATGGGTCAATCAGCATCAGATACGTCACAGCTGTCGCACATTACACCTTGTGAACGTACCAATGAACAGGAAAGAAAGACACGACGAGAAAACAAAAAGGAAAGAAACAAGAAGACAGGAAAGAAAGAAACAAGAAAACAGAGAAGAAAGGAACAAGAAAACAGAGAAGAAAGGAACAGGAAAATAAAGAAACAAGAAAATAGGAAAGATAGGAACAAGAAAATAGGACAGAAAGAAGCAAGAAAGAGGGAGAAAAGACACACGAAAGTAGGACAAAAAGAAACAAGACAACAGGACAGGAAGGAACAAGAAAACAGAAAGGAAAAAACACAAGAAAATAGAAAAAAAAAAGGAACAAGAAAACAGGAAAAGAAAGAAACAAGAAAGAGGACAGAAAGACACAAGAAAACAGCACAGAAAGACACAAGAAAACAACACAGAAAGACACAAGAAAACAGGACAGAAAGACACAAGAAAACAGCACAGAAAGACACAAGAAAACAGCACAGAAAGACACAAGAAAACAGGACAGAAAGAAACAAGAAAACAGCACAGAAAGACACAAGACAACAGGACAGAAAGGAACAATAAACAGGAAAGAAAGGCACAAAAAAAAAAACAGAACAGAAAGAAAAAGAAACAGGAAAACAGAAGAAAGAAAGACACGAGAAAACAGGAAAAGAAAGGAACAAGAAAACAGGAATGAAAGGAACAAGAAAACAGGAATGAAAGGAACAAGAAAACAGGGCAGAAAGGGACAAGAAAATAAAGAAACAAGAAAAATAGAAAGATAGAAACATGAAAACAGGACAGAAAGAAGCAAGAAAGAGGACAGAAAGACACAAGACAACAGGACAGAAAGGACAAGAAAATAAAGAAACAAGAAAATAGGAAAGATAGAAACATGAAAACAGGACAGAAAGAAGCAAGAAAGAGGACAGAAAGACACAAGACAACAGGACAGAAAGGGACAAGAAAATAAAGAAACAAGAAAATAGGAAAGATAGAAACATGAAAACAGGACAGAAAGAAGCAAGAAAGAGGACAGAAAGACACAAGACAACAGGACAGAAAGGGACAGAAAAATAAAGAAACAAGAAAATAGGAAAGATAGAAACATGAAAACAGGACAGAAAGAAGCAAGAAAGAGGACAGAAAGACACATGAAAGTAGGATAGAAAGAAACAAGAAAACTGGACAGAAAGAAGCAAGAAAGAGGACAGAAAGACACAAGACAACAGGACAGAAAGGAACAGAAAACAGGAAAGAAAGACACAAGAAAACAGGACAGAAGGAAAGAAGAAAACAGGAAGAAAGAGACACAAGAAAACGAAACAGACAGAAAGAAGAAAACAGGAAAGAAAGACACACAAAAAAACAGAACAGAAAGAAGAAGAAAAACAGAAAAGAAAGACACAAGAAAACAGGACAGAAAGACACAAGAAAACTGTACAGAAATGTACAAGAAAAGAGGAAAGAAAGGAACAAAACCAAAAAAACAAAAAAACAAAAAAAAAACAGGACAGAAAGAAACAAGAAAGAGTACAGAAGACACGAGGAAACAGGAAAGAAAGAAACAAGAAACAGCACAGAAAGACACAAGAAAACAAGACAGAAAACAAATAAACAGGACAGAAGAGAGTAGATAACAAGCACATGTTTGCAGTTCTGAAACAGTAAGAGAAGAAGAGAAGATTAAGAGAGAGAGAGAGAGAGAGAGAGAGAGAGAGAGAGAGAGAGAGATTTGTAGAGAAAGAAAGGAAAGTTGGAAAAGCATCAACAACGCGTTTTCATGTCTGGACAAAACCTGCACATGAGGGAAGGCATTTCCTCCTGTTCCCCCCTGTTCACCTTACTCACCTAATAACCTCGTCTCTCGCCGCCATCCGCCTGTCTACCACTGCCCCTAGGGATACTTAATTCGACCACTGCCTTTTACTTTGTTACTTTGAAACATGAGTCTCTCTCTCTCTCTCTCTCTGTGTGTGTGTGTGTGTGTGTGTGTGTCAGACTTTTGCTCGCACAACGTCGACAAGCAGTCAGACAAAATAGAAGAGAGTCCCCATCCATGCCGCCCCTACCCCCCCCCCCCCCCCCCCCCCTTTTTTTTTTTTTAATAATGATTAAACATTTACATGATTTACATACAATTCTTCCCACTACGATCTCACGTGATCACACTTTTGTTTTTTTCAATTAACACTCTAACAGATCCTCGCGAGCTTTTCTTTCCAGATTTGGCACAAACAGTGCCACACAAAACAATGAGTGTTTACAGACAGTGTTCCCTGGTCCTCGCAGACCTGTGACACTTTCCTGTCCAGTTTCGGTCTCAGCCAATCACAAAATCTGTTCAGTCACCTCGACGATTTGCAATTTAAAGTTGCTAGGTGTGGTTTACATAGTATTAGCCATTTTTCTTTCTTTTTTTTTTTTTCCCACCACTTTCCCCCGCCTTTTTTGTTGCTGTTGTTTTTTTTGTTTTTGTTTTTGTTTTGCTTTTTGTTCTGATTTTTTTTTCCCTTCTTTTTGATTTTTTTTTTTTTTTTTTTTTTTTGCGGTTTTCTCTTTTCTTTTTTCCTCTTTTTTGTTACAACACCTAAACGCCTACCATCTATCATGCTTACACACAAACGCCTGCTTACGCACGCGTTCCACACTTTCATTCATGCCCAGTTCCAAGTGTTTTTGATTTGTCTATCATTGGACAATGCTTCTTTTCTCATTTAATGTATACTATGGTACAATGATGTCTGGGTTTTTCAGTGCACTAGTGTATGTTGTAATGAGTTTGCTTGCTTGGTTCTTTCATTCTCACTTTGTTTTCCGCATCACAAATAGGTGTTTTTTTTAAACAATGCAATGCAATACAATTAGTACAAACAATGCAATGCAGTACAAAGCAATCAAATACAGCACAGCGTAATAAAGTATGATATGATACAATGCAACATAGAACACATATACTTGTAGAATTAATGACACCACAAGTGTGTTCTGCATTATACAATATAGGACAGCTACAAATGTAGATATTTGTGTGTGGTGTGTGTGTGTGTGCAGTCGATACCAATGAGGTTAGACTCCACCCATCTCCCCCCCCCCCCCCCCCCCCCCCCCCCTCCTCCAGCAGATCAGCAGATGATCCGTACATCCCCACACAGTTGTCCATGTACTGAAAGGCGAGGGGTTAAAAACAAAAAAGGCAAGCGCGCTGCAGGGAGTGCACACACCGAGAAAGGGAGAAAAGAATGGGAGGATTGGGAAAGGGGAAGGGAAGGGGGGGTAGGGGCGGAAGGGGGGGGGGGGGCGAGAATTTTAAGTAGTCTCACGAGTAGCCTCTTCCCCTACAAAGACGCCCCTGTAGAGAGAAAAAAAAGGGGTCTACAAGGAAGTCATGAGGAAAGACCAAAAGCAAGACAACAAAAGCATCAATGTGTGCGTTCGCGTGCGGGGATGTGTAAATGAGCTAACGTAAGTGCTTGTGCGCCAGCAGAGTGTGGGAGGGGGTGAGGCTATGAATGAATCTCCCTACAACTGGTTAAACTAATTTTTATTGACTGATGTCATTTGAATATAAATCTGTTACGTAGTGACATATGTGCTTCGAATATTGTACAGATGGACATCGAAGCATTCGTTTTTTTTGAAAATGCTCATACACATTTTTCCCAATCAATATTATGTGATTAAGTTTATTTAGTGTTGTTTTTTCTAATGTTCCGGTCAGTAATACCAAATATCACTTTTAAGACGTCAAACTTCACATGAACGTCAAGATTAATAAGAATATAATTCTCAACCTTTCTCCAAAATGTTAAGACAGTAGGGCACTCAAAGAAAAAATGTTCGATCACGTCAACAATATCTCTGCAGTATGAACATTTGTTGTCATCTCTGACTTTCATCTTATACAGCATGATGTTAGTCGGATACATATTATGCAAAATTTTCCACTGTAAAAGACGAAGTCTTGTTTCTTTTGTTGCACGTGTAGCGACATTCCATATTTGTGGTGTGATGTCAAAGTCAAATGCTCTCTTCCAAAAATCTACCGCACAAGGCTGACTATATCTATTATCTACTAGTTGTTTTCGAAACTCTCTAACGGTTGACAAACGTTTGCCACAAAACACAGGAGAGTTGAGGTGAGCACTATTATCAGATAACTGTAGACCCCAAATAATGCTGAACACGCATAAAACTGTTTATAGCACTGCAAACAACATTATATTCTAAGATACGACAAGGTGAATTTCCCACTACATCGATTATTTCATCAAAAGATTTCAGCGCATAGTTGTTTGTCAACATATCGCCTACGCTTAGTATGTTTTTATAATCCAGTGTTTAAAAAACAAGACGTTTCCTTGATACTTTATCGCACTGTTGTTCCAAATCACATGAGACACAGGCACTCTAAATGGTTGTTGCTCTTTAACCAAGCACGTAAAACCAAGTTCCAAAAATGTGACTTGATAAGTTCAAATCCCTTAAATTGTGTACATTTTACTGTTGCATAAAAACATACACACTTTTCTCCAACGCAGAAAATATGTTTCTGGCTACTAGCCACCATTTGGTATTATTTGTGGGCGTTATCTGTGTCGCTGTTTGAGCTTAGTTTGACAGCCCATTGTAGCAAACATGCAGTTTGAAATTCTTTTAAATCTATCATTTTAATCCCTCCCTTTTCTGTTTAGGTACACAGTACAATTCTTTAAACTTTTTCAAAAGCTTTTTGTTGCAGTCTTTTTTCCTCCACAAAAATCTGTATAGTAATCTATTCACTTCATCAATTACGTGATCCGGTACCACTATTATTTGCATAATGTAGACCCACTGTGAGATCAAAAACGTTTTTACAATACTCACCTTTCCCATAATACTCAAATTTCTTTTTTCCCACATTGCAATCAGACGTCTACAGGTGTCAATTCTACCCGTCCAGTTCTCTTTTAGTTCAGATGCACAAGTACTATTGCTGAAATACACACCAGAATTTTTTTATTTTATTTTTAAAAAACCCTGAAGATTGTATCCACTGCTTATTTTACTTCCTAGCCACATCGCTTCAGATTTATTTCTGTTCATTGTCAGACCTGATATAAAAGAAAACCTGTCAAATATATCAAGGGCTAATCACATATCGTCTTCGTCAGCTAAAAACAATGTGATGTCATCAGCGTACAAGGCTATAAATAATGTACAAATACCGTCAGCTTTACCTCTACACTTAAACTTAATGCCCTTAATCTCAGAAGATTGCCTTAGTTTGATTGCCAACAGTTCAAGGGCTAGAACAAAGGCTAATGGAGAGAATGGGCAACCTTGCCTGATTCCCGATTCCACATTAAAAGGCTCGGAAATCCACCCACAGTAGTTCATACTGCTTACAGAGTTGGTTGTCAATATTGATACCCAATTAATGAAGCGCTCCCCGAAACCATACAATTTAAAGGAATTTAACATGAATTCTTTGGAAATACAATCAAAAGCGTGAAAATAATCGATAGTTAATAGTAAGCCTGGTCTGTTTGTCTTGACGCAGCTGATCTGTGACATCATCAATCAAACGAAGCAATGTAGATACTCGTCTTCCCTTTACATATCCAACCTGATCATCGCATATCAGATTATCTATAACACTGCCTAATCGCCGTGCCAGACTTTTAGCTAGGAGTTTATATAGTCCACATTAGTTAAAGATATTGGTCGCCAGTTATTTAGATCATTCCTTGATAAACTTTTTCCTTTATGTATAAGTGTTATAACGGCCTTACGCTGAGAAGAGGACATGCTACCTGTTTCAAATGCAGCGTTAAAAAGACGCCATTACATACTTACTGATACGACTCCAGAACACTTTGTAGAACTCGGCTGTTAGTCCAACACTGCCAGGACTAGAACCATTTTTCATTTCTTTCAGAGCATTTCTAATGTCTTGCTCTAAAAGATTGCTGTCACAATATTCTCTATCATTATCAGATAAAGAAGGTACAACCACACCACGCAAGAAACGCATGCGTTCTTTGTAACGTATTATCACTATTTATCTTTTTCTTATATAAATTCTTAAAATAATCCCTCTGTGCAGCTAGAATGTTTTTCTGTCTCGTAACCTCAACCCCATCTGCATTTTTTATACTTTCCATAATTTTCGAGTTAGCACGGGCTTTCTCTAAACCAAGAAAAAATTTAGTGTTCTTTTCGCCCTGCTCTATCCACTGGGCACGGGCACGTACCTGTGCCCGCACGGGTTTTGTTTCTTTCTTCTAATTCTACTGAAGTTTCACGTGCTGCTCTCTTTTCCGCAGTGTTTCACTGCAATCTGGGTCAATGCTGTGAGCAGTATCTAATGTGTTCAAATCAGCGTAAAGGTGTGCTATTTTATTTCTAGTTGACAATGCCTTCTCTTTTTTGAAAACTTGATGGTACATTCTTTGATTTTAACTTTTAATAATTCCCAAATTACCTGATCGTCTTCTTCAGGGTCCTTTTCAAAATGGTCTAAAAAGTTGTGTGAAATAATTAACATAGTTTATATCAGAAAGTAACGAGCTATTAAATTTCCCAGTACCCCTTGACCATATTCAGTATCTACAAACTTAACAGACATGAAGCATCCTCTGTGATCGAGAAAGACAACACACACTGAATAGTACTTTGCACTACTTTTTCAAAGATGGATGAGTTGGTCAACATGTAAACTATTCTTCTAGCAATAAATGGGTTTCTTTTGACCAGCTAAATTCCTTCTCTTCATTATGAAATAATCTCCATGTATCGTGTAAATCACACTCACTGAGCATCCTATTGAATCTCTGTACAATACGCTGATCATGATATTCACCACTTATTACATCATACTCATTATCTAGGACAGCGTTAAAATCACCACACACGACAATATTACTGACATTCACATTTTTAATAACATCCTCTAGTTTATCAAAAAAATACATGGGTTTTTTTTGTAGAATATTTGGGGCATAAACATTTACCACAATCAACTGCTTGTCCCCTGAAAACCACTTTCAAGGCCAAAATTCTTTCAGATGCATACACAAGCTCAGTCTCCACCGGCAAGCCTTTTTTTAATTAATATAACCAACCCACCGCTGTGTGTGTACTTTTGTCAGTAAAAATCAGCTTCCCACCCCATTCTTTTTGCCATTTTTCATTCACATTTTCAGTGATATATGTTTCTTGTAAACAGATCACGTCATACCCACTATTTTTCAAAAACTTATAAACACACATATTCTTTTGTTTTTAGATCTTATCCCTCTCACATTCAGAGAAAAAGACATTAAGAGAAGATAAAGCCATTTTAGGGAGGTAATCAAAGGAAAGTCCAGGAGATGCGCCAAAAAACCGTTCAAACATCCATCGTCCATGCCCGTCCCATGTCACTGTCTGTCTGTGACTGAACGAGCAGTGGAAAGCTTGGCAGTTTTTTCACGTTTGTCAGAATGACTGGAGGAATCCCTCTCTGTTGAGCGTGGTCGTTTCGGAGTTTGCGATCGAGAACGTGTTGCAAAATCCAGTTTAGACTGACGTGTCAAAACCGGATCTTTGCCCTTATCCACGTCTTTTCCCTTATTTTCCCTTCCCTCCCTCTTGGATGCTCTACTACTCCTCTTCTTTTTTTCCCTGTTCCCCATGACGGACAGAATTAAAATCTGACTGGACAGTCCTCCACCACATCGGTCTTTCCTTCTGTCTCACTCTTTTTCTGACCTGTCTCTTTCTCGTCGTCAGTCGCACCACGGTCAGTGTCATTGTCATAAAGGGGTGAGTCAGTGTCTGATGTGTGTCCAAACCTTGTAACCGGTGGCAGAGGGTCCCACACGGACATCACTGTCGGTTCCTCACTCGCTTTCGGAATCTCACAGACGGGATCCCCTTGCCGATGACCAGGTAGGCGACAGGCTCTGCAGGTAACCACAGTTTCCGGACACTCCCTGGCCCAGTGACCCAGTTTCAGGCAACGATTACACTTTGTTACTCTAGTATCTCTTTTGGGCTGTTCTTTGTGATACAGCGTCGCCATAAATCCCCCAACCTTCACAGATCTATCGAGCGGTTTGTCTGGGATGTCTATGAAAATAAATCGCCTTCCAGTGTAGAATCGTGTCAATTTTCCGTCTCTATTCCTCATTTTCTCCAGAATCAAGGGAGAGCGTAAAACAGCTCCCAGCCTGACAAGAGCTGACTCGATGTCCGCCCCGTCGCAAGAGAGGGGGATGTTACAAATCCACACCTTGGTAGCGGAATGTTCGGTATCATCCTGTCCTCTGAGTACGAAAGGATTTTTGTCATACAAACGAAGCACAACACCACCGAGTGACAAACCCTCAATTAGCAACTTGCTGCGTGCGGCCCTCGTCGATGGGTAAAGTCTCCACAGTCCCCCGAATTTCTTGAGCACCCACCATACTTTCTCTACCACTGATTCTTTCGGCGGCTATACAAATGTCTAGCGCTTGAAAAGATCGCTCGTGTTCATTTTCAAAAGAGAGTGGTAAGTCTCTCTTCAACAAGAACACGGGTTCAACGTGAGAATCCGCCATTTTGAAAAAAAAAAAAAAAAAAGATTCAATGTTGAAAAGAAAAAATAAATAAAAATACCACAAAAAATAGCGAAAATCCGTCCAGCCAAGACACACAGAAACTCAGCAAATCTTTATCACCAAAAACTATCCCACATAAACATAATCCAATAGAAGCGGCGCAGAAAAAAAAAAGCTGAACGGTAACACACGAAGAAAAAAAGTGGCTGTCGACTTCGAAGCCTCGCTCTCGTCCCAGATTAGCCATTGTTCAGTTAACATAGG
>JADBJO010002566.1:275410-285410 GCA_016801955.1 Conus betulinus | reverse complement strand
TCTCTCTCTCTCTCTCTCTCTCTCTCTCTCTCTCCTCTCTCTCTCTCTCTCTCTCTCCCTGCCGGTGGAGGGTGGGGGAGAAGTGTGTGTGTGTGCGTATGTGTGTGTGTGTTGTGTGTGTGTGTGTGTGTGTGTGTTGGGGAGGGAGGGAGGCACGTGTAATAATTCATGAAGAATATTTACATAGACAATTAAAACGGGATTCTCGATTCAACAATGTAAGCAACATTTTCTGTTAGGATGGGTATAGTGATGTCATAAAAAGACACGATTCTCGCCACTGAGAAACAGGAAAGCTTTCCTGCCACCTGCACCCTCAGAGCAGACTAGGAACTAAAAGCACAACGCATAGTTCCTCTGAATAAACAACTTCAATCCCAAGCAAGTCATCGTTTTTAGTTAAAGTTTCACAAATTACCACCCCACGTTATGTTAATACCTGTTAGCGAGACTGAAAAACAATTTGTACACATGATCTTCCCCCTACTTAACCCAGACATTTATCAATACAAAACAACCCCCAGCTTACTCTAGACTGTCTAACTGGAACTTTTCCACTAACACCTCAAAAGCAAACTCTATCAGTCATTTGAAGAACATTTACACCGACATTCTTATTCACAGAATTTTATGTTTTATGATTTAACGAAATTAAATCCACTGTTTTCAAAACTTTTCTACAGGGCTGAATTAATGTTTCTAAAAACTGAACACAAAAAAGCACGCAGTTTATTCCAGAACACAAAATCACAATTCCACTCTTCACATTCCAAATTTTCGGCCACGTGGCCTTTTTCAAGAGAAAAAAAAAAATACAGCCACGTAATGTCCATCTTTGGCGATTGACAGAGAAAAGCACTGCTTTGCTCTGTCTTGTTGCCAAAGATTGACATTACTTAGTTGTATTGTTGTTTAATTTTTCTGCTTTGCTCTGTCCAGTCGCCAAAGATTGACATAACGTAGTTGAGTTGTTTTTGTTTTCTTTTCTCTTGAAAAAGGCCACGTGGCATTTTAGCACTTCACAAAGTAGGAACCATCTGGTGATATACATCTTCGTTACAACAAAAAGAAAAACTCCTGTTCTTTTGCCACTTCAAAATATTGTCATGATCCTGCATGTTACCCACATGTTCAGAGCTGACATCCTTTTTTGATCCTCCTTATAACATGTCGTCATTCTCATTCAAGTTCAAGATCAGTTTAATGAAACTGTTTTACTTCCGACGTAAAAGAAAACAAACAAACAAACAAACAAAAACCCACCAACAACCCTATAGGTATAAAAGTTGTGACGATCCATCCATCCTTAACAGTCCAAAGGAAAGAAAACGATCTTATAACAGGTTGGCTCACCCGAAGTGGAAATAGTGAGCACCTTTCCTTCCTTGTGGCTTCAGTACCCAGTGGGTGTTGGCACATTCTAAGGACTGTCTACCCACGTGTCGCCTTCAGGCTAATGCATTATTCACAGTCTCTCAAACCGCCCGCGCAAAACATGCCAATCGGATTTGAAGGGCACCAGGGTTAGCTGCGTTTCTGATGTCATTTTGTTTCTTTCTGATGTCTGTTTTCTTCTTTTCTGGCTTTCTTTCTGCTTGCTGCTGAAATAGTAAATAAAAAAGCATTGTAGGTGTGGTTCCTTTCTCCGCAATATTGCATAGTCCACATGTTTGCTCTCTCTCTCTCTCTCTCTCTCTCTCTCTCTCTCTCTCTCTCTCTCTCTCTCTCTCTCTCTCTCTCTCTCTCTCTCTACTTAAATGCATCTCTCTCTCTCACTATTACTAGACTATGGGGATTATGCTCTTTCTTAAGTAGTTCTCTTTTTTGTTTTCTTCTTGTTGATAGTCTCCTACTCCTCCTCCACATCCTCCTCCTCCTCCTCCTCCTTATTCTTCTTCTTTTTCACTCTCGTCCTCCTCTTCCATTTCTTCCTTCATCTTCCTCCACATCCTCTTGTTCTATAGGACATATTACATATGTATAAGTAGTGTGTGTGCTGTTCATGTGTCAGATGTTACATTTTGATACTTATCCAAAACAATTATACAGCATCCGTGTCCATAGTACTGAAAGTCAGTGTGTACGTCATTCAAAACAAAAAGACAACATCGTTAATGACAAACTTGTTGTCTGTAAACATACTTTTTTTTTAACACAAATTCTTCCCTCAGTGGCAGCAAGGAACAAAGATTTAGATCACGTGTCTTCTAGTGACCAGATCAGACTGTAGTGTGTGATGTGTGTGTGTGTGTGTGTGTGTGTGTGTGTGTGTGTGTGTGTGTGTGTGTGTGTGTGTGTGTGTGTGTGTGTGTGTGTGTGTGTGTGTGTGTGTGTTTGAGTGTGTGTGTGTGTGTGTGTGTGTGTGTGTGTGTGTGTGTGTGAGTGTGTGTGTGTGTGTGTGTGTGTGTGTGTTGTGTGTGTGTGTGTGTGTGTGTGTGTATCTGTGTGTTTGATCGTCCGTGAGTACGTACGTGTGTGTGTGTGTGTGTGTGTGTGTGTGTGTGTGTGTGTGTGTGTGTGTGTGTGTGTGTGTGTTTGATTGTGTGTGTGTGTGTGTGTGTGTGTGTGTGTGTGTGTGTGTGTGTGTGTGTTTTGATTGTCTGTGCGTGCGTACGTGCGCGGGGCGTGTGTGAGTGTGTGTGTGTGTGTGTGTGTGTGTGTGTGTGTGTGTGTGTGTGTGTGTGTGTGTGTTTTATGTGTGTGTGTGCTCGCGCATGCGTGTGTGGTTTCAGGTGCTATCACATTGAAACAGGTACGACTGTGTCTGTAGTTAGGTGGAATAAATTCTGGATAGATAGATAGATAGATAGATAGATAGATAGATAGATAGATAGATAGATAGATAGATAGATAGATAGATAGATAGATAGATAGATAGATAGATAGATAGATGGATGGATGGATGGATGGATGGATGGATGGATGGATGGATAGGTAGAAGATGGATGGATGGATGTACGGATAGATAGATAGATAGATAGGTAGATAGACAGACATATAGATAGACTTATCGATAGATTGTGTGTGTGTGTGTGTGTGTGTGTGTGTGTGTGTGTGTGTGTGTGTGTGTGTGTGTGTGCGCGCGAGCGCGCATGTGTGTGTGTGTGTGTGTGTGTGTGTGTGTGTGTGTGTGAGAGAGAGAGAGAGAGAGAGAGAGAGAGAGAGACATGTGCCGAAAACTTGGCTGTGTCTGGAATTGTTGATGGTAGCGTCTTTCGCCAGTGGGTTCTGCAGTCATGAAAGACGTGCTGGTACAGTCTTCTGTGGAGGTTCCATCGTGTCACGTCCAGTGGCCATCATACGATGACAACCACCAGGGAGGAGCTATGCCTCTTGGCGTCTCAATACAATGCTCTGTGCGTGCCTGCATTCTGTATCCGCAGAGCGATGGCTTCCAAGGACGTACACACACCATGATGCTCAAGCAAAATCATTCCACCTGGCTGAGGAAGTCAACAAAAGCCCGGAAATTTACATGCAGAAAGGTGAAGTAATGCGGATAAATGATAAACAACAAGGTCCCATTCATCTAAAAAGATGAAAACGTCAAAGAATTAGAGAACATTGTGCACGTGAGCAACGTCGTCAGCGAAGATGGTGGAGCAGACCAAGATATCAGCAGCCGCGACAACAAGGCAACACACGTTTTTAAACATAATAATAATAGTAGTAGTAGTAGTAATAACAAAGCATTCATAAAGCACCTTGCCAAAGGTTGTGGACGCTGACAATCCACACTCGCGTGTACGCAACGGGCTGTCTACCTGGGTAGTGCCGACTGAAGACCTGCCTGTCTGGTCTTCATTCAGTCGTTTCCAGTGTCAAACATTGTTCACGCTGTTTCCTTACGGTTTTCATTCTTTTAATTTCTCACGCAGGGCGCATGCTGTGTGTAACGTGTCATCCATACCAACGGCCAAACTGGCCTTCTCTTCCGAAAGTTTGTGATGGAATTTTACGTGTATGCAAGATATTATGCCAGCCTTCACACACGGAACGTCTGTTTATAGTCTCATTCGAAGGACTATTTGAGAAATGGAGTCTGAACCAATGTAAACTCCGAGGGAAAAAAATCATCCTGTACCCGAAACTGCCCGGTGGAGATTCGGACCCACAACTCCAGGATCACCAAGATCATAAGTCTGGCGCTCTACCACTGAGCTATTCCGGCCCCAATACCGAATAATACGGGTTTAAATCAGAATTTTTTTTAGCTGAAACGTGAAGTCTGTTCTGCTGCATGATTCAGCGATTAGGAGAACAATCAAGTCCAACGCTCAAAATCTTCAGGCAAATATCAACATGTGCTTTATACGCATCCTGAACATCAACGGGCCAGAAGTCATTTCCAGCAAACCTCTGTTGGACAGAAGCGAACAAAATGCGATAGACACACAGATGGAGAAAAAAAAAAAGCATGGGGTTGGACTGGCCATACACTACGAAAGCCCCTTACCACCATCACAAGACTGACACCCGGATGGAACCCAAAGGAGAAAAGGAACGTGGGACGATCTTGACAGACTTGGCGCTGGTGCATGAATTGTGAAGTGAAGACAGCCAGAATGACATGGACCAGCTGAACGGGTCAGCCCAGAACTCAGCCTGCTGGAGGAGTATTGCCCCATGCTCCCCAGAGAAGTCAAATGATAAAGTCAAGGCAAACCCGGGGCACGGAATGCTCGTTAGCTTCGGGAAACAGACGATCTCTGGTAGGGGAAATTTGGACCAAAAAAAAAAAACAAACCCACGGAGAGGTGTGGTTCTTTTAGCCATGGTAGGGGTTCGTTCAAGGGGAAGAATCCCCAAACTCTCACTCCCGTCGTCTCCCTCCTCCTTCCAGTTCAGGAAAAGACTTCTCAGTCTTAAGCTAAAGGAGAGAGAGAGAGAGAGAGAGAGAGAGAGAGAGAGAGAGAGGAGAGAGAGAGAGAGAATGTTACTTATGGCTTAGTTGACTGCATATCATATCAGGGCTGTCACTGCATTGACGGGAACTCTCAAGTCATATCTAATTTTTTTTTAATCACACGACTCATTAAGGGCTAAAGGAGAAGCCCCCATGTGTAAAATGTGGTGCAGACTGCCGAGGACGGAGAGGGACCATCCATGGCACAGGTTTTGGGACTGCTGAGGACGGAGTGGGCCATACACGGCACAGGTTTTGGGACTGCTGAGGACGGAGTGGGCCATACACGGCACAGGTTTTGGGACTGCTGAGGACGGAGAGGGCCATACACGGCACAGGTTTTGGGACTGCTGAGGACAGAGTGGGCCATACACGGCACAGGTTTTGGGACTGCTGAGGACAGAGTGGGCCATACACGGCACAGGTTTTGGGGACTGCTGAGGACGGAGTGGGCCATCCACGGCACAGGTTTTGGGACTGCTGAGGACAGAGTGGGCCATATACATGGCACAGGTTTTGGGACTGCTGAGGACGGAGTGGGCTATCCATGGCACAGGTTTTGGGGGAGAAAAATTGACACATGCATCAACGACTCTGGTTAATCGTCAGACCACACTGTTGTCATGGTATCGGCCCTATCAACGACAACTAGATAGGATCGGAGCCGGGCCCTTAAGGCCAAAGAGGTCCACTCTAGTGACTGTCAACCTCAAGGGTCATAGAGAAGCAGAATAGAGTGTCCGAGCAGAATACCCCGCCACCCATCAGTCTCACAATACCCCGCCATCCGTCAGTCTCACAATACTCAGCCACCCATCAGTCTCACAATACCCCGCCACCCATCAGTCTCACAATACCCCGTCACCCATCAGTCTCGCAATACCCCGCCACCCATCAGTCTCACAATACCCCGCCACCCATCAGTCTCACAATACCCAGCCACCCATCAGTCTCACAATACCCCGCCACCCATCAATCTCACAATACCCCGCCACCCATCAGTCTCACAATACCCAGCCACCCCATCAGTCTCACAATACCCCGCCACCCATCAATCTCACAATACCCCGCCACCCATCAGTCTCACAATACCCAGTCACCCATCAGTCTCACAATACCCCGCCACCCATCAATCTCACAATACCCCGCCACCCATCAGTCTCACAATACCAGCCCACCCATCAGTCTCACAATACCCCGCCACCCATCAGTCTCACAATACCCAGCCACCCATCAGTCTCACAACCCCCGCCACCATCAGTCTCACAATACCCCAGCCACCATCAGTCTCACAATACCCAGCCACCCATCAGTCTCACAATACCCCGCCACCCATCAGTCTCACAATACCCAGTCACCCATCAGTCTCACAATACCCAGCAATCCATCAGTCTCATAGTGTTCGTTGGAACGCAGAAGGGTTGAGGAACAATTAGCCCAAACTTCAGCAGTTCCTTCGGATGATAAAAACAATTCACACCATTTACATTAAAAAAAAAAAAAAACTCAATTGAAAGATCTATAACGATTCTTCATAACAGACTATGAAGTCTTCCACTTGGACTGAGAAGACGGGCGTAAAAGGAGGAATCATAATCCCTACAAAAAGCTCTATCCATGCGGTTGGGAGTCTGGAAGAAAAGAAACGGAAGACCACAGCATCAAACATCGGCTGCTTCAGGAGACCTACTAATCACCAACTAATGCAGCCTTTCTACGTTCTAAAGCTAGAAACACCCAGACACCTTGTCAGTGAAGAATTTATCAGGCACTGTCCAAGCGGGGATTACAAGACGATGGACTCACGTGGTGAAGGTTTAGATAACCGCGTTACGGAAAATGAGCTAATCTCTGGCAACCAGCCAGACGACAAACGTACGAGTTATTCCAGAGCTTAGATGACTTCCTAAACATGAGGCCCAGTAACAGCTACAAAAGACATTCACCCATTTTTACCTCTAAGGCCGTCAGCACCCAGTTGGAAAAAGGTGACCATCAGCCAGTCATTCCTAGCATCTCCTGCATACGATGTACTGAGCTTACCATAGAACTAAGTTAGAATTCAAACGAACCAGTGAAATCTTGTCTTGATACTGAAAAAGCAGACGATTTCTGTGTGGACATCAGCACATCCAACAACTTCAACAAAAACGTTCGGCACCTCACTAATGCAGCACTACGAACAGCAAAGCAGACAATACTGAGAGGTAAACAAAACATTTCAGGCCATTCTGGAATAATACTTTGGAACAGCTTCACGCAGAGCTAGACAAAGCTAGTGAGCCTATGCAGCAGAACCAGACATCCTAGACAACACAGATACAGATCAGCACAAAGGAAATCTTTAAGTAGCGAAAGATGGCAGAGGTTCAGAAGAGCTGGAGAGAAAGACCAGCGTTCTGAACACGGAGAAGGACACCAATAAGCTGTGGAGTCCGACAAGAACCTTGAGTGAAGCACAGAGTCAGATAGAGCAAAATTGTCATTCTGAGAATCGATAACCATTATGCTTACAAGAAAGCAGCAGGTCTCCAAGTGGATTTCTACGAAGAGGAAAGTACAACTCTTTCCGTCTGAGTGCAGAAAGTCCCTGGCGAGATCACAGCGAAACCGCCAGAATCCAGCCCTTTTATTATGTCAGCCTTCTTCAATGCAAGACTGAAAGCAGCCCCCAACTCCACCCCCCCTACCCCCCCCCCCATACCCCCCATACCCGACCCCCCCCCCCCCCAAAAAAAAAAAAAAAGAAACAACGAAAAAGACAGAATACCCATGCCACCCGTCAGTCTCACATACCCAGCCACCCGTCAGTCTCACAATACCCAGCCACCCATCAGTCTCACAATACCCAGCCACCCGTCAGTCTCACAATACTCAGCCACCCGTCAGTCTCACAATACCCAGCCACCCATCAGTCTCACAATACCCAGCCACCCATCAGTCTCACAATACCCAGCCACCCATCAGTCTCACAATACCCCGTCACCCATCAGTCTCACAATTCCCCGCCACCCATCAGTCTCACAATACCCAGCCACCCATCAGTCTCACAATACCCAGCCACCCATCAGTCTCACAATACCCAGCCACCCATCAGTCTCACAATACCCAGCCAAGAAAGAAAGACCCAGGGAAACTTGACATGATTGAAAACTTCGACTCATTACTAGACAGAAGCTGTTTCTGATCAACAATCAGTCATGAAGCATTGACAAATTTTCACACATCGATGGAGAGAAGCAGTTATCATCCGCATGAAAAGGAAACAGAAGGAAATCAGATGATTAGCTATGGGTGAATCAGCCTTCTTGGTGGCCTGGACAAGGTGATGGAAAGAATGGAGAAAACACAGGATCATTGAATGACCTTAGCAACACACTAAGAACTTGGCGAAGACCCGCACCACAGAGGATCGAGTGGAACACCTTGCCCAGGAGATCGGACGTGTCTTTTTAGAAGAAAAAGAAGGTACTCGAAACCAATGTGGACCTGAACAAGGCCTATGACATGCTATGAAAGGGATGTTCTTCTTCCATAGCTCCTAAACAAGAAAGTGGTATGAATATTTTACCGTTGGATACACTGATTCTTCCAGTACCGAACTGCGAGAGTGCCTGAACGAGAATATCAGCCACAGCGCCACTTTGGGTATGGCATGCCACAAGGAGGGGTCATTTCCCCCAATGCTGTTCATCAGTTATATTTATGACATCGCAGAGAACCTGACCAGACATGTCTCCAGAGCCCTCATGTCGACCACCTCATTGCATGAAATGCTGCAGAATACCTAATTACTGCCAGACACAGAATACAGGAAGCACTTCACGTGGGAAGACAGGCACCCGACAGGGGTGTAGACATCAACAGCTCAAAGACAGTTCTTATAGTCCCCCCCTCGCTGTCCTCGTTGCCAGAGACCGTCAGGCTGCAGATGAACGGGATGGGAGTTGAACAGGAAGACACCGCCGACGACCTGGGTGTGAAGTTAGACAAGCGGCTTCCTGGAACCTCCATCTCGGGACATCGTGAAAAAGCAACCTGGAAAACTCGCCAGTGCGAAAAATCCGGCTGGAATATCTTGAGGCTACCTTAACAGCCTCCTGCAGAAGGTATACATGGCACCATCCGAACGACTTTGGAGAGCGACAGGCCTGTTTGGGCCATAGCATCAACTCGTCGCCTCGTCGCCTGAACACGGTGCAGAAAGTAGGACGGCGATTGATCCCTCATGGGACGAAGACAGCTCTCATCCAAACTTTGAAGAAACACATCAGCCTGCCCTTTCCCCTGCCCGCTTGAAGACAAATGCGAGGAGAAAGTTGACTTCAGCTGCTGCGTATGCCTGCCCATAACCTGCACACCGAAAGGCAGAACCTTACCCGAAGCAAGCTTAAGTGAACGGCCTGGGAAAGAGCGTGCATTGCAGAAACAAATACCTTCTACCTGCAACCTCAACCACAACAGAGACGTTTCCTGATTTGGGGATGCCGAAAGACTATGTCGAAGATGTCTCAGTTGTCGCAAAAGTTCTGTACTTGGGGGGGGAAAAGGACTGGCATGTCCTTCATTTGCTCAGCTTTCTGGCGCTGAAGGTGACTGAGGACCAGTAGCATCCCCAGTGAGTGGACTCACGTCTTCACAGAGGGATCTTTGGAAGAAACAATGAGGACTAGTGGAGAAGACATGTTTATCAAATGCATAGAGGTCCAGTCTGTATGTTTTTTTTCCTACTGAAAAGTTCTCCCACAATGACAGAGAGGAGTCCGCATCACTTTTCTATGCTACACCGATTTTCTCAAAAATCAGTTAGCCATCCCAAGTGCCCAGCATGATCTTTGAAGACAGTCCACTGTCATACTCCCGAGGATTGCTCTGTAAATTGCTGGAATGGTGCCCAGTTTTCTTATCTTTGGAATTTATTAGTTTACTATAATTCAGTCCCTTGTGGATTCATTCCAGAAGGTGGTGCCCTCAGCACTTGTTTCTTAAGACGTTTTTTTTCTACTTTTCACAAGAAAATGTAGCTTATTTTGCTGTTTCATAATTTTCTTTTGCTTCTTAGGTGGCACCTTTGTTGTTTTTTTTTTTTTTTTT
>JADBJO010002566.1:245410-262910 GCA_016801955.1 Conus betulinus | reverse complement strand
GTTGATATAGCAGTATTTCATACTCATTATTCATATTTATATTAAAGGAGAGAGAGAGAGAGAGAGAGAGAGAGAGAGACAAGACAAGACAAGACAAGACAAATATTTTAATTGAACTAGGCCTCGTGCCCGTGTCAATGGGAGACATGACAAGACAGAGGGGGACAGGTGGGGGGAAACGGGGTGGCAAGGTGTAAAAGGCGGGAGGGGAAATGGGGGTTAGGGCATATCATTTACAAATCTCACAGAGGTAACATTCATTTGTAATTGCCCAAAAAACCTGTAAACCTATTCATAATCACACACACACACACACACACACACACACACACACACACACACACACACATTCGCGCTTGCGCGCGGGCGCGCGCGCGCGCCACACACACACACACACACACACACACACACACACACACACACACACACACACACACACACACACACACACACACACATACATGCACACACACACACACACTCGCGCATACACTCACACATACAAGCTCTTTTGCTTTTAAAGGGGAACAAGTACCCCGAATTATACATAAAAATATATGAACTTTACGTACCATTCGTTTTTTTGCATCTAATTTCAAAAGCTTTAGTTATGAAAGCAGCAACATCTTTAGCCATTTTATCATTGGCAAGTAATAGTGACATCTTGAAAGCCGACGCTCTTGCATAATATTTAGAGGGTATGAAATGCTCTCGAACATCCTTATACTTAGGGCATACAATAAGAAAGGGTATTCAGATTCCAACTGACTTGGACAAAAAGGACAGCAGAGTGCCTCTCGGGGAACACTCGAATGCCGCAGTTTGTGAGTATTTTTAAACAAGATACGCCTAACCTAAATCTTATGAGATTTTTACGATTGTTCAAATTACTTACCGTAAACAGATAATTCGGTATTTGTCTGAATTGCTTAAAGGAAGAATAGAAGGAAAAGCGATCACTAATATCCATTCGGTGTACCCATTCTTGAAGATGACAATCAATCAACCGATTTCTAAATTCTAAGAGAAAACCTTTGACATTGTAAACGTTCTGGTTTTCCCATACATACCCAAAGCCATAGCGATTTAAGGTAGAGCAAACTGATGAAACCCAATTGTTCTTGCCTCGATAATGCAAATCACATAACGTGTTGTAAGCTTTCTTAGGAAGACGATTATCCGGCATATTAACGACACGTATCCAATACTTAATACATTTAGTATAATTGTTTATATAGAGTGGATACCGACCAGTTTCTCCGTAGACTAAGGCACTGGGTGTTTTTATGGAAACATTTAAGAATCTCTTGAGTGCAAACAAATGTACTTTTTCAATAATTGAGTTGTTTGCAGTCAGACCCCATACTTCGCACCATAGCTAAGCATTGGCTGGACTTGACAGTCGAAAAGTTTAAAGAACAATTTCGGGGAAAGACTTTGAAACTTCCACAGTAGTTTTATAATATTGATGACTTGACGTTTTGCCTTGGATGCTAAATCCTCAAGGCAATGGGAAAAAGAAAGACCCGTGGAAAAGATAACACCTAAATATTTATACTGGTTAACAATTTCTAGTTGCCTACCGTCGTAAAACCATCTTTCCCTTGAGGCGATATACCCCCCATTTCTAAACACAATAACTTTTGATTTTTCTAAATTTACGATCAAATCGAGTTTTTTTTTTCGCTGTGCTACACAAAACATTTAGTTGCTGCTGGAGACCAATGACGGTAGATGCTACGAGTGCAACATCGTCGGCAAAAAGCATAATTAGTATCTCTCTATGAAGTCTGGCAATAAAGGGAATACCGTGTTTACCGTATTGAATTATTTCTTCAGCAAGCTCATTGATGAATAGCGAAAATAAAACCGGACTGCATATTTTCTCCTTGCTTCAGACCCCGAGGACACATAAAAGTGTCAGTTAAATCTCCCCCCACTTTAACCCTAGCTTTGACATCTGCATACATGCTTTTAAGTGCATTGTACATCTTACCCTTTACACCTTTTTTTTTTTAGATTGACCAGAGTTGGTTTCTATCTACCGAATCGAAAGCCTTTTTAAAGTCGATAAAAGCAACGTATAATTTCTTGTGGTTAGAAAGTTGCTTTTGTACCAGAGACAAAAGGGTAAATATATGATCAGTAGTACTATAATTCTTTCTAAAGCCAGCCTGCACATCGTTTATTACATCATAATCTTCAATCCATTTGGTTAAACGCTTGTTTAATATGTAAGTATATAATTTTGAACTAATGTTTAAAAGAGAGATACCTCTGTAATTGTCTGGGTTGTTTTTATCACCCTTTTTGTGCAAAGGTTGAATCAGAGCTTCGCACCACATAGAAGGGAAGATGCCAAAATCAAAGAGTTTGTTGAAAAATTCTTAAGGAAAAAGAGAATAATGGGGGTGCAATACTTATAAAATTCCCCAATTAGTCCGTCTGGACCTGGTGCTTTATTTGATTTTAAAGCCTTAACTGAGTCAAGAATTTCCTCTTCAGTTATACAGACATCCAGTTCATCGACGTTACTATCAGCAACAGGAAAATACTCAGCTTCAAGTTCCTGAGAATTAGGACCAGAAGGATTCAGCTCATCGTTAAAGACTTGTTTTGAAATGCTGAAACCATTCTTCATTGGATATTGTGTTTAGGTACATGAGAACTACTTTTTTAAAGACCTTACAGTGCTCCAAAACCGTTTTAGAATCTTTGGCGTTTTCGTTAAGTGTGTTTAAAAACTTGTTGTCTATATAACTGCTGCTTGTCTCGAAGTAAGTCTTTATACTTGTTTCTCATTATAGAATAGTTAAGTCTCAGTTGAACAGCATTGGGGTTGTTATTAACTTTCACCCGACTGTACGTTCTCAATGCTTGTCTCACCTGACGGCGTTTAACATAGCACTCAGAGTCAAACCATGGGCTGTGCTTGATGTTACCTGTGACAGTTTCTTTACTCATTGTTTGACCAGCCACAAACAGACCTTCGTTTAGTTTCTTCAGTGCACACTCAAAACTGACATCAATCAATTCAATTGCTTCATGAAAAGTTGAATTGACCTCGTCAGACTGAAGTGCACTGATAAAATCACCTTTTTTTCGCTGGGTCCCATGCATATCTTTTAAATTTGGTTACCTTTAACCTTTTTGAAACCGTCTCTTGATTCGGACTGGGAAGCATTAGTACAAATTCAACAGGCATGTGCTTTGATTCTACCCGTGGGGTTTACTTTCAATTCACGGCACAGTGGAACTAAGGATGGGAGGAAATAAAATAATCATAACACTTGAACCATTGTGAGCGATATAAGTGAAATCACCGCTTTTGTCACCAGGCAGAAAACCATTTAGAATAACCAACTCAAAATTCTGACAGATGGTAATTAAATAAAGACCAAATTCATTAGTGAAGCAATCTTTTGATACACGAGAAAAGCAGTCATCACCGGTGGTATATTCATTTATCAAGTCACCTAAATATACGGGTAGTTCTTGTGCGTTCAGCCGACCAGTTCTTGCATTTAAATCGCCGAGGATGATCACTGGAAGATCACCCGCTTGTTCAAAAGTATCCATCAGACATTGTTCAAGTAAGAAAACCCCATTATCAATCTCGGTATCTGCATAATAAACACTGTTAGCAGGGGGCAAATAAATTCCAATTAAAAGAACGTCAAGATCTAGAGCTTTAAGGTGGAGAACAATAGTATGGTCATATTCCACTGTAAGTTTTTTTGACTAGTTTGGCATATGTCTTTCTTACAAGAAACACAATCCCTCCTGACAAACGTGCAGTAACAGCATCAGTTAATCTATTTCCAGGTGAAAGAAAAACTTCGTAATCCAAAAAGAGAAAAGAAGGAAATGTTCTTGAAAACGTTTTCCGTCAAAACAACAAAATCAAACTGAGATATATAATTATTTACATCGGGGTCATAAATTGACGATACACCCTCAATATTATAAGTCAGAAAGGATAGACTGTTTTTCTGACAAATCTTGACACGGGCACGGCCGTTATCCTAGGTGTCTTCAATGTTAGAAGGACACAGGGGCAGCAGGGGGAGCACAGTTTTGTTCGTTATTACGTCCAGGACTACCTCTTGGATAGGCCCTTAAAAATCTTTCTGTGAGCTGTGTCTGTCTGGTTCGTACTCGACTGCGAGTACAAGGACCGGAGCCTGAGAACTGGCCCTCGGTTTCGCTGACCATAGACACCTGCCACGGAGAGGACCTAGGGTTCTCCACCACTCCGGTACTGTGCCTCTCGCCAATGCTGAGACCCTCTGTCACTGTACCTGTCGCACCCTTGGACGGTTTTCCACGTCGTGCGGAGGGTTTACCAAGGACACCCTCTGTTTTAATTGAGTCATGCTGTCATCAAGAACGTCTGGTAAATGTGACGGCAAGGTCTGTAGACCCTCTGATGTAGGGTCAGTCACTCCTGCTAGGTGCGGGTCAATGCAAACCTCAGTTGTTGTAGGAATCGACGGATCCCCACTTAGACAAGAATCAGGACTGCAACCATGGCGGCCTGGGGACGCCTTTAGCAGGTTGCTTTAGTTTTGATTTTGTGTAGGACATGTAACAGTAGACCTACTCCTGGGAGTACTTGTCATCAGCAAGGTGGGGGAATTCTTGCATGTTGTACATGGGAGGGGGACGAGAAGAGGACAACCAGGTTTGGGTAGGAACAGACAGCGGACGGGAATAGGTGGTAGTGGAAGGTGGAGGGGGATGGGTAGAAGACAAGGAAGCAGGTGAACGGTTGGAAATGGAAAATGAAGAACAGATGGAAGTGGAAGGCAGAGTGAAGGGGAGGTAAGTGGAAGAGAGGGAGGGGTGTGACTGGAAGGAGGCAGTTGACGGGTGGAAGAGGAAGGTGGGGGGTGACGGGTGGGCGCGGAAGGTGGAGGGTGATGGTTGGAAGAGACAGGGGTAATGGGATGGGTGGGAGAGGAAGGAGGAGGGGGGTGGGTGGAATTGGAAAAGGAAGGGGGACGGGTGGAAGTGGAGGGGGACGGGTGGAAGTGGAAGGGGAAGGGGACAGGTGGGGAAGTGGATGGGGAAGGGGGACGGGTGGAAGTGGAGGGTGGAGGGGGACGGGTGGAAGTGTAGGGTGGAGGGTAGCGGGTGGAACTAGAGGGTGGAGGGCTGGGGGCATAGGAAGTTGGATGGCGGACTGGGGGTGACCAATGGCCAGTAGAGGATGGCCGTGGAGATTTGACTGGGGTGTGGACGTCGGGTGCATCTCTGTTCTGAAAACGATGTCCAGACTGTGCCCTCTGTCCAGACTCATGCTGACGTTGGTTCCCTCGGCCTCTGGCTTTTCTGAAGTGGGGGGATCTCTGTTCACGGAAGCATAGCCGACCATTTCTGTAGTACGCCGTCTTGCCCTGGTACCGTTGTCGGCGTAGTTCCGTTTGCTGACGGACTGTCAAATCCCCAGCCACACGGATACCCAACGTATCGGCCATCTCCCTTCTGCATTTTCTTCCTGCAGAATGGAAAGTTTGTCACTCCAGTTACGCAGTCGCGCAATGATTGTCCGAGGTCTGCCATCTTGTTGTTTCTGACCTACACGATGGGCTCGCTCTATATCTTCCAGAGACCAATTCTTGAAGGGGTAGAAGCGAGTCAGAAGTTGAACGACTTTACGAGCGCAGGTCGTATAATCTTCACGATGGTCCTCATGGACGTTGAAAAATCTGATGTTGTACTGACGTGAAAAAGTTTCAAGTTTATCTTGATGATCATGCAAGTGATCAGACATATCTAAAAGGAATTCCTGCCATTGGAAGAGTTGTGAGAGACGAAGCTCGAAAACGGAACATTTTTGAGACAAACACGAAACTTGATCTTTAAGCTGTCTATTATCCTCTTTCAGAGAATAGTACAAGGACTCCAGAGTACAAGGATAGTTCTCAGAAGTTGACTGGTTGCCACGTAACGGTTGAAAACACTGTCCCACCTGTGCATCTTGAGTGTGTAGAGGTGCTGGGTTGGGTGGAAATCCTGGTCCAGGATTGGACTCAATATCTCCACACAGCAACAGAAACATGACTAAAAATACACACACACATAGACAGACAGCATATATGAAGGCCTGTTTTGGTGGGCAACCACAGACACCTTTAGGGGTATCACTAACCCCCACTGGACAGTTTTACAGTATCTCATGGCAGCCAGCATCAGAAACGAACGGTACAGTTTGGAGAACGACACATTCCCACCTGTTATGTTGAAGTGCTGGTTGTGTAAAGCACAGGTAACACTGGCATGACTGCAGTAATCCTGCGAAGTATCTGCTCCAGTGTCCACACACAGAAAAATGAAGAGCAGGGAAAGCACAACTGTCCGGACAGGAGACACAGGCCACAGGAGAGAAACAGGTTTACACCACACGGAAGCCTGTCTCGCTCTTTTCCCCATAAAGTTTGTATATGTCCAGAAAAACACGCCACACGTGGTTCTCCAAGTTAAATTTGATATTGGCATTGTCTTGAATTAGTAACAACACTCGAAAAGAAAAGAAAACAAAAGTAAAGACAGAACAAAAGTTAACAAGGCAGGCTACATTGGCACAGTTGACTATTAAAAAAAACACCCTATGCTGCTGTAGTGATTACATCGCACAAGCCAGAGAGAGAGAGAGAGAGAGAGAGAGAGAGAGAGAGAGAGAGAGAGAGAGAGAGAGAGAGAGAGAGAGAGATAATGACGAGACTTTTCATGATTTAGATTCATCTCCTCGTGATTGTTGTTAGTTTTGATTTGACCCAGATGTTATAAGGGAGTGAGAAATTACATCTTTTAGCAATACAGTGCAATCTTTTTTCACCCGTCTGAATTCAAGTCTTTAATTTTGTCAACTCAGTCATACTGTGCACTTTGTATTTATATCTTGCAGACTGTTGCTTTTGTTTTCTGATCATTCTAAATCCAAAATCAAGTGTAACTTCTTACTTTTCTTTTTGTCGTTGTTTATTTTCTAAATATGGTGCAACGTGCTGTCATGTAGTTTCTGTTTCCATTTCGAAATGTGTCTCCGCCATCTCTGGTTTCTGTCTCAACCTGTTCAAGACAGGCTGATAGTGGTAACTTACCATGCTATCAACCTGGATGCCTTTGTGCTCTGAAAATGCTGTTTAGGTTTGTGTTGTGAGTTTTTTTTTTTTTCCCCAAACTAGCCTATTTAACATGCGTTTCGTTAAATACTACATGTCTTGTAGCAAAGCAAAAGACTTGTATCAGCCCACCTGTTCCATTGAACTGCCGTTCGCCTGTCTCAACCAACCCAACCACAAAACACCCGAATTAAGCTGCCCCTGTTTACATAATACTTTGAAATGATTGTTGTGCCAAAATTAACGAACGCTTTTCGAAAAAAAAAATTGATTGTACATAATAAAAAAAATTGATGGTACATAATAAAAATTGATGGTACATAATTAAAAAAATTGATGGTACATAATAAAAAAAAATTGATGGTACATAATAAAAATTGATGGTACATAATAAAAAAAACATGTTGTTTAAGAATAAACTTTGAAAGGGAACAGTTTCTGACTAAAGCGTGAGAATGAGGATGAAAGAAATAGAAAAGAGGTACCAGCCTGCCTTGGTCTCTCCAACGCTATTTTTGACGCTCACATTGAAATTCATTTCGTATCTGAGCATCTTGATTTCGCACACAATTGGGCAAAAACTGTAGAACCCAAAAACGCACGTTAAAGGTAAAGTCTGTAAGCTTTCATTTTGTGTATCGCACGCTTAGAATATGTTCCGCACAAGCTTGTGAGTATACGAAATGACTGACTATGCCGATCAGCCTTGAGCAGTCGCCTTCCTTGTATCACTGTTTTTAAGATTTTGGTGAAATTGTCATTCTATGATATTCAGACTTTCTGATTTGAACCCTGATGTTATATGATTCACACAACTGAAAAATATTTGGGGGGTCCGTTTCTACAGAATATTTTTCTAATCGAAAACCGGATCAAAAGCTCATGTGGCAGCCGCGCGAGGACGACAGCCAGTTGTGTTTTGTACGAATTTTCAAAGACAAAGTTCTCTGCATAATCTGCAAAGCCTTGTATAATCGAATTCCTATACATGGAAACTGTAACATGCCTGCTATTTACTTCTCTTTTTTTTAATATTTCGTCCTGTCTGGTGTTTGGCACTGCAATGAGAAATAAAGACAGTATAAACTCGTTAAAAGTGAGTTCACTCTCTGAATTTAAGAGCTTGTGCGCGGAAACGTTCCATCCGAGTTTCTAAAATAGGGAAATTTCTTCAGTTTAATTGTACATTTAGTGAAACATAAGTCCCTGTTTAAGACTTTAAGGGCATGTTTGAAAGAAACTAGTCTTCTGGCGTCTTTTTTTTTTTAAACAAACATGCATGGAAGCTATTTTGACATTGTAGTAGACCTGATATACCCCATCCTCATCTCCCTGTCCTATGCAGTGCGCTGGGCTATAAATGACATGAATGGAGTTCAGCTGAATATCTCCAGAGACAATCAGTAGCTGTTTATAAAGAGCAGCAAGACTGGGGAAAGAATGCAGTCGGTTGACCAGTATTGAAATCCTTGCAGTGGGTTGACCAGTATTGAAATCCTTGCAGTGGGTTGACCAGTATTGAAATCCTTGCAGTGGGTTGACCAATATTGAAATCCTTGCAGTGGGTTGACCAGTATTGAAATCCTTGCAGTGGGTTGACCAGTATTGAAATCCTTGCAGTGGGTTGACCAATATTGAAATCCTTGCAGTGGGTTGACCAATATTGAAATCCTTGCAGTGGGTTGACCAATATTGAAATCCTTGCAGTCGGTTGACCAATATTGAAATCCTTGCAGTCGGTTGACCAATATTGAAATCCTTACATATCTTAGCATACATTTACTAAAGAGCAGAAGACTAGACTAAGAGTCACTTATTTGAGACATACAGATTATTTTTTCAGCGGTTTAGTCTACATAGATGTAAAACGCTTTTTTTTTTCGATTTTGTTTTATTTACGGCATAAAATTCTGAGATTTTTTTAATGGGACCCAATAATCCACGGAAAAACTTCACTAACACAATTGCACATTGAACATGGAAAACTCTTTATGTCCACTTAAAAGATGCACAAAACACTACTACATATTCATGTCTTCTTGGATGTGATCCAGAATGTGAAAGATAAGGTTTTCATCTTAATGATTGACGAACAAAAATATATCATCTGCGAGTTCAAACCAGCACTGGTACCAGCCCCTATGGTGCTACTGGGGATTCTTTTCAGCATATGAATTGTTCTCTACCTTTTGGAAACTGTGATAGAAATTTCATTCTTTCTGTCCCTCTCTTTGGTTCTGCCCTTCTGTTTCTATCTTCCCTGGGTCCACTGCTATGTCTCCCATTCGGTGCCCATTCACTTGCCTTTATTCTCGGGATTCTTTTCACTAGTATTTTTACGACATAGTTTATAAGATGTCAACTTTTTGCTGTATTCTGGTGACTACGCATTGAGGTTATACACATTGTCCAGACTTGGCACTAGCAGTCTGTGTTTTTGCCCCTATAAGCCTTTCTATGCGTTTGTGTAGCATCATGACTTTCTTTTCAATGTTATTATTTCTTTAGTTCTTTAACTGCTGTTCATGATCAAGGATATGCCGGAGACCCTCAGCACGAACTTATGTAACTGCTCCGAGGATGTCAGGGGCTGGACCTTCATGCCATGAGCAGTGCGAACGGTGAAGATCGTTACCTTCATGTTGTGTTTCTTTTTCAGGATAAGGAATCCTATCCTCGAAAAGAAAGACAATTTGAATGTCACGAAGGGAGACAAGTCTGAATGAGTCTTTGTGGTTGGCTGGGCTGTCTTAAACTGGGCAAATTCACTCAATGAAAAGAACGCATGGGACTTTGAAAAGATTGTTAAGTCTAGGCATAAAACATATATAACCGAAGGCCTCTCTACTACAAAAAATGCTCCTGCTGCTGTACAACTCTAAACTATATAAATGCATAACTATGAACAACACGTCTGTGTAACTTCGACGTTCTGCTCACATCTACATAATACATTGAAGTTATCATTCAGTTTAATGTACACTTTATCTTCTTGACTCAGTACTGTATCTCTTTATGAAATGTACTTCCAGTTATCATTATTATTATATTGGATATTTATATAGCGCCTATCCTCGGTCACAGACCAAGCTCTAGGCGCTTTACAATAAACACACTACCTCACTCACTCAACGGGCTGCCTACCCAGGTAGAGCCGGCCGAAGAGCAGCCTACTGGCGCTCATTCAGTCGTTTCCCGTACCATTGAAATATCAGTCACTCATTTTCATTTATCTCGTTTATTCCTCCAGTTTCTTACATAGGATGTATGCGATGTTTATACGTGTCCTCCATTTCCACCGGTACACGATGGCACACGTTAACAGTAAGTGACAATTTTTATGGCTTGGTAAGAAATACCAGGTGGCTATCTTCAATCTACATCAATTTTGCCAGGGCAGGGGGGAATCCCCCCTGCTCTTTTCGATTTTCAACTGCCGTTGGTTCTTTAACGTGTGCATGGGGCCAGGAAGGCACACAGGTCTAACTCGCTTATAGTCCCCATCCAATGGACTTGACGTTCAGTTCGATTTGTCATTCAAACTGGGAAAGAAAGGGCGAGAAAGGCAGGGCTCGAACCCACGCACTTCTCACACGTTGGATTGGCAGGCGAACGTCTTAACCACTCTGCCACCTTTCTTCAGTTAGTGGATCCACACACTTTTTGTCAGAAAAAAAGACATGATCTCCTAGATAGGAGCGAGACATATTTTTTTTAGGATTTGAAATTAAAGTCGCCGGCTTTGAGCAGTTCCGTTCCACATTATTCACGATCCTCACGAAAACAGATTAATGTCCATTTGATCACAGCAGCACACCAGACACAGTATATAAGCCCCACACAGAATATTACAGAGATTTATCTTAGAGCAGCAGTCGCCAATGCAACGACGATGTGAACTCGAGACCTATGATTCTAAGCTGAGAGGTCCCACGTCTGACTCCAGGTGGTACGATGAGAATCAAACTTCCACTCTTTGAAGACACTTCAGTAAAAAAACAATAATGTAGAAGTCTGATCGAAATAAATGACCAAATGTCATTGTAATTCTTCGTTAATTTATATCTAGGCGTGATGATACATAATGTATTCATTCTATGACAAATTGGACGGTCCCAAAATGAAAAATATGTGCTGATATGCCAATCAATTCAAGAATAAGTCTACCTCAAATAATCAAAACCCAATTATTTACATTTCATAAAAACGAAAGTTCCCAGTGACATGACCTTGCATTCCCAATCAATGTGTATGGAATATTATAAAACGTTCGAGAAACATGAAGTAGCATAGCCAATTGGAATGCATGATATATTCCAGAAACAATTTTTGCAAACTTCGTGGACTTTCTGGAAGTTACTTTGACTTTCTGGGAGCTTTTAGAAAAATTATTGGACTGTTAAGAAGCTTCTGGAAATTTCACGCATATGTATTGCCTATTCACACGTCAAATAGTATGAAAATCCATCTTGCAGCTCTTTTTACAATAATTAAACAAATATATGAAACTGAACTGACAAAAAAAAACAAGTGTAAAATCCATCTGCTTTTAACAGCTTTTTATATGGATGATTTAATGGGTTTGTCCGTATAATCGTGGAGTATTGAATTCTGTTCATAATTTGTTTAGTCTGATTTAGTTCCATCATTAAAATAAACGAGAAAAGACAGCAACTAGCAGTTATTTCTTTTTTCGGAGAGGTCATTTTTCATTTAATGTAGAATACATTGCAGCTGCTTAAAGAAAAAAAAAAAAAAAAAGAAAGAAAGAGAAAAAGGAAAAGAAACGAAAACCGAATGTTACAGAATATGTAGTCTGACTACATGGATTTTTGTCAGAGAATCCTAAACTGCTCAAAAGCGCAGCTGCCAGAATGACTAATTCTGGACGTTAATGTGAAGGTATTGCAGCTGGGTTTCATTTGTTACCTGTTGAGCAAAAAAAAATCGAATTCTAACTCATTCCCCGCTGAAACCGGCACCAGGCAGTGCCCGTGAGATACGTACCACACATTCGCCGTCAGTTCGCGCGCGCCTGCCCACCCCGTCACACCAGGAGAGCGCTTGAGCCGTTAGTTGATTATTCAATTATGTTCAAAGTCACTCACTGTCGTATTCTCATAAGATCTGGTAATACTACTGCTGTGAGTAGGATAAACGATGAGAGGTCCAGAAGATCAGAGCTCTTAGGCAATTTGTCTGAAGAAATTTGGCCTTGGTGCGTTAATAGAAATGTCACAGTTTGTGTGCACACATTAAGGAAAAATGAAAGGGCACAAACACATTGAATGGAAACTAGATTGTGGTCTATTGATGAAAGCACTCAAATTACTAAAATGTTCCTCTGAAGTGGACTTCTTTCCCTCACGGATCAATCATCAGTTTGACAGAAATGTTTCTTTTTATCCCGACCCAAACGCATATGATGGTGATGCTTTTATCTTTGGTGAACTTATCTTTCTTTTTTTTACAGCTTACCCAATTTCAGCCTTCTACCCAGAGTATGATGAAAAATAGTCAGGGACAGAAGAAGGGATGATAGTGGCCCCCAGCGCTAGTCCCCATCCCTGTAGAAAAAAAAACAGGCGTTTCATTTAATGCTGACAAAAAAGCTGATAAAAACACACCACTCCCTGTGTCCAGTCGGGATCGTCTCCTTACCCAGCCTACCGATCCCAAATAGAAATGTCCCCTCCGGAGAAAAAAAAAATTGGTATGTGCTGTATCCAGAGGCAGTGGGAAACCTCTGACCTTTCTGCCGAAGGAGTCAATACGGTAATGCAATTAATGGCGAGCATCTCAGTCAATAAATGCACTACGTGTACATCAACAAATGGCAGAACCATGCAGGTGGGCGGAAGATGGATCACATTTCAAACGCTTCTAATGGAGGGTGTCCATTACCCGGCCTACCTGAGGTGAAAAAAAAAAAAACGCTTCACTCAGCAACACTGGCATAGCGTGCACTCAGGTGATATCAAAACGAATCTGATGGGGTTTCATTTGGAAACTCGGAATTCAGTTTGTAAATATATTAAAGGTCCATTCGATGAAAACACAACGCCTTCCCTCAAGGGAAAAAAACCTTGGACGTTAACTTAGTGAAAATTAGGTTTTGTAGAAAAGCTCACTATAAAAGAACTTACACAGAGACTCATAATGCTTCTTGCCCTACATACAGGACGTCGGTGCCAAAATTGACATGGATTAGGTACTTCAAGTAGGTGTCTAAAGTACAATAAATGTACACGTTACGTTAACTGGGTTTTAAAGCATAATTCGATGTGGAGCCCATCAAGCCCCCATTAATAATTGGAACACAAAGACAACAAAGACGAGTGTTTAGCCACATAAAAAATGTTTGAGAGCTGCCTCAATTACGAAGGACTGCACTTCATTCATAGCCTTACAGGCACCACATCATAGTGTGTGCAGGAATGCTTGGGCACGTTGGCTTCGATGGACTGTTGAAGAGGCAGGCACTGACATCTCATTTTCACAACTCATAGCACGAGAGGTGCCTGCGCTTAAGCGACTTAACAGTGTGCACCAATTGGTGTCATCGTGACAGCAGTTCACTGGTCACATGAGTCTACCTTTCCGTGATTTTACAGCCAAGCCATCTCAAGTGGAAAGCCAGATTCTGGACCATAAAGCGTTGTCTGGTCAGAGACTAAGGTATGTTTCAGTTGTCTAATGAATGTACATGTTGCAATTTTGTGGTTGTAGCTAGTAAACACTGTTCCCTTAAATGTCTCATGGGCGCTCCTTGTGCCAGTTTCAGTGAGAAATGAGTCAGAATTATATGAGACAAAGCGAGGCTTTGAAATGGGAGTCACGATGATTCTGACGAATTTGTTGCTGAATGCTAGCGGAGTACACATGCCCATCCACGTGTATGACCCACCCACAGTGGGCCAGTATTTTTTCAATGCCAGAAAGTCCAAGTTTTTACCCCAATGTCTACTCTTTGCTCTCTCGCTGACAGCTGGCGTGTGGGGCTTATTTCAGGTGCACTTTTTCCGGTGTTCAGCCACAAATTCGTCAGAATGTGCCACAAGACACACTCTTCAGGGTAAACCTCACTTTGTTTTATGTACTTAACCTTCATCTTTCCAGGGAATACTCGCTGATGTACTGATACAATTAATACCTGTCGTCCTTACCTTGACGCTGGGTGATAGATGCATGGCTGGTATATTACGAATGATAATAAGAGTGTGAAAAAAAGTGTTTTTCTAGACAGGTGAACGGGATACATGAGTAGAAAAAAAAAAAAAACAGAAAACTAAGAAAAAGTCAGAGTCCGAGAGAGTTATAGAAAAGAGAAAATTTCTTGCATCAAATAACCTAGAGGTGGGGATGCAAACGATCCAGAAAGGACGCTCAGCATTCCATCAGACTTGTGACATGAGGGGGAGGGGTCATATCCCACTGCTGAAAGAGGAGAGTGGCGGTGACTAAGTAAAGCTGATAATCGGGCTATTTAGATGTAGCTCCTACGCTCTGTCCTGACTTCATAGACCCTAGGGTCGTCTCTCTAATAAACGTAGAAGCCTTTTATACACCAAAAAAATGACCTTTGCCTCACCAGTGTCTGTGGTTACAGCCAACGTTCCAGATGGAGTTGTCCATTCCCTGTCAACGAACATCAACAGTTCCAATGTCACCTCCCCTGAAGGCTGTCTGGTCAAACAGGCGTCCCGGTCCGTCCCTTGGGACAACGAGCACAACCTCATCCCCAAAGCAGGTTGACGTCATCGTCAATATCCTGTGCACGGGAATCCTGCTGCCCCTGTGCTTTCTGGTCTCTTTCTCCACCAACATCATCAACATGGCGGCGTTTTATAAACAAGGATTGAAGGAACGAATCAACATGTGTCTTGTTCAGTTTGTCACTGGTGGACATGCTGTATGTCGCCGCGGCCTATGGTTACAGCAGTGATGTGCTCTACATGTTGGCTGTGGGCAAGGGGGACACGATAGGACCGTCAGCGGTCTTCTTTGCCAGGAATTACTTAATTGGCATGACTGGTTTTGTTAGCTCGTCTCAGGTGGTATCCAGTGTGATAGCTCTAGAGAGATGCCTGTGCGTCACTCGACCTCTCCTAGTGAAAAATCTGATGTCGACGAAGAGGACATCAGTGGTACTGTGGTCTTTGATTTTAATCATTACAGCCGGAATTTTTGTTGGCACAGGAACGCGCTATGGGGTGGTGTGTGTTTTCGATGCAAGTGATAACAGCACATATCGTATCAGCTTTACCCCAGCCAGTTTTATTTCCAAAATCAGCAAATCATACATATTTTCAGTGGCGTTATTTACGGCTTACTGTTACCTGCATTATGCGCAAGTTGCGTCACTTGTTGCACAGTGGTCACGGTGGTGGAAATGAAGAAACTGTCAAGGTGGAGGGAAACAGTATCATCTGCTTCCGATTCTCTCAGTTCGCGAGATTTGGCGATAACTCGTATGATCGTGGGGACTTCCGCCCTGTTCACTGCCTGTGTTATACCGTCGATTGCTGTTTCGCGTCTCTGTTGTATTAGTCCCAGATCTAAAGATTGGAGGGCGCTACGAAAATCTGTATTCCGTACTTCTCAGACTGTTTATGCTGAGTTCCGTGATCAACTCCACTTTCAACTTTTTTGTGTACTACGTTTATGGAAGCAGGTTCCGGCAAACAGTTCGGCAGTTATTCTTGTCGTTTGCTTGTTGCCTTAGTAAGACGCGCAAATAAGTGACTGTGGCGACCATGTTAACTAGAGTGAACAATAAAGGCAGAATGAATCGGAACTGGAGCGATACAGGGGATGGACAACCACGTCAGTAATAACACACGGATGTACCGAGTATCTGTAATGATAACTTTCAGTTTTGAATTTTCATGTGTTGTACATTTGGGTCTTTTTTTTTTTTTAGTCCATAACCTGTTCTGATCTTGCAATCACTGGGACGAATACACAGAAAGACGAAAAATAACAGAGTTGTGAACATGTGTGACATGCGGTTGTCATACACTGCTTTCCCGTCTGTGTCTATTTCTTCATTATAGGAGTGCCCATGTGTGTTTTGGACTTTGTTTCAAACCTTCTCTCCGCCTTGGCTTAAGGCTGTGCCAGGCCAATTGACATAGGCTAGCACACCAAGGCTACATCAAAATGTTGTTATGCTCTGCGTACTTATGCGGGGATTGTCTACAGTTGTGTCAGTCTCCAAAATCCCCCGAAGTCAGATTGTGGCTGCCCATGTGGCGGGGTGAATCAAAAAACGGTCACACACGTAATGTTCTCATCCCCAGCTGATGCATCTGTACCGTAGTGTTCAAGTATTTCGGCTGTTTGGATGATCTCTGGAGTCTTTTAGCCAGGGTCGACAACAACAACAACAACAACACAACAACAACAAACCTTCTTTGTTCCTAAGCACATAGTGCGGCACAAGTATGACAGAAGTGCTGGAATGGACTACACTTCGATCTATGTCTATCCTTTTTACGTCATCCCCATACCCATTGCTTCAAAACAGTGTAATTACAATTTGTCATTATTATTGTCTGGTCATTCGAGTCAAGTCATCCACATGGGAAACAGTTCACATGTTTGCTGTAGGCAAGCAATAAATCACTGTCGCCAGGCACACAGTTATGAAGTAATCACAAAGGCCTAGTTATCAAATCATCATTTCTGAAATGTTACGGCGCATGTTACACAAACTCAGATTCCTTTGTGTTACCGGTAAAGAAGAGGAAACATGGTTTTTGTCTCTCCAGGAAAAGTAGCAAAACAAATGCTTTATCTCACGAAGTGAGTGACAAAACGTGGGATTTTTTTTTAACCAGGTAACTGATAGAAAACAGAATTTGTCCCACCAGGTAAACAGCAAAACAAATGCTTGTCTCACGAAGTGAGTGACAAAACATGCGATTTCTTTAATCAGGTAACTGATAGAAAACAGAATTTCTCGCCAGGTAAACAGCAAAACAAATGCTTTGTCTCACGAAGTGAGTGATAAAACATGGGATTTATTTCATCAGGAAACTGATTTTTTAAAAAAAAAACGGAGTTTGTCTCATCAGGTAAATAGCAGAACAAATGCTTTGTCTCACAAAGTGAGTGATAAAACATGGGATTTATTTCATCAGGAAATTGATTTTAAAAAAAAAAAAAACGGGGTTTGTCTCACCAGGTAAATAGCAGAACAAATGCTTTGTCTCACGAAGTGAGTGACAAAACATGGGATTTCTTTCATCAGGTAACTGACAGAAAACAGGATTGTCTCACCACCAAGTGAATGACCAACACAGTATTTGTCTTATTAAGTAAATGACAAAAAAAACTGGGTTTGTCTCACCAGGTAAGTGGCAGAACAC
>JADBJO010002566.1:230410-240410 GCA_016801955.1 Conus betulinus | reverse complement strand
AAACATACACAAAACCAGACGTTCTTCAATACTATGGCTTGAGGCTGTGGTGGGAAGATCACCAAACTTCTTGAGTGTGTCCTGACAATCCACTGTTGGTCTCTGACGTTCACTGTTGGTCGTGACGACAGTTCACTGTTGGTCTGTGATGACAGTTCAGTTCTGTGACGACAGTTCACTGTTGGTCTGTGACGACAGTTCACTGTTGGTCTGTGACGACAGTTCACTGTTGGTCTGTGATGACAGTTCACTGCAGTGATGACACAAGTACCCTAATGTATATGGACTAATCCGTAAGCAAGGATGTCTTTATGAAATTAAAGCTGCAACTGATAGGGGCGCAATCCTATCTGATAAAGTACGAACACACACAAGCGTTCACCAAGGGGAAGAGATATAGCATCTACCAGCACTGCCCCTTGTATCAAGCATGTTCATCCCATGAATAGCTCCTGTCATAATCAGGAAATGCAAATCCACAATCAAACAACATTTACCCCGAATGCTCGGCACGTTTGCTAGAACTGTATCATCCTCGTTGACAGTGTTAGATTTGTGCTTTCCTGTGCTACATCGTTCACAAAATGTTTGAGGTCTTGACGTCAAACGTGCAATCTCTCTTCTCGCCTTGCACCTGACTCAAGCTATGCACTAACCCCATCTGAAGCTGATGAAGAGAACGCCAAATTCGGCTTCTATCTGTGAATGCGAGCAATCGCTGTATTTTTTTTTCCCATTAATTCTGCGTTATGCAAAGAAATGGGCGGTGGTTCATTTCTTTGACTAGCCCAAATTTGCAGCTGTCATGAGGAGAAAGCAAAACTTCACTTTTACTGAACAGATTATTGACCCAGTAATGAATCAAAGCTAACTTTGTTTATGGCTTGTGCACAGTTTATTCTCAAAAACAATCAGAGAGAGAGAGAGAGAGAGAGAGAGAGAGAGAGACACACACACACACACACACACACACACACACACACACACACACACACACACACACACACACACACAGAGACACAGAGAGAGAGAGAGACAAGTGGGCAGAGAGACACAGAGAGAGGAAACGGGACAGACACACACGTCGAACTGTCAGACAGACAGAAACGCGTAGAAACTGTTTAGATCCGACGGCAATGCAGACAGGACAGAACAACAGAGAATCCAAACAAGAAAGCAATACTGATGTCCAAGCCAACAGACATATCTATTTCTTCCCCAGAAGGAAGAAAAAAAGAAGTAAAAAGAAACCCTTACAAATAATGCACTACACACAGACTCTCTCTCTCTCTCTCTCTCTCTCTCTCTCTCTCTCTCTGTCCATTATACATTAACTAGACAGTCCAGCCTCACCCTCGCCGAAGGTACTTGTGGAACTAGGGACAGATTCAGAGAGGACGTCGTTCGGTCTGGATCCAGAATAGCTCTGCCTAAAATGGAGCTGTTCAACAACCACGTGACTCGGAACCGAGCGTCTGCGCGTGCAGCAGAAGTCTTTACTGCGCACGTCAGCAGTAAGTGGGAATCGGGACCACTGAGAACGGGCGAGGAGACCGGAGGGAATTGTGCTGAAGAGAGAAAACCAAACTGAAGTGACCACACGTAACTTACATGTCATATAGTATGTGCTACGTAAGAGATTTCAAGCGTAAGAAGGATCTGTGCACGCGTGCGTGCGTGCGTGCGCGTGCGTGCGCGCGCGCGTTTGTGTGTGTGTGTGTGTGTGTGAGAGAGAGAGAGAGAGAGAGAGAGAGAGAGTGAATGAGTGAGACAGAGACAAAGAGAGAACCTTTAATGACAACAGCTTGGTAGCCCTCGTGTCATGGGGATGGTACACTCTCATACAAATTCTGAAGAAACTCATCAGAACAACAGTTACATAGACAGACAGACAGACAGACAGACAGACAGAGAGACAGAGAGAGAGAGAGAGAGAGAGAGAGAGAGAGAGAGAGAGAGAGATGAAATTACAGATTATTTTCCAGAGTAGATTCATGTTTCACTTCATAAAAACGTCGAATAAAAAACATCATTTAGTGAATAAGTGATTCAATAATGACCAAAAGAAGCTGCCCTGATTTCAAAACAACTGATTTGTACTTGAGATAGTTCTGCTTCTTGTTCATGGCGCTTTAGTCATCGGGAACAAATGAGCACCAACTACATCAACCATGAGGACCTGGTGGATGACGTCATGCTTCCTGATTTGTGAGAACTGTAGACAGCAGGTTCGGATGAGGCAACTACATATCTTGGGGAGGGGGGGGGGGGGGAACTTGTTGCAAGTCACGTATCTGTGTTCGAGATTGTGTACGTGTATGTGCTTTATGTGAAATCGGTAAGAGTAATGAACTTTAAAATGGAATAGAGCTTTGCAAAGTTATGTACTAACTATAGAACTATAGAAGACTGTTAGATTTCTCGAAGTTTGTCGCCGCGGGGAAATGAGAGTGATTTTCTTTACTTTATGTGAATTCAGAACCGTAAGGTTTGTTGTCATTTGTCTTTATAGTGTCGCTGTTGGAGTACGGTGTGTGACACTAACGCTTCCCTCTGTGTGTGACTGCTGCTCCGGAGACCGTTGATCGCAAGGAGACACATTTTGAGTGCAGTCCCTGTCAGTGTGTATGTGGAGGCTTAAGATATAGTATGTACATTCATGCTATTCACAGTAATAACCACAACCTGTCACTGACCTTCAGCTATTGAACTTTGCTCGTCCATTGTTTGGAGCTAGAGCTGACGTCACACACCTTGGTGTCGTCACTAGGGTTGACGTCACCGTCTTGGTAGCAATTGTTTCCGATCAAACATGTATGCCTCTTGAAGTGAGAAAATAACAGGAGACATGCAACGCAAATCAAATAAAAGAAGAGGAGACATGCAACGCAAACAAAGCAAAGAACAAGACAATTCCTTTGTCGGATTCGATCGGTTGGTGTTTATGTCTTTTTTTTTTTTCCCTGCACCGAGATGCTGAATAACATCTGTGAGTAATTGCTAAATCTTTTATTTTATTTAATGTTTTAATATTACTATTCCTCCGTCATAAGCCTTATGAAGGAATCTCTCTGCCACACGTTTTTACCGTTGCGTTTTACAATTGAATTGTATTTTCAATTCAACTTACATTTCTTTCTCCCGCTGTGAAGGTAGGGAGAGAGAGGGAAGGAGGGATGGGAGACTAGACTGGGATATAAAGTGGGGGTGGGGGTGGGGGGGGGGGTCACTGGGTACGGCTGATCTCAGGGGAGGATTTTGCAAGGTTCTAGACAAGTTTCAAGAGCGTTGCTACCTATCGCATTCCTTCCTCCTCTGTCCCCCTATCTTCCATCTTTTTTTTCCTTCCTTTTTTTTCTTCCTTCTCTGTTTCTGTCTGCTGTTCCCAATTTCTTTTCCTTTTCTTTTCTTCATTCTCTCACCTTTTTTTTTTTTTATTGATACGTCAAGCCATGGCTGCAGGATATTGAATACAAATCGAGGAAAAAGGGTGAATGTGGGGATAGCCCTACTCGATTAATCTTATTTTTTTATCTCAGGGAAAGTTTCGCAGGGTTGAGGAGACAAGTTTCAAGACCTTTTCCACCATTTCTTTCTTTCTTTCCATCTGCCTTCTTTCTTTCTTTCATTCTCTCTGTCTTGCTCTCTTCTTTTTGTATACCTCCTTTTCTTTCTTTCCACTGTTTTAATCATTTTCCTCTCTTTTTCTTTCTTTCGTTGTCTCTCCTCTACTCATACGTTCACAAAGGTCTGACGAGCCACAGCTGTGAGATATTGGACGGAGATCGATCCAGGTGTTAACAGAAAAAAAAACTAAACTGTCCCTGAGATGATTTAGACGGAAGGGGAGAGGGAGGGCACAGAGCAGCCTAATGCGTGTGATGTTGGGGGGGGGGGGGGGGGGGGGGGATACAAAAGTACAGAGACAAGTTTCATGGGCTTTTTCCATCTCTTTCTTACTTTCGTTCTTTCTTTCTCTTCGCGTTTCTTTTTAATCCTTTACTTTCCTCTCTCTTTCTAATTGATTTTGTTTTTTAATCCTTTTTCTTTCCTTCTGTCTTTGGCTCCATTTAACTGACAGGTTCACAAAAGTCCACCAAGCCCGCAGCTGTTAGACATTGGACGCAGATCATTGCAGGTGTGATCAGGGAAGGAACGAAACTTCGTCAATGAGAAAATTGATATTGAACGTTTCTGAACTCCTCATGAATACATGCGCGCTTGGCATCCATATGAATGGAAAGTTTACACTCATTATCAGCATTCACATCTGGGCGATGTCGTATTAAGAATATATGACATTTAAAGTAAAAAGAGAAAGAAAAAAAAGAGTGGAAACAGAATTAGCACGGTAAGAGAGGGTGTGGGTGACAGCGAATGAATGTAGTGACTGACCCATCTCCTCTTCCCTGAAACATAATTGTAAAGTTAATTTCATGACCTTCAGGCCATGGTGACCTCAGTTTGAACTTTCCCTGCTACGTCTATCTTTGTGGTGGGTGAGTTCGTTTTTCTACGTCACCAATGTCGGTTGGTAAATTCATGGGGACTGCCGCTGCACGATTGTGGTCCCAGGGGCCGGAATACCTCAATGGTTGAGTGCCGGACTCGTGATCTTGGTGATCCTGGCGGTAGTAGGTTCGAATCTCCGCAGTGGCTGTTTTGATAGAGGGAGATTTTTTCCCTCGGAGTTTACATGGGTTCTGACTCCATTTCCTGAAACATCCTTCTGAAGAATGCCTTTCAAGAAATTCCGAGTGAGAAAGTACGCATAAGTATCTTGCACACGCGTGAAAGCCTGTCGCAAATTTTGGAAGAGATGGCCAGTTTGGCCGTTGGTATGGATGACAAATCTGCATGTAGCATGCGTCGTCTGTTAAAAATGGTAAGAATCAGTTGAACAAAATACTGAGAGAATGATATTTGATCAAATGACACGAGGAATGATTGAGCGTGGCGCCATCAGACAGCTCTTCAGTTGGGCTCTACCCATGCAGACAGCCCATCGTGTAAACGACAGCATAGACTGTAAAGCGCTTAGAGCTTGGTTGTGGGTAGGCGCTATGTAAGTACTACAACAACTACTACTGCTGCTGCTATATAAGTACTGCAACAACTACTACTGATGCTGTTATGTAAGTGTTACAACAACTACTTCTGCTGCCGCAACATAAGTACTGCTGCAACTACTATTGTTGCTCCTGTATATCTACTGCAACAACTACTTCTGCTGAATAAGTATTACAACAACTACTTCTGCTGCTGCTATATACGCACTACAACAACTACTACTGATGCTGCTGTATAAGTACTAATACAACAACTACTGCTGCTGCTGCTATGTAACTACTACAACAACTACTATTGCTGCCGCTATATAAGTTCTGCAACAACTACTACTACTACTGCTGCTGCTATATAAGTACTACAACAGTTACCACTGCTGCTGCTATATAAGTGCTGCAACAACTACCACTGCTGCTGCTATATAAGTACTACAACAACTACCACTGCTGCTGCTATATAAGTACTACAACAACTACCACTGCTGCTGCTATATAAGTACTACAACAACTACTACTGCTGCTGCTATATAAGTACTACAACAGCTACTACTGCTGCTGCTATATACGTACTACAACAACTACCACTGCTGCTGCTATATACGTACTACAACAACTACCACTGCTGCTGCTATATACGTACTACAACAACTACCACTGCTGCTGCTATATACGTACTACAACAACTACCACTGCTGCTGCTATATACGTACTACAACAACTACCACTGCTGCTGCTATATACGTACTACAACAACTACCACTGCTGCTGCTATATAAGTACTACAACAACTACCACTGCTGCTGCTATATAAGTACTACAATAACTACCACCACTGCTGCTGCTATATAAGTACTACAATAACTACCACTGCTGCTGCTATATAAGAACTACAATAACTACCACTGCTGCTGCTATATAAGTACTACAATAACTACCACTGCTGCCGCTATATAAGTACTACAATAACTACTACTGCTGCTGCTATATAAGTACTACAATAACTACTACTGCTGCTGCTATAAAAAGTACTACAACAGCTGCTTCTGCTGCTGCTATATAAGTACTACAACAGCTGCTTCTGCTACTGCAAAAGAGGTACTACAACAAGTACCACTGCTGCTGCTATATAAGTACTACAACAACTACTGCTGGTGCTACCGCTACTACTACGGCTACGACTTTGGCTATTACTACTAATACTAATACTGTTGCTGTTGCTTCTGCTGTTGCTACTGCTACTACTACTACTACTAGTACACCATTACTACTGCTACTACTACTGCCACTGGTACTAGTAGTAGCAGTAGTAGTAGGAGGAGGAGGGAGGAGGAGGAGGAGGAGGAGGAGTTGTTGTTGTTGTTGTTGTTGTTGTTGTGTTGTTGATGTTGATGTTACAATAAGGATAATTTCCTTCGGGGAGGGAGAGACAGACGCTAACACCGACTCCACAATTAGCGGTAACTTGTACTAGTCACTGGGGGGGGGGGGGGGGGGGGGGGGGGGGCTTAGCGTATATTGGCACTCGTTCGTTGGGTCCCAACACCACTCCACTGGCTGAGCGGCAGTGTCGTGTCTCTGATGCGTGATCATTGACCGCTTGCTGACGTGATAGTGACACTTTCTTGTGGACTACTGGCGACAGAGCTGTGACAGACACAGGGGCTGTGGCTGTTCAAAATGGCGAGCTGCAATAAGCGGTGTTGAGGTGATGCCACCCAGCAGCCGCGAAAGGTGAGAGACCAGGAAACAAGGAAAGATAACTGCGATCCCTCCCTTCCTCCCTCCCTCCCTCCCTCTCTCTCTCTCTCTCTCTCTCTCTCTCTCTCTCTCTCTCTCTCTCTCTCTCTCTCTCTGTCAAAATATCGGTAATGTCTTATTAAACATGCAACTGTGACATCCATATCGTTAGATTTGCACCAAAAAAAAGTCTTGATATTTGACTGCAAAAACTTTTTTTTTGTTGTTTTAGTTCACCTAAAGGTGACACTATCTACCGAATCTTGAACGAAAAGGGATCATGCGGAAGGATGGGGAGGGGATCTGATGTTAGGGAGGGGGGGGGGGGGAGAGATGGAAGGGGCTGGGGGTGGAATAGAAGAGGGGGGGGGGAGGTAAACTTAAGCTTTGCCAGTGATTTGATAATTTTTTTTTTTACTTTTTAGATTATTTTTTTATGAATCATAAAACGAAGAAGAAGTAGAAGCAGAAGAAGAAGAAGTGAGGCAAAAAGAGCATCAAAGAAATCATAATTTCTTACGACATCTGAGCAAAAGTATGTAACATATAGAAGGGGGGGGAACAGAAGGGGGGAATGGAGAGAGAGAGAGAGAGAAGGTGAAAGGAGCAGGTGAAAGAGAGAGAGAGAGAGAGAGAGAGAGAGAGAGAGAGAGAGAGAGAGAGAGAGAGAGAGAGAGAGAGAGAGTTGGGATCTTATAAAATCACGTGCTGATAAACCTTCTCCGCATGTTTTCAAAGAAAGTAGTTCGAACTGACGTCAAATTGATAACAGAAACAAGCACTTACATGTTCACAGAGAGTAGACTGTATACTCAAATAGCTAGGTATATTAAGTTATGAAACTGTGCATACGTAATTGGATGTACATATATCAATATGAAGAAATAAAGAAGACCATGTTGAAAAAAAATGTAGTCAATAACAAACAATAGCTTATATAATTATTAATAATATGTCAGATCAACCTGTATGTCTTAACTTGCAGTTAAAAAACAAACAATAGTTCACATGTTAAAAATCGTCAGATAAACCTACATGTCTTAATTTTCAATGTGTGATATATTCTTCACTTCGCTACCGATGGCTTATCTATTTGGGATTACACATGTTTGTGGGATGATTTTTTTTTTATATGTTATGAGTAATACTTTGCGAAGAGTATTGTAAAATGAAAGACATCGTTAAGTTATCATATCATCGCTGCGTGGTGTTCATGACCCTGTTCACCGCACATTCTTTACCTCATACACGCCCCTCTTCATTCAACCACTGGGACAGTTCCAGAACAAGTGTACACTGGTATTTCCTGGATCATATTATTCATACTATTCTTATGTTCGCCACCAAAAAGGCACGTGATTATTGTGTTCCCGATCTTCTTAAAATAGTAGTTGTACATATCCACGAATTGTCACCGGGGCGTCACACTAACAAGAACTCTTCACCAGGTTCACCCGGCTCCGTCTGTTGTGTGCCAACGCCCGGTTCTCAGCAAATGGTTTCCATGTCCATTAACCGAGGTTGTCTTTCGTGGTTTTTTTTTCACTCCAGTTCCCCCCCTTAACAGTTAGCTTGGAGGATTGTTTAAGCCATGCTGCTGGATGGCCATAGCAAACGGGTTTCTTCACGGATAACAACAGATCTTCAGGAAGCTTCTTGATAAATTGACACACTTTTTCACTGGTTACATGATCAGTATGTATCTTGTGGTAACACTGCGTTTCCATTGATTGCATTTTTCTTTCCAGATCCACGGTGACCGTTCGTGTCTCACATACATACGGGGAAGATTGACTGTACCATTGTACGCAGGAACCTGGTCTCTGGTTTTATACAGAAGTTCGCGTTCCCCTTGGGCTAATTCTGGTATTTTCTTCAAATCCGCCCTCCTCCGGTATAAAGATTAACCCTTCTCTTTTTGTTTTAGTCCACAATAGGTCAAGAAGAGCAAAAGGCTCCAGTCACGCCGGAACAATAGAATCCGAGGCGAAGATGAGTTGTTTCGCGCGCGACAGTAAAACCCATCTCAGAAACCCATCCTCAGGATTCCGCCCTCCAGGACTCTAACCGTGTGCCTCTGACCCAGCCGGTGGACATGGACTTTACACACCAGTCTGACAGCTCAGCGTGTTGGAATGGATTGCCCTGAAGTCTGCTTCACATTAAAGAATGTCAGGTCATCTGTACAAGTTCTACATTATATCATTGTTTATGGTTAGACTGAACTTCACCACGAAAGCAATCATCATACACCACAGATACAAACTCTAGGAAACATTCATGACAAGTTTCCATCGCATTCGCTATTGTATGGCGCCACCAATGCAAGAGTGCATGAAACGAGCGCCTGGGACTGGTTAGCATGCGAGTACAGAGTTACTTTGTGATGGATCACCATATTCGGAAAATGTGCTCTGCTCGATAAAAATCACACACACACACACACACACACACACACACACACACAACTGTCGTACAACAACTACAACACATACGTGCGTTCGTTTGACGCTGACAGCAAGCCAATGTTCTCGTCTTCCTTTAGTTCTGTGTTCCGATGTACACTATCCCTCTCCTCCTCCTCCTCTCCAATACTCTCCCACTCAACCCTCTCTCACTCACCCAAACCCCACTCACATCCATCCCTACTCTCTCTCTCTCTCTCTCTCTCTCTCTCTCTCTCTCTCTCTCTCTCTCTCTCTCTCTCTCTCTCTCTCTCTCTCTCTAATCACTGAGAGCAGTAGCTTTTTCTCAGATGTCTTACAGTAAGCTTGATGTTGGTCTACATTACGAATCGCATGGATAACCCACTCCTCCCTCCTCCTCCTCCTCCTCCTCCTCCTCCCCACTCTTTCTCCCTCCCCCTTTCTCCCCAGAGCTGGGAGCTGATGGATAGAAGAGGGAAAGGGGCTTTCTTCGCAAGATTCATGCTCCGTCATTCAACCATTTGACATCTTTAAGTCTATCAGCCCTCAGAGCTCCAGAAAAACAGTGTCTGTGATACAAAGCAGGAAGGTGTGGAGTCCCCATGTTGCCGTGCTGATCACACAGATGGGGCTAATGGATTGTAAATTGACTGTCGACAACGCTGACAGTCTGAGGGTCAACCACCTATTGACCGCTGACTGATGGTTGTTTTTTTGTGTGTGTTTTTTACATTTATCTATTGATTCTCTCTGTTCCAACCGAAGCCCACA
>JADBJO010002566.1:222910-225410 GCA_016801955.1 Conus betulinus | reverse complement strand
GTAAAGCTATACATCAGGCACACAAAATTAAACGAATTGACGTGTTTTAAGAAAGTGAACGTTTCATATATCGAACACATTTTCAACTTTATACTTAGCAAAGCCAGATGTCTGCTTCATATCATTTATTGGACGAGCGAAGATTTCTGCCACAGACCTGTGTCTGCTATCGCTAGCATACGGGATAGATGACCGTACAGCCGGTTTGTTGCTGTACTCTGTCCTGCCCACCTTTTACCCCACGTGCACCACGATGCTGGCTGCCACTGTCTCCCACAACCAATCACTGGGCCGAGGAGTTGACCGTGACCTCGTATCACCATGTCCGTTGCGATGTGCTCCTTGTTGCTGATTGGGTGAGTCTGTCACGTGACTGCCACCAGGGGAATCCCCGTCCGCAGCCGCGCCTGCCAGGCTGACCCCGTGTCGGCGACATGTCGCACGTGGTCGTCGGTCTGTGCCCTTGCGCAGAAAGGACTGACGCGGTCATGCTCGTTGTCGTCCCTGCTGCAGTCACCTCGGGGTAGGACCGCGGATCTAGTTTCTGTGATCCAGTGGTCAGCTGTCCCCGAACAGAAGAAACTGACTTGCCGTCCCCTGCTGGCCTTCCTTCGTGTCGGGTCATTCGCCACATGTACCCCTTCTTATATACCCTCACTCCCACCCACTGTAATCTTTGTTTATAAGAATATACATTCTGTCCTTCCAGCTTCTGAACTTCACTGCCATTGGTCAATGTTCGTTTGCTCTGGCCTGACCCACACGATGTGCCCGAATGATGTCTTCCTCTGTCGACGCCTTGTCGCCATCCACACCATTCAAAACTGACGGCACTGACAGCACTGGGGCGGCACAGGTATTGAAGTCCTCCTTTTTGTGAAGTTCGGGTATGCCAAACATTCGCAGGCTGTTACGTTTGGGTAAGCCTTCAGTTCTCTCTCTGTGCGTTCCTCTCCGTTTCTGTAGCTTTGATGTCCTCTCTGAGAGTTTGAACATTATTGGACAGTGTCTTTCTTCCTGAGCAGGCTTCGCTACTTTGTTCAGTTCTCATGATTCTGCCATTTGCTCTGGCACTGCTGAAGACAGTCTGCTATTTTCTCGTTCCAGACTATCACACCTCTGACTGATCTCTGTACACTGCTGTTTTACAGTGCTAGGTTCAGTCTTGATGTCACCAAGGTCTTTCTGATTGCAGCATTCTGTTCTGTCTGCTGTACACTGATTTTCCTGATTGCATCGAGAATTTCTTCGACGGCGTCAGACAGAAAACTGGACTCACCTTCACCGAGAGCCCCGTGCACATTGTCCTAATTCTGCCCACGACGATTAGGTCCTGGGTTCTTCTCAACATCTTCTCTGCCCACGACGATTAGGTCCTGGGTTTCTTCTCAACATCTTCTGCCCACGACGATTAGGTCCTGGGTTCTTCTCAACATCTTCTCTGCCCACGACGATTAGGTCCTGGGTTCTTCTCAACATCTTCTCTGCCCACGACGATTAGGTCCTGGGTTCTTCTCAACATCTTCTCTGCCCACGACGATTAGGTCCTGGGTTCTCTCAACATCTTCTCTGCCCACGACGATTAGGTCCTGGTTTCTTCTCAACATCTTCTCTGCCCACGACGATTAGGTCCCGGTTTCTTCTCAACATCTTCTCTGCCCACGACGATTAGGTCCTGGGTTCTTCTCAACATTTCCACTGGCGAGGAGGCGAGTGGCTCACAACACTATATTCTTGAAAGTACAGATAGCAGGAAAGGCTGGGACACCCGGAAATGTTTGGTGTAGGCTGTCACAAAACACAGCATAATCCAAGCGGATAGAGTGCTGCACACCTTCACATCCAAAGTGCAGGCCTTGACCTGCGAGTTTCAATACGGACATGACCTACATTTCATGGCTGTCACTGAAGCACAACAAGTCCGATTCGGGCACACCATTGACTTAGCTTTACCACATTCACATTTTTTAATGACACTTCGAAACAAAGCCGTACATGAATCATTTAATATACATCATATTATATATATTTTTTATATATATGCATTCAATATATCAATTCAATAAATCAACGCCTAATAACGGCAGCGCTTTTGCAAACGCTGTTCACTTGTCACCATCTTGTCCGTGACCACCCGCGGGAGAGAGAGAGAGAGAGAGAGAGGAGAGAGAGAGAGAGAGAGATCATTAGAAGGATATCGGCTCGGAAATATTGGGGGGAAAAGGAAACAAGTGGATTCACGACAGGCATGCAACGATTCTGACCTGGCTCTTGGCATATGATTTAAGAAGCCAGACTGAAAGACCTCAATAACAGAACAAGAGCGTGCTTCGCATGTTACGGGCAGGCTGTCCTTATGGCCTGACACTTTTCAATGTAATGTGTCCAATAACGAGCGAAATAATCTACATACAGACACATGGGCCAGCGCACCCCCCCCCCCCCCCCCCCCACACACACACACACACACACACAGAGCTGGATACACCTGTACATCTAG
>JADBJO010002566.1:210410-220410 GCA_016801955.1 Conus betulinus | reverse complement strand
ATCTAATCCCGGGAAAATCATTAACTTGCGCATCGTATGAAATAAGATGTCATTTGTGTGTACGTCAAAGTCTACGTCAAAGTGGTTACATAAGCCTTCTGATGACTTGCAAGAGGAACTATTCGACAAGTGAGTGTCTGTCGATATTAGTCCACCGACAACGTACATGCTGTATTTGTTTTTCTGTGTGTTCTGACTCGCCACAACTACCAGTCAGTCGGAGCTGATGAAGACCAGCCGTAGCTGGCCGAAAATTTCCCTAAGGTAAAATCTTCATTAGACTCTGGAGTCAGAACACACAGAAACATGAACACCCGGAGTCGGAAAGTGTCTTTGCTCAAACATACATGCTCTAAATAGCCCCGACCACACAATGGAGTGCATCGCACACCACTTTCCCCTCTTTCCATTCCTGGCCCACTCTTCTTCATTCGACAATCCTGCGCCAAAGCTAAATATTCCACAAGTATCACGTGCGCTGATTCCGTGCGTGGCCTTCTTTTTCTTTTTTAACAACGACTGAGCTATACAGCTGTTGGGATCCATCAGATTTTATCACATACAGACATTCTGCATGTCTGTCACCCTTCCCATTTGTTTGCTTGCATACTCTTGCGGTGTATATACATCACACGTGATTCATGAAAGGCAAATAGCCTTCCTTGTGGGTTTTTTTTTTAATAATTCATGTGCACAGGTTTTCTTTACCTATCAAAATGAGTTTCCCCTTAAAAAAAGAAAATGTGTGGGACAGAAGCCTCAATTTCACGCAGAGAGAAATTTGTTTTCATGCTATAACAGTTACAAAAGCATTCAAAGCACATTTTGGCTGCAGAACGCAAAATATTCTATTTGTAATTTGGGCGTCAGGATATGACAGTCTGAAATACACTCGTAGGAATGTTGGCTGTAGAACGTAACAATAATCAATACATTAATTAGGATTTTAAAAAGAATTAGTTGGAAGACGCAACAATTTTTCATACTCGTTGCAATGTTGGTTGCTGGGTATAATAATTTTTGTGTACACCCATTAGAACGTTACTGCAGCCCACATCCACTTGGAAGATCTTCATCAGAGTTCTGGCTGCAGGACATAACGATACTGAAAACACGTTCACAAATTTGCTGAAGGGTATAACAAAGTTAAATACGATCGCTGGAATTTTGTTTGCAGGACACAACAATACTGAAAACTCGTCAGAAAATTTGCTGAAGGGAACAACAAAGTTAAATACGATCGCTAGAATTTTGTTTGCAGGACACAAATAATGTCTAATAACTATGTTCATAAAAAGTTTGGCTGCTAGAGATAACATTTTAGTATGCTTTATCTGAATGTTGCCACCAGTCCTCAACAGTAACATACTCATTAAGAATTTGGCTGCAGGACACAATGATATTGAACATATTTACCAGATTTTGTCAGAAGACATTAACTATAACTCACACATTGAAATTTTGGCTGCACGGCACAATATTGCAAACGCACGCTAGAGCTTTAGCTACAGGGCTGAACTGTCCAGAATACAGTGTTTAGAATTTTGACCGCAGGGCACAGCAGCAGGGCATACCACAGTTTATAATACACTCACTAGAGAATGTTGAATGTAGAACCCACCATCGAATACAGCCATTTGAATCTGGCTACCGTTCCTAGTTACCAGCCTAAGTCCATGAATAATGTGTCTAACAAAACCAGACATCTATAAGTCTGTGAATGGTATGTTAGACAACTTTTGGTACTCTAATGTTAAATAATACAAAAACAATCGTCTCCACAAACAGAACAAGAAAGTACAGACAGACAACGAAATATGGGCACATACTTTTTTTTTCCTGAGTGATGACAGAGAAAAAGAAGAGAAAGTGTGGGGAACATAAAAGAATCAAGGCCTCACAACAATACAAACGAAACTGATTTCAAGTGCCTAGGCTGATGGGAAGTTAATCACACCAATCATCATTCCCTGAGCCCTTAGAAACCAACAAACGAAGCTGAACAAGACATGTGTAACCAGATGCAGATCCACTCAGTGTTCCCCACAGCAGCGGTACTCACTGTGCTGATGGCCGGGATTCGGCTGAAACACAACGTCGGGCTGGTCCACATCCACGTACAAGGAGGAGCGACGCGATGACCCCTGACCCGCGGCCAGAAACGTGGGCAGCTGGCTGTGCACTGGGCGGCAGTTCGGACACTGCAAGCGACCGCTGGTGTCGGTTCATTCTGGGTTAACTTCTATAACCCACCCCAACCCGCCCCCACCCCACCCCCTCACCCTCCCCTTTCAGAGGATCTGGCGGGAGGGGAGATAACTCTCCCAGGAAAGTGAGGAAATGGGCATACCATCGGAATGAAACACGTTTTAGATAGGCAGCGGAGAAGGCCAGGGTGTGTGTGTGTGTGTGTGTGTGTGTGTGTGTGTGTGTGTGTGTGTGTGTGTGTGTGTGTGTGTGTCAGTGTGTGTGTGTGTGTGTGTGTGTGTGTGTGTGTGTGTGTGTTTCGGGTTTCGACCAGGCAACGTTCTGCGGGCAAGCAGTGTGAACTGATCAACAAAACTGTTTAGACGCCTTTTGTCACACGTTAGTTTCATTTAGGACTCGCCTCAAGTGACAGGACCGACGGCAATAATCATCTGGGTCTGCATTGGGCAGGGGTTTATAGAACAGAATGCACCACCACCAGAATGATGACAAGTCAAGATCGGAAGCCAAAATGACAAATTCTACGTTGGGCGCAGAGGGATTCGAACTTACAACGTCTAAAAGTGCGAAAGATTTGCTCTACCACTGTCAAGGAAGCAAAATCTCTCACAAAGTGCCTAAGCACCTTTGAGGAAAAGACTTTCGAGTGTGGTAAAAAAAAAAAGAAAAAAAGTGTAATTGTCCGATTAGCAATAGCGCCCTCCCCTAGCGCATTTGTACGAACTGGGTCAAGGAGGTTAAAGAAGTCAGGTAACTAATCGTCATGTGGCAGCAGGCAGCCAAGGAAGTTAGGACCCCTCTCGAGTTCGAACCTCCCTGACAGCAAAAGGAAGACAAATTTATCAACGAGGACTTCGGTATATCAAGTGAACGCTAAAGGCTCAGTCAGCTGAAGTTGCGTAGTAACCAGACCTTGGAGAACAGAAGACTCGTGCTTGTTCAGTCGGTATTGCTGCAGGGCACTGTGTTGATGCTTTGCCAGGCTAGTTTATGCGTGTGGACGTCGCAGTCGTAGCTTTCTATAGGATAATTACCGTGTGAAAGGTGGCCCGCGAAGTCGTCGGGAATATCCGATGTCCATTTGGTGCAAGATGGTTGTTTGCTAAGCTGTTTTGTAGGGATGTGTGTAAATGCTGATGTATGGATGAATGTAGCTAGAGCGGAATTAATTGTGCATGTGACCAATTGGTAGAGAAGCAACATGGACAAAAGGTACGGTCCAAAGGGATCTCCTTTGTCTACATCCCTTTATAAACTGAATGGAGAGAGAGAGAGAGAGAGAGAGAGCGAGAGAAAGGAGAGAGAGAGACAGACAGACAGACAGAGAGAGTGAGAGAGAGAGAGATGAAAACAGAACCACACCACGATAGACAGAAGAACAATATGAGAAAGAGAAGAGTAAACAGGACAGAGTAGGGTTGAAGAAACGTGGTCTGGGCGACGGAGGTGGCAGCGAGGTCTTAGGCGTCAAAAACAAGCTGAGAAAGACTGACTTCGAAACCCAGAGGTGGATGAAAAACAAAAAGATGATTGCCACGTCGAAGAGGACTCCCAGAAACGACCACGGAGACCCAGTGCTGGAACCTCATGCCAGACAACCCAAGGCGCCATCACTACCCAGTTTGAACAAAATCTGAAGTGATTTGTCCGAGAACTGTGGTGTGGGTGTGCAAGTGTGTGTGTGTGTGTGTGTGTGGAAACCTAGCCAGGTAAGAAACCTTTTTAATATAAACCCCGAGATTTAGGAGCATTGAGCTCTTATGTTTCATATTATATTCCTTTTTGTATATTTGGATTTTTCATGTGTAATTATAAGCAGAGTAGAAACTGCATTTCTTGCTTTCAGTCGTGTTAGGAGAGAAGCGAATGCGTGACATCCCATTCCCAAAGAGACGTGAATGGTTGGTGGGTGCATGAATGAACGCAGATATAACCTTGGTGTGCGAAGCCTGACTAACACATCAACTTAGTTCACTGAAGCAATACCATCACAATTTCCCCCGTTCTGGACAAGCACTGAGCGGAAGTCAATGTAATGCTATGCCTTGACAGCGCTGTTGAGGGATATTAAACCCTAGATTGTCAGGGAAGTGGAGGATGAGTGAGTGTGCGTGTGTGCATTCGTGCGTGCATGCCTGCATGTGTTCGTGGTTTTGGACCATTTCATTCGTTCGTTCGTTCATTCATTAATTCATTCATATAACACACGGGTACTTGAAAATCTTACGGGGTTGTTTCTACAAAGAAACATGGAGAGAAAGAGTGAGAGGGGGGGGGGGGGGGAAGAAGGGAAAGAAGAGGGAGAGGGGGGGGGGGGGGTCAGGTTGAAATGAAAAGACAGGCACATCAGGCTGATATAAACAGAGAGAGAGAGAATGGAGGATCAAGTTGAGAGAGAGAGGAGGGTCAATTTGAGAGAGAGAGAGAGAGAGAGAGAGAGAGAGAGAGAGAGAGAGAGAAATGAATCAGGTTGATAGAGAAAGACTGACGCAGCAAGCGGACATAAGCAAAGAGAAACAGACTGAATTTAGAATCTTTACACAATGATCAGATAAAAACAAAAATAAAGCATAAAGAGAAGAAACCATGAAAGTAAAGAATAAAAACAATAGGAAATTTAATGAAAGAAATAAAAAGAAAAAAACATAGAGACAGAGGGTAGAGGAAAGAAAAAAGAAAAAAAAAAAGAAGGAAAGAAACACGAAACAAAAAGATAAAAGAATGAAACATGTCCAAAGTCGTGGTTCATATAGATTATGATATCAGGACCTCTTTACCCTAGGGACTCAGTTAGGAAAAAAGAAGAAAAAAACACTGAGAGAGAGAGAGAGAGAGAGAGAGAGAGAGAGAGAGAGAGAGAGAGAGAGAGAGAGAGAAGGGATGAAATGGGTTGAACATGAACGGAAGAAACAATAAGAAAGGGAAAAAAAAAAAGCAAGAAAGGAAGGAAGGAAGAATGGAAGGGAGAAAAAAAAATCGTAGGAAAAGCTTTTCTGATAAAAACGCACACTGCCAAAACATTTCCGCCGTACAACTTAGGACTGATTGAGCAGTTTGCCCTAGGGGGTCATACAAACAGAAAAATAGAAATGAGAGAAAAAGAAAACTGACAAGAAAAAGAAAATAACAAAGGAAATGAAATTTTGAAAAACACAGAAAGACAAGAAAAGTAATAGACTATATGACCCACATCTGTGACTAAACACTTCATAAACATGCAGAAAATAGTCTGTGTAGAACATATTGGAATGGACGGACCTATTTAAATCATTTTTCTGATCGGATTATTTGCGTGTTAGACGAATTCAGTTGTTTTCTTCGACCAGTCCGCTATCTTCAGTGTAGTATTTCAGCATTGCAATGCCTGCATGGCATAACAAATATCACAAAAGGACGCCCAATTTAAAACAAAACACCTCAACTCCCCCCCTCCCCCCCCCCCCCCCTCCTTCGCTGTATGTACTATCTCTTCTTTAAAAGCTAGCAGCCTCTGCTATTCTTGTATGTCTACCAACACCAGGTTACTGAAGGTGCACATTGTTTAAGAAATGATGAAAAGGGGGGAAAATGAGAAAACCGCTATTTGTTTTGTGGATGTATGAGGCAAGACATATCAGTCAACTGTGCCTAGCTGCTTTCCCCCGGCAAGGCTGAGAGATGGACGGTGTCCCCACAAGAGGTGAATCAGCTGAATTCCTGCCGCAAAAGGCTAAGATGCACGGTGCCCCCCCCCCTCCCCCTCCCCAGGTGAATCAGCAGGATTCCTGCCGCAAGAAGCTGAGAGATGCACGGTGCCCCCCCCCCCCCCCCCCCTTAGCAGGATTCCTGCCGCAAAAGGCTGAGAATTGGGCGGTGCCCCCCCGGTGAATTAGCCGGACTCCTGCCGCAAAAGGCTGAGAATTGGGACGGTGCCCCCCCTCCCCCCCCCAACTCCCCATGTGAATCAGCAGGATTCCTGCCGCAAAAGGCTGAGAATTGGACGGTGCCCCCCCCCCCCCCCCCCCCCCCCTCCACTCCCCAGGTGAATTAGCAGGATTCCTGCCGCAAAAGCTGAGAGATGCACGGTGTCCCCCCAGGAGGTGAATCAGCAGGGTTCCTGCCGCGAAAGTGCCAGCCTCGGTCAACACTGGCTTGGAGGCCTGAAAGTTCTCTGACCGTGGCCACACCCTTCATGACGCAGGCATGACCGGTGCATTCAGGGTGAACGTGGTGCGGGTGGCGACGTGAGATGAGTTAGATGATGATGATTTTCGGAAATTACGACACCTCACTTCCGAATTGGAGGGTTTTCTCCTGAGAACTGTGGTTTCCAGTACCTGATCTATCGTCAGAGATATCTTCCCGTCCCCGCCCCCAACCCCACCCCCTCCTTTTTCGCCCCTTCTCCTCCCCCATTTCAGGGGATACCCGTGGAGTCTTTTTTTTCTTCTTCTTCTTTTTCAAAGTTCCATTGTCTGACGAAGTATCATACCCTGTTCGAGCGTCCGAGAAAGTACCGTAGTTGCGTAATGCCTTGAAACTGGCCAGAACAACAGTATTTGGACTCCTCCCTACCCCCCCCCCCCCCCAAAAAAAAAAAAAAAAAAAAAGAAAAAACGGAAAAACGGAAGGAACCAAAAAAACCATAGAAACGAAAACTCCAAGGATGGTAAAAGCTAAAACCAAGGTTATGAAAGGTGTGTGTGTGTGGGGGGGGGGGGGGGGGGACGGGACGAAAAAACACGAGCAAACCGACATCCTCACAAATACGCACACTGAGAAGAGTAGGGGTGGACAGGTCTGGGCTGGGCGCGCACTTGGTCCTGATGGTCCCGTTCACTCCACGGTCGCAGGAACAGAAACCAGTGACACTACTTGTCTGGTCCGGCAGTCGTTTGGGCAGCGTTTCGAAGAGACTGGAATTCCTGTGGTTTCTGTCACACGCCGTCACGCCATGCTCAACATCATGTCTGTGTTGTTCAGGACTGTGGATCTAGTCATAGCGTTTTGTGGAAGACTTAAGTGGCTACTGGAGGGGGGGGGGGGGGGGGGGAACACAGGGCAACAATTGTCATAAGTTAGCGAAAACTTGCTTTAAAAAAAGAAAAGAAAAGAAAACAAGAACAAAAAAGAGAAAAGAAGTAGGTGGAGGGTGGAGGGTTGGGGGGGGGTATGGGGGATGAAGGAGACAGCGTGGAGCTGTATTAATACAATCTTTCACCAGCATGGCAAAAAGTGTGTGTGTGTGTGTGTGTGTGTGCGCGCGCGCGCGCGCGCCATGTGTGGCGGGGTGGGGGGGGTGAAGGGACGGAGGGAGGGACGTAGTGTCGAATATTCTCTTGCGAACAGAACTATCTGTTACGTATCTCTCAAGGCGACTTTCGTACCCTTGGTGAAACTGATCAGTAGACCCAGCTCTGATTGAGAAGACCCACCCATAGGCTGGTGATCCACCCATAGTTGTGGTGATCCACCCATAGTTGTGGTGATCCACCCATAGTTGTGGTAATGCACCCATAGTTGTGGTGATCCACCCATAGTTGTGGTAATCCACCCACAGTTGTGGTAATCCACCCACAGTGTGTGGTAATTCACCCATGGGGGTGACCACCACAGTTGTGATGGTCCACCCATAGTTGTGGTGATCCACCCATAGTTGCGGTAATCCACCCATAGTTTTTTTTCTGCTCCACCTATGTTATCTGGCAACTTAAATTGCCTCTCGTGGTCGGCTGGGCTGTAATAACACGAATCAAAAGCGAACTGGACCCATGGTATCTATCAGACATAATCTGCTTCTAATTCTGTGGAATAGTTGCCACAACAGGAAAAAAAATATTCTGTTGTGTAATTCAACATTGCACTGATTTCTTCTGCAACATGTATGCCATTATATTGTAGCGTACGTATTGCCATTTACCATGTTGGTAATCTGATGTTTGTGTCACTAAGAAAACCAGACTCCGTGGATACAGAACTCCGGTTGAAACAGACTGACAAGAACTGGTTCTAATCTGTCACTGAACCATCTACATACAGGCAGAGCCAAGGTCGATCCAGGTGACAAGGTCGAACTCTTTGCTGCCAGCGAAAGCTTCACATATTCAGTCGTCACTCCACCTTAGCGGCAGCCCCATAGCACAACGAATGTTCACAGAGCAGGAAGGAGCAGGGAAGGGCAGAAAACACAGCAAAAGATCTGGGAGATACAGAGATGCAGGTGACGCGGCGGTAGACCTGTGGGAAGGAAGTGGGGGGGGGGGGGGGGGTGAGGGGTGAGGAAGGGAGAGAGGAGTGGGGGGGGGGGGGGGAGAGAAGAAGAAGAGGAACTGCTTGCAAAACAGCAAAACCTCTGAAGGGCTTGTCGACTCTTGCTCGCCTTTTTATCTGGGCAATTTGTATAATTTTTTTATATATATTTGTTGTGAAGGGTTTTTCTTTCTTCCTTACTTTCTCCTATCTTTCTTTCTTTCTTTCTTTTGTTTTCTTTTCTTTATTTTTCCTCTTTTTTTTCCCTCGCTCTTCACGTTCTTGCCGATCATATGTCATCTCACACATTAGGCGTATCAGCGTACTTTTGGTGTTGTTTCACACGTTAAGTGTCATTTTGCTTTAGTTTATTTCTTGACTATGTAAGACAAAAAAATATCAGATAGTTAAAACAAATCTTAAATCAATGTCAGCGAACCGCCCAGAGAAACGTGGACAAACGAGTCACAAGACAAAACACAACGCGTTTCGACCTTTAGGTCTTCTTCAGGTGAAACAAAAATGAAACAAATAACGAAAATGCACTTAGCTTTGATCGCTTTAGATTGCTTCTGTGTTCAGCGCAAGGAAGAAGAAGGCGTTGAATCAATCTGAAGCGATCAAAGCTAAGTGCATTTTCGTTATTTGTTTCATTTTTGTTTCACCTGAAGAAGACCTAAGAGGTCGAAAACGCGTTGTGTTTTGTCTTGTGACTCGTTTGTCCACGTTTCTCTGGGCGGTTCGCTGACATTGATTTAAGATTTGTTTAGATTTCCGCCTGCAGTCGTTCCACTTTGCAACTAGATCAGATAGTTAGATGACACGAAAGTATTCGCTCTGTTCCCTTCAACCATGGCTGCACCAGCCTACCTCCAAGATTCTGTGAAAAGCTTCGGAATGCAGCGATGTTGGGGTGAGCACTTTCTGTGGACTGTGCCATTCCTGTTGGTGAGCTCGTTGTCGCCGTTGTTGTCGAAGGTGCCACAGATGCCCCGCCCCCTGCCCTGGTCTCCGCTGGGAATCGCCAGGAAGACGTTGAAGAAGCGTGGGTTGGCGTCTATCTTCACTTCGGTGCCAGAAGGGAGGTAAACCTGCACGATACGCGATGCACGATTTTTATTTGTGCTCAAAGAATACAATGAAAATTTGTTTGTGGTGCCATCATCACAATTCACATATTACAACAAATCATAAACATATATATCACCAAAATTAGATTTGAGAAAAATTACTCCATGTATGGATGTTCAGTCTCATCCACCATCCTTCATTAATCCACACTGCCTTCATCCAACCATAATTCTACCACACTTTGCCCACATGTTCATCATTCTCCCTTTTCTCATTCACTCATCATTCATACTTCAGTATCTCAAGGATTTGTCACGCGCATTCTCGCTTCTTGTTGACTCTCTCATTAAAGAGGCGAACAGCAGATGGCAGGAAGGATTCCCTCAGTCGTTTGGTCCAAGCACTGAAGCTCCTCAGGACCCGGGAAGACTCTCTCCTGGGCTCTTGGGATGCCAGCACCTCGTGGGGTGGGTGGTGGTTGTCTGTTCGGATC
>JADBJO010002566.1:195410-205410 GCA_016801955.1 Conus betulinus | reverse complement strand
CCTTGTTAGCAGTGACAATCACAGAAAACCTAGCCTTGCTGGCGGTGACAGTCACAGAAAACCTAGCCTTGTTAGCAGTGACAATCACAGAAAACCTAGCCTTGTTGGCGGTGACAGTCACAGAAAACCTAGCCTTACTGGCGGTGACAGTCACAGAAAACCTAGCTTTGTTGGCGGTGACAGTCACACAATCACAGAGAAAACCTAGCCTTGTTGGCAGTGACAATCACAGAAAACCTAGCCTTGTTGGCGGTGACAGTCACAGAAAACCTAGCCTTGTTGGCAGGTGACAATCACAGAAAACCTAGCCTTCTTGGCGGTGACAGTCACAGAAAACCTAGCCTTCTTGGCGGTGACAATGACAGAAAACCTAGCCTTCTTAGCGGTGACAGTGGCAGCATATTTATGTAGCGCTCTCTGACAATTTTGAACTTATGTCAGTGACAAAGCACACATCAGTACATTTGCATCTACGTCTGGAACACTCGACACACTTGTCCACCGAGTCCTCCACCCCTATCCCGTCCCCTTTTCTGACCCCTTTTCTGGTCCCTTTCTGACCCCCTGACCCCTTTTCTTACCCCCTTTTCGGCGCCTATTCCCTACCAACCCCAGCCCCTGCTTCCCCCCCTCCCCCCCCCCCACCATCCTCCAACACGTACACACACACACACACACACACACACACACACACACACACACACACACACACACACACACACACACACACACACACACACACACACACACACACACACACACACACACACACACACACACACACACACACACACACACACTGACACACGTACTGACTAAAAACCAATTTATTGTCAGATTAACTCAAGGTGTACACACACACACACACACACACACACACACACACACACACACACACACACACACACACAGTTTGGCATTTTCTCCTGGTTTAGCCGACCGATGGGGCAAAATGGCTTTGGGCGTGCCCACCAGCGGCATCTGTCATGAAAATTGTGGGATGACTGTCGATGAATTTAAGCTGCAACACAGCTCACCTTCCTTGCAGATGTATCGTCTTTTTTATCTTTGCCTTCTGGGAATTCCAGGTTAGTCCTTTCTCTTTTGGGATCCTTTTTTGTCACCCTCTTTGACTATGAGTTTGTGAGGGTTTTTAAATCTCTCTTACTGTTATTGCTGTCCACTGTTTATTTTTGTTTCTGCTGTAGTGGTACTTTCACCTGTAGTCGTTGTAGGAAATTTGTACACTTCTTTTTCTTGTTACAATCAATAGCATCGCGCACCTTTTTTTGCTGTGATTTGGCGACTAGATGGTGAGAATGAACACACTGTCCGGAAAGACACTCTTTGTCCATTCTGCTGGTTCATTCGCCTTTTCGTGTGTGTGTGTGTGTGTGTGTGTGTGTGTGTGTGTGTGTGTGTGTGTGTGTGTGTGTGTGTGTGTGTGTGTGTGTTGTGTGTGTGTGTGTGTGTGTGTGTGTGTGTGTGTGTGTGTGTGTGTGTGTGTGTGTGTGTGTGTGTGTTTTATCTGCCTTCGTTGTTGTTCTCTCTATTATAGATCTTAATAAACAGAGGAGAATACAGTAAGGGAAGAATCTGGCTGCCTCGGCTCTAAGGATATCCATAACGTTACATAGGTAAACTCACTGACAACATCCCTATTTTCAAGTCAGCTGTTGTGTTATGAATTACGCAAGCAGGATAGGAGTCTCCGTTCTTTGTTTCTTTTTCAGGACATTATTTTTCTTTCGTTGTGTTGGAAAAGGGTGGCGTTTTTTCGACTGGACTAAAGACTGAAAGGACGATATACACAAGCAGAAACCATTAACAGCCATGCGTAGCCTATACAGTGGAAAAAACCGACGCCCCTTTAATGTCTTTCTCTCCACTGAATATTAGGGTGCTACGAATCCAGTCATTGGCAGGAAAAAGAGAAGCTTTGACAGATCACGAATGTTTTAAAAAAAAAAAAGTAAGAAAGAAAAGACGTACACAGCAAAACAAAGTAAAAGAGCACTTTAATGCAATAAAGATATGGAGGGAAAAGTGTGAACATCTACAGAAATTTAGCAAAAAAAAAAAACATCCAGCTCCAGTTGAAAAAAAAAAAAAAGAAAAAAGAAAAAAAAAAAATGTAATTTACAAAAATGAACGAAGTCAGTGCAGGCAAAAAAAAGAAAAGGAAATCGCCGAATGGAATGTCATACGGCATGAATTGTTCGAATTCCACAATTCAGATAGGTAGCTCAGACAGTAAAGAAGATCATTTACGACATCTTTTTTCATACACGCGCATAAAATATTTTGTAAATGATGAACAAAGAAATGGACACATGATTTCAAACCGAAGGGAAGCGCCATTCTCGCTGAAGATATTCATGTTATGTGTATTGGTGTGGTTTTTTTTTCTCTCTAAACAGGGAGAAGAACGGTTTACAGACCTCCAGATGTCTTCCAGCATTTTCATACATGGTGTAGTCACCCACTTCAAACAGGTGGTATGATCTGCAACAGAAGAGATCATTTGTCGTTATGATGACAGCGACAATGACGATGACACTCAGAGTCTAACGATGATAGGACGATGACAGTTGTATGGTGGTAATGGCCGATCACTGGTCATAGTGATGTTAATACTGACGTGATAGCAATACAACACTTATGGGCATAAAGACAATGATCACGGAGATAGGGAGACGGAGGCGGATTATGACGATGACAACGCCGAGGAGGAGGAGGATGGTGGTTATGAGCGTTGAACATGGGCGATGATGATGATGACGAGGAAGAGGAGGAGGAGGATGACGCTGAAAACGACAATGTTAATGATAATGAGGAGGAGGAAGAGGGGGGGGGGAGGAGCAGGGGAACGCTGAAAAAGACAATTATGATGATGATGATGATGATGATGATGATGATGATGATGATGATGATGATGATGATGATGATGATGATGATGATGCTGACGACGACGAATAACTTAATGGAGATGAAGAGATGATGATGATGATGATGATGATGATGATGATGATGATGATGATGATGATGATGATGATGATGATGAGGAAGACGAAGGAATAACGTAATGGAGATGAAGATAAGAAGGACGAGGAGGAGGAGGAGGAAGGGGAGAAAGAGAGGAGGACGACGACAGAGGAGGAGGAGGAGAAGGAGGAGCAGCAGCAGCAGCAGCAGCAGCATAAGAAAAGGATGAGAGTGGGAAAAATAGTAGAACAGCGCTGGGGTGTGTGTGGTTGCTGTGTCCCTCGCTCACCCTGTGTATTCCATGCTGTGGATGTGTGGGTCCCCAGTCCAAGTGCAGCGCCTGGTCTCCTCATCCTTCACCGTCACCTGTCGCACAGGGAGGGAACGCGACCCGCGATGACACGGAGGTCAGGCAACGGTTCATTGAGTGATCTCTGAGGGCTCGCGCTAGCTTCACCGGCCCATCATCACTGTTTTTTTTTGGGGGGGGGTTTCTCCGTTGGAAAACAGACATCATTTTCAAAGAAAACAGATTTTGCTACCCGTTTCCCGGGAAATCTTGCGGAAATTACACCCGTTTCTAGGGAAATCATGTAGAAATTACGCCTGTTTCCCGGAAAATCACGTAGAAATTACGCTTGATTCCTAGAAAATCATGTAGAAATTACACCCTGTTTCCCGGGAAATCATGTGGAAATACACCTGTTTCCCGGGAAATCATGTAGAAATTACACCTGTTTCCCGGGAAATCACGTAGAAATTACACGTGTTTCCCGGATAATCATGAAGGAAATTACACCTGTTTCCCGGGAAATCATTGGAAATTTCACTTGTTTCCCGGAAAATCATGCAGTACAATTCTAGGGAAAACTTCCGGGAAATCATTTACCAATTACACGTGTCGTTTTCTTTTCCTGAAGAAATTATTGCTGTTTCCCATGGAAAGCATTCAAGGACTTCACTTGTTTCCCGGAAAATCCCATAGTACAATTCTACAGGAAAATGTGCTGATACATTCGGGTTGTCGTGTTCTTTTTCCTTGAAGGATTATTGCATGTTTCCCATGGAAAGCGTGAAGGACTATTACCATGGGTTTGATATGGAAAGCAGCTACATGTCCAATGCGGGTTACGAGTAGAATGTGACCTACATTGGGCCATGGGTTTGTATGCCCACCATGTTCCATGTCCAAGCGCATGTTACAATGTACAGCGAACGGTATATTCTACCATGGGTATTGATATGCCCCGCCATGGCTACATGTCCAATGTGGGTTACGATGTACAGCGAACGATATTCTACCATGGGTATTAATATGCCCGTCACGACTACCTTATCCAAGGCAAGCTACAATGTACAGTGAAGGTGGCCTACCATGGGTACGTATGTATCCGTCATGACTCCTGTGTAAGGCAAATGCAATGAACAGAGAAAGGCGTCTATCTTGGGTATGTATCTACCCGCTATGATTCCTGTGTGAGGCAGGAAAAGTGTACAGTGAAAGGCGGTCTATCCTGGGTATGTATGTACCCGCTATGACTCTCTGTCCAGGGCAGGGTATTGTTCAAAGCACAGTGTGTGGATGGATGGCGCGGAGGCAAAACTCAGGAACGGACTGGACACAACATGTCTAAGACTGACAAGGCGTGTATCTGAAGGCACAAGTGTTGGTCACCGTAGCGCGCCCGATCACGCACACAGGTACAGACACAAAGATACACACACACACACACACACACACACACACACTCTCTCTCTCTCTCTCTCTCTCTCTCTCTCTCTCTCTCTCTCTCTCTCTCTCTCTCTCTCTCTCTCTCACGCGCACACATACACACAAACTCAAGCAAGCGCGCACTGACATACACACACACTCTCTCTCTCTCTCTCTATCTCTCACACACACACACACACACACACACACACACACACACACACACACACACACACACACACACACATACACACACACACACGCCACACACACACACACATGCACACACACACACACACACCCACATGCACACACACACATATGCATACACACACATTCACACACAACATGCACACACACGCGCGCACGCACACGCACACGCGCACTCACACACACACACACACACACACACACACACACACACACACACACACACACACACACACACACACACACACACACACACACACACACACACACACACACACACACACACACACACACACACACACACACACATTCTCTCCCTCCATTCCTGTCTCTCTCCGTCACACATACACACACACACACACACACACACACACACACACACACACACACACACACACACACACATCGATCTCACCGCAGCAGACGGAAGGGTGTAGTTGTCAAAGACTGAGAGGTATGGTCCCCCGCTTGGCACCACCAGAGGTCGGAATGTCAAGGTCATGTGCTTGTCCCCTTCCACCTTGTGATCCTGTTAATGGAGTGTCCTGCGCGTGCCTGTACCCATTGTCAACACAGCGCAGGCCTCCAAGGGTGGTACAGGACTGCTCTAAAGGCAGGTGAGGACATTGCTTCTCTGGGTCCTCCCCAGCACCTTCGGGTGTTTCTTTTTCTTCTTTGCCTGAACTAGGCTGACCCTGGAGAAAGGTCCAGTGACGGTGAGGAAAGACCCACTGACCACAGGGAAAGTCCTGTTGACAGTGGGAAAGACTACAACTTTGGATTCTCTCTTGAGGGCACATAAGACCGTATGGCGAAAGCTTGGCTGTGTCTGGAGTGGCACTGTCTTCATCTGTCCGTGGGCAGGGGTGGTTGGGTCTGTGGGGTGTGCTCGCAGCCGGAGGGTGGTGTTTTTCACCGGTGGGCTCTGCAGCACGTGGTACACCTATGGGGATGCTACTTGAAGGCTGTTACGAGTTGCATCCTGTAGCCTGATTTACCTCTGTTCAGGAGCAGTTATGTCCCTTGATATCTTAATGGAGTGTCCTGCGCGTGCCTGTACCCACTGTCAACACAGCGCAGGCCTCCAAGGGTGGTACAGGACTGCTCTAAAGGCAGGTGAGGACATTGCTTCTCTGGGTCCTCCCCAGCACCTTCGGGTGTTTCTTTTTCTTCTTTGCCGTATGTGGTGGTGTGTTGAATGGACGAGAGGAAGAAGAAGAAGAATTTTATCAAGCGACTGTGATAGCGTCTTGATGGGGCGGGAATGTGATGATTCACTCAGGCAATTCCGATATAGACTGTTTATTGTTTCATATCTCACATCCTCTTTCTCCATCCCTTACTTACTACCTGGAAAGTTATAGGTTTTTTTCTTGGTGGTTGAGGCATTTGAAATTAATGCATCGGTTTGCTGGGTACGAACAAAACACAAATTGTTTTTGTGATAAAAAAAAAAAATTTAAAGAGTAAAAAATAACGGCACTCTGGAGCGCGCTGATCACTCCTATGGTCTAGCATTCTTCTTGACTTAAATCAAACCCTCATAACAAAAAAAAAATATATATATATACATTTATATACATAGTGAGAGAGAGAGAGAGAGAGAGAGAGAGAGAGAGAGAGAGAGGGAGAGAGAGAGAGAGAGGAACTCGCAATGTTCAATTAAGTTTTTTTTTTAAGTCCCTAACTCCCACGGAATAGCTCAACTGGTGGAACACCGGACTCGTAATCCCGCTGATCCTTGGGTTTGCAGGTTCGAATCTCCGCTGGGCCGCTTCAGTAGAAGGGATTTTCCACTCGGGGTTAACATTGGTTCTGACTCCATTCCCCAAAACGTCCTTCGAATGAAATATATAAACCCAGATTCCGCGTGCGAACGCATGGCATACTGCCTTGCACACTCGAAGAATCCTATCACCAACATTCAGAAGATAAGGCCTGTGTGGTATTGGTATGGATGATACGGTACACATAGGATGCACAGTGGGTGGGAACATTGAAAGAATGTCGAATACGAAAACAACTGAGGGACAGATACCGACTGAAATGACTTGGGAAGCGACAGAATGTAACGCCAGCAGGCAGCTCCCTGACGGCTCTACTTTGGTAGGCAGCCCGTGACTTGTGAAGCGTTTAGAACTTGGTTTCTTATTGAGGATAGGCGCTGTATAAATACTTAATAATGATAATAATAGCAGTAATAGTAATGATAATAATAAAGTAATAATGATGGTAGTGACGATGATGATGATGAATAATAATAATGATAATAATAATAATGATAATAATAATAATAATATAATAATAATAATAATACAATGATAATAGCAATAATGATAATGATGATAATGATGATGATGATCATCATCATCATGATGATCATCATCATCATCATCATCATCATCATTGTCTTTTTCGCTAAAAATCGGGACGGTAACTTTTGCGTAAAATTGTCAAAATATCGACAAGCAGACGCAGGTGGAAACAAATGCCTGTTTAGGTCTTTTCACTTCCGTCATTCAGCTGTGGACAGTGCTGAGCTTTGCTTTTTTCTTGTATACAGCCTTGAAAGACAGGTTTTCCTTTCGTAGGAGATTATTCTATTGTCCTGCAGTAAACCTGGAGACGCAAATTCACGCTGCATATTTTTGTCATGTGTAACCCGACCGTTGTTCGGGCAACAGGAGAATGGGGCAATAACCTTCTGATTTCAAAATAAATATTTATTCTCTCTCTCTCTCTCTCTCCTCTCTTGGGAATTAGGGCTCTCTCTCTCTCTCTCTCTCTCTCTCTCTTGGGAGATTAGGGCAATGGCCTCCTGATAAGAAAAGAGATCTCTCTCTCTCTCTCTCTCTCTCTCTCTCTCTCTCTCTCTCTCTCTCTCTCTCCTTTCGGGAGATTAGGGCAATGGCCTCCTGATTAAGAAAAGATTCTCTCTCTCTCTCTCTCTCTCTCTCTCTCTCTCTCTCTCTCTCTCTCTCTCTCTCCCGTCTCTCTCTTTCTCTCTCTCTCTCTCTCGTCAACTTTGCGCGTTCGTAATCACCCTCATTCTGTCCTCTCTCTCTCTGGGAAAACGGGGGCAATGGTCTTCGGATTTAATAAAAATTTGTTCTGTCTCTGTCTCTGTTTCTGTCTCTCTGTCGACTCCAATTACCCTCCTGACCCAGTTAAACAATTATTATCAAGCGGCCTCTAAACTTCAGCTTATCAGCTGAAGGTAAGTATGTAGTGATACTGTGGTTTTTAGAAAAGGAGGTTATATGCGGCAAGCGAAATATGGTTATTAATGGTCAGATACCTTGGCATCTATTTTCTCTAGACGTTTATAGCTTTACAGCTGCTTGTCAGGACCTAGCATGCAGAGTGAAAAATGCCTTATTGCGTATCTTGAAAAAAAATTAAACATGTTAAATAATAATTCATTGTCAATGTTTCTAAAACTCTTCGATGCCCTGGTTCAACCAGTTGTTCAATCAATATGGTGCCGAGGTTTGGGGCTTAGATAGATCTGCTATTCATGTGGGGAAAAAAATTCATTCATTTGCTCTTAGCAAATTTCTGGGGGTTCACATGAAATCCGCGAATGAATGTTCTTATGAAGAAACAAACCGCTATCCTATCTATATCAGTTCATCTGTACGGTGCATTAGATACTGGCTGAAGGTTGTACAAAGGGATGACAATAGATTACCACTTAAAGCAAACAACATGCAGCTGGGATTGGGATCGCGTGATAAAAAGTCATGAGATTCAGGTGTTCGGGATTTTCTGTTTTATAATGGACTTGAGTGTGTCTGGATGTATCAAAGGGTTAGAAATGTAAATTTAAATTTTGTTTTGACGAAAAAGCTTCAGCAAAGACTAATCGTAAACTTCGATGGTAAAACTGGCATGAAAATACCCAGAACAGTGAGCGATATTCGTTTAATAGCACTTTTAAGACATCTGCTTGTTGTGAAAAAATATCTCTCAATTAATACTGACAGGCATGTTAGAAGTTATCTGACAAGATTCAGATTAGGAATTACAGACATCAAAGGAAAAACGCAAATGAAGACGAATTGCATTTTCTGCTTTGTTGTCCTGTCCTGCAAGATTCAAGGTACGTATACATTCCTCGGAAATTGTTTGAAAAGCACCGTTTAAACCGACCTGCTTTGCTCATGACAAATCAAAATGGAGAAGTACTGAAGAGCACATGCCTTTAAAAGGCGCACAACTATGGTCTTAAATGAATCCAGCTGTAGTATTTATTGTGTATATTGGGTATGCTTATCTGTCAGTTTGTTATTGTCAAACTGTAATATGCTACCTTGCTGTATGAAATATCATTTTTGTTATTGTTAGCTTGTACCCCCATCAGAAGGGGCCATGGCCTATATTGATTAAAACTTTTCGTTCGTTCGTTTATTCTGTCTGTCTGTCTGTCTGTCTGTCTGTCTGTCTCTCTCTCTCTCTCTCTCTCTCTCTCTCTCTCTCTCTCTCTCCCTCCCCCCCCCCCCCCCCCCCCCCCCCCCCCCCCCCCCCGTCAACTTTGCAACTTTGTGATCACCCCCATTACAAATAGACCGAAACCCATTTTTTTTTCAGTCAGACACTGAAATGTATAAGTTCAAATAAAAAGGGGAGCAATTAAGGCAAAAGAATGTTGAAATTGCTATAAATGCACGAATTAGTTGCTAAATGAAGGAAAGAATGAAAGAATGAACGATTCAACACTTGCGCTGACATTCAAATAAACAGCAACATCAGCTCATTTGAAAAATGCATAGCTAGCTGATCGAATAAAACCTGGAACACATGCGCAGCACCACAGTAACTGTGTCTGAATCCGAGCGAGGCTTTATCAGGGACCTGGAAGATTAAGGTCAAGGTCAAGGACGGCAAGTCAACTTTACCCGAACTTTCCAAAGTGAGCTGAGGACTTTACAAGGCCTTGAGAAGATTAAAGATATAATCAGAATCTTTATTTTAAAAAAAAAAAAAAAAAAACTTCTTCCCTTCCCCCCCCCCCCCCCCCCCCCACCCCCTCCCCTCCCCGTCGCTCTTTGATCGCTCGGATTAGCTCATTACCCTGACGGCGGTGAGAGGGAT
>JADBJO010002566.1:180410-182910 GCA_016801955.1 Conus betulinus | reverse complement strand
TTCTTTGAAGACCTTCTGCTGTTAACAGTTAAGCTCCCCCAAGAGTTTTCTTCCTACGCCCAATTCCGGTGTAACAGCCTGTTTCTTACGCCCCTCTGGAACTTACTCCGGGGTAAATCTTGGCTAGCCTGCTTTTACCCCCGGGGGTCATTCTAGGACTAGCTAGAACTTACCCCCCCCCCCCCCCCCTCTAGTTTGGGCTAGCCTGGATTTACCCTCCCCCCCCCCCCCCAAGGGTCAGTCTAGGACTATTTGGAATCTTCCTCCACCCCACCCCACCCTTCAAACAAGAGAGGGTTATCCAGAGTTTTCCTCTGCCTTTTCCAAACACGCACACCCACCTAAAAAAAAATTGTGTTAGCCTGCATATTTACCTCTCCTCTCCGACTGCCTATATACAGTCAGTTGGTTTGGACAAAGTGTAGTTCTAGACTCCTCTCAATAGATGGATCTCCTATCCCCCCCCCCCCCCCCCCACACACACACACACCCCTGGTTCACTAACAGATACGTATTAACATTTCTCGCGCTAGTTTACATGCGTGGGTCAATATTCGGGTGTGTGAGTACGCCCGTACATGCGTAGGAAAGAAAGATGGCTACATGCCAATGTGACAAGTGCCCAATGTGACCAAGCGTAGTTGTGACAAAAATGTCGTTGTGATCACGTATCGTTGTGACCAAGTACCGTTGTTGCTTCATCCCGGTTTGCCTCTTTTAACTTTTTGCAGCTATTTAGTCTCTTGAGTACCTGTGTACCTTAGCTTGAACAATGCCGATGACTAGTGGTCAGTGCCACTGACCACTAGTCATTATGATGTAAATCGGAGATTTTAACTAGTTAACAGCTAATTAGTGTTTCCCGTGTTGTGCCCTTGAGTAGATTACTTGTGCACCTGACTACTGTACAATGTAGATTACTATTGCTAATCATAGTCTCCCGAGTGCCACTGACGACTGGTGGTCAGTGGTCATGGTATGAGGTAAATCAGATATTTTGAATATTTTATAGTTTATCAGTGTCTCATGAGTGTTTGTATTCCTTGTGCAATGCAGACAACCAGTGATCAGTGTCACTGACCATTGGTCATTTTAATGTACATCGAAGATTTTAACTACTTTTACAGCTAATTAGTGTCTTCTGAGTGCCTGTGTACCTTGTACAATGTGGATGACGGTGAGGGGGGGGGGGGGGCAGTTGCAACTAGTCCTGGAATGACCCCGGGGTAAAAGCAGGCTAGCCCAGACTTACCCCGGGGTAAGTTCCAGAGCGGGGGTAAGAATGGGCTGTTACGCCGGCTCCCCAGTACCTAACAGCCACACCCAGTTCGCCCTGTTGCAGCCTCGACATCGGCAGTGCAAGAGGCAGCCGACATTGTTGTCGGGAGGCTACACACCAGATGAGACACTGCACCGTGGACAAGTCATTTCGGTGAAGTTCGGCGGCGCCTGTTCCGATCCAACGTACACAGGTTACCACCTAGTGATGCCCCTACTGACGACAACGATCGCTTCCTCGCGGAGCCAGCATGAGTGAGCGCCCACCTCCACGGAGAACCACGACATCTGAACAGTCTTCGTGAATTTGCTGATACCGGCGACGACACGCTCTGACAACAGGCATGGACGAGGACAGAAAGTTCAAACGAGGTCACAACAAAAGTATGGCACAGAGAGCCAGAGAATTTGAGACTTTACGATCAGGGAGCAGGAGGCTGATGAAGATATAGCTATAGAGTTCAATTTAGGACAGAAGGCACATATACAGCTGTACTCTGTTTCCTTTTTCTTTATTACATACTGGCATCAACACACACACACGCGCACGTGCGCGCGCGCGCGCGCGCGCGCGTGTGTGTGTGTGTGTGTGTGTGTGTGTGTGTGTGTGTGTGTGTGTGTGTGTGTGTGTGTGTGTAAGAGACCGCAAAGACATGCTTTTCTCAGAATGAATGAGATAATAAACTGCATTTTGTTTTCACTTTTAAATCATCACTGTGATTTCTTCCCTCTTTCTTCTTTTTTTTTTTTTTTTCTTTCTGTTAATGAGTCCACAAACCTTAACCCGTCTTTTCCCCAAATGGGAACTATGAACTGCCTCGATCAGATGCTCATTCTTTTCTTTACCAGGACTTACTTTGGGGCGACTCTACAGCTCATTCTTTTCTTTACCAGGGACTTGCTTTGGGGCGACTCACCGGCTCGCTTTGGGGCGACTCACCGGCTCAATCTTTTCTTTACCAGGGACTAGCTTTGGGGCAACTCACCGGCGCAGTAGGCCACAGCGCAGGAGGGTACCGGTTGCAGGTAGTAGACGAAGAAGCTGCCGCAGTTCTTGACGCCGATGGTGAGGCTGTGGTCGCAGCACGCGCTGTTGGCGGCGGACCCGGTGCCGAAATTGGCGCACGCCGTTCTGGACACTATGTCGTCCGCAGGGGAAGGGTGGGTGCTGTTCATCCATATGCCCACTGTGGTGCCACACTGAGGGAAGGGACAGAACACC
>JADBJO010002566.1:170410-175410 GCA_016801955.1 Conus betulinus | reverse complement strand
AATAGTATGTGTTAAAACGTGCTCTCAAAATAACCATTCCAACAGTTAGTGTGGAAACGTGCCCAAATGTAACGATCTCAGTAGTAAGTGTTAAAACGTGCTCTCAAGATAATCATCCCAATTGTTAGTGTGGAAACGTACCCAAAGTAACCACGTCAATTGCCACATTTTTATTCGTGGACTACGCGCAGACAAAAACGTAAAAGTCTTACATTTTTAGTAATAACGCGCCCGAAAACTGTAGTACTGTTACGTTTTTGGTGAAGATCTCAGAAGAGTTACACTTTTAAGTCGCATTGACTCTACCCTGTCACGACTTTTTCGAATTTCCACTTTGGAGGAAACGTATTTGATTTCATAGAGCGAACAATGATGTACGTAGGCAGGTGGCTCAGTGGAATGACTGCCACAGGGTATCAAAACATCAGATTTGGCAAGAGGGTACCTATTAATGAATTATATGCTAAGAGCCCTCCTTGGTTGTTGAAAATGATTTTTTTTCTTCAAAAAAGTAATGGTTATTCTTAATACATCGAACGCATCCAGTAACAGGAACCATTTGTCCTCACAGAGTAAGTGCCACTGTTCTGTGATGTCTTTTTCTTTATTATCATTATGTCTTTTTCACAAACATTCAGTTTGCAATCACCTAGACATGTCATTTGCACTTTCATGGTGGTGAACAGTCCAGGTTTGCTTTCGCACATTTGCAATCCGAGCATTCTTTCTGCATGAACATTTGACCAGGTCTCTGCACGCTCTGGAAGCCTCTGGAATTGTCCCCCAGACTGGTTCCCAGGTCTCTAATAATTCCTTCGTTGAAGCAAAATCTGGTGGCGAAGGAAGCGCTTGCTGTGTTTGTTGCTGGTTGTCCAGATTCCTCCATGACACGTTGCACGCCGAACATGCTAGAGTAGTGCATCTTTGGCGGGTGTCAGTTTGTCCATTGCCCAAATTTTCTGACAGAAGAGTTCCTTTCTTGTCTCGTTGACAGTCTGAGGGGCTAGTTTTGTTACACAGAATGACAGTCAGTCTCTCCACTTCTTGAAAGCATCATTGTCAACATCCAGCTTCTGGAAGGGATGACTGGCCCAGCACTGAAATGTCTCTGTGATGTCCTCGTAGACCTGCCAAGCCTGCCAAGCAGACTTCGTGCCCCTGCCATTGAAGGCAGAGGTTGTGTCACAACCTGAAAAAATGTGAAAGACAGGTAATGCACGTGATCATGACTCTCCATGGCTTGCACAGATGGCGTTGATGTGGTATAGAATCTGTAATTCTTGCCAATGTCAAAAGCCATCCAAATGTCACCCAGGGGCTGGATCGCAGTCAGGTCATGGACTACGCCTGCAAGGATGATAACATCAGTGTTCACAGTTCGCACTTGAATAGTCTTTCCACCGTGCTCCAGTGCATGAACCACATGAACCACGATCCTGGTGTCTGCCTCCTCATGACTGCAATTTTGCATGGGACTGCCAGCTCTAACAGATACTACAGCTTGCCCTGATGCTGGTGGCCAGAAGTCCTTAACCTTGGAAGACAAGAAAGAAAACAGCTCAAGCTTATTCACTGGGTCGCAGAGAAAGTCCATCCATTTGCCTGGGACTTGAGTCTTCCCTGACACTTTTCTGCTAATACCCTTGCCTCTTTTCCCGGGTGAACTCTTTCAAACTGTTTGGTGTGTGTCCCACACAATGTCCAACCTCGTGATTTGGTTCAGCTGTTTCTGCAGGTAAGGTCTGAATGCTCTGTCTGCATACTCCTGGCAGCGGGAAGGTAGTGGACGATGACGGCACCATCCAGGACTATGCAGCCCTAAGTTGAAGGTGGTTCGGGTTTGCTAGGGCTAGGGAAGGTCAGACTTGGTGTTTGGCAAATGGAGCTTGCCAAAGTCAGAGAGAGAGAGGGAGGAAAGGACTGTATCTCAAGCGCCAAGAACTCTGCCAAGTCGCCGTCTCTGTTGTGCACAGATATGTAGAGCTGGCCAAAGAGTGCCACATTGTTCTGCAGCGCTTTGATCTTCTTCTTCCCCTGCTTTGACACTGCCTTGCGGTGATGTTTTCTTGGAGAGTACAAGAGAATTCTTCTTGACTGTGTCATGGATGGAGTGGTTGCGCACATCAAGCTTGTTCTTGACAAATCTCTGGTACTGTTTCTTGCCTGTGTTCTCCAAGGTGCTGCTGATTCATTGGAACAGCTGCGACAGTCGAGAGTTATCAAACATTCTTCTGATTGTTTCAGACTGATTGGCAACCAGTCGGTGAAACATTTTCAATGTTGACATATCTTGCTCGTGGTGCTGAAAGTTTTTTGTTTGTTTGCTTTTTGTTTTGTTTTGTTTTTTCTTTTTTTCTCTCGGAATCATCATCAGAGATTTGAGACTCGAGGGCAGCGCGAGTCTTTTTGACATTCTGATGAGAAGGTTCCAGTGAATGTGAAGCCTTGATGATTAAAAATGTGTTTCCTTTCTATCTTAGCAGCTTTAGCAAGACAACAGCACCCTTGAGAAGTCTTGAGTATTCAAAGCATCTTTTAGCATACTTCTTGTGCCTTCGTTGGAAACGAGAATAGTGTTTCTTCCATTAAACAGTTCTTGTGCCTATGGGAAGCGCTCCAACAGAATATCCTTCAGCTCTGTGTTGACACGTTTCTTAGTGCCCACTTCTGACGACGAGTCCAGACAGAGAATGGATCCCGGGCCACTCGAGAGCAGAGTTCCGGACTTCACAGATTTCTCAATGTAAGTCGACAGTTCTACAAATGCTCGGGACTCGCGCATTTTCTCATCTGTGTTTTCAAGTGTTTGCTTTGCTTGCAAGAGAGACCATGATAGTTGTTCCTGAGATTGACTAGACATTTCAAATGGTATTGAAAATGAAATGAGGCAGGGAACAGTAAACAATAAACAAGTAGGGTAACTCTTGCTCCCATAAGAAAAATCTAACTCAGAGTAACTTTTATTCAAGACTGGCACAGCCTTTTAAACTTGAATGAAGTCAGACAAATACAAAGACGAACAATCTAATAGTGGGGGAAAAACAAGCGCAGGCCAACACCCCTCAGTCATCACAGTAATGACCTTGCAAAGATTTGGACTGAAGGGGGGGGGGGGGTGAAGATGAAGAAAATGGGAACATGAAATTAATAAAATATATTATTGTTTACTGTTCCCTGCCTCATTTCATTTTCAAATTCGTTTTAATTAAATCGAGGTTATTTTGTATTTGTTTCTGTCCGTCTCTGCGTTCGTTTTTTTTGATCTCCCTTGCATCTTTGGGTGGATCCTCAGGCGTAGGCTCAAAGATTGTCCCTACATTTTATACTGTTTGCATAATGTCTTTAGTTTTTCAGCAACTTTTTCATCCCCACACTTTCGTTTTATTTCATTTACTACTCTTCACTGGCCGCTTTTGGGGGTACTGTTGGATTTTTTTTTTGAACCCTTGGTGGTGAGAACACCACGGTATTATGGACTGTGGTGTGTTCCCATTTGACGCCAAGAGCACAGCCACAACCAGCTGTATCGCGATGGTGCGGAAAAAGGCCTGCTCAATATTCCCTCCCCCTTATGTCCAAACCTGCTCATTATCTCCTCTCCCTTATGTCCAAACCTGCTCATTATCCCCTCTCCCCTTATGTCCAAACCTGCTCATTATCCCCTCTCCCTTATGTCCAAACCTGCTCATTATCCCCTCTCTCTTATCCTCCAAACCTGCTCATGTCCAAACCTTTGTCAAACCTCATTACTACGAAAGCAGTTTGAGTTATTGGCCTGTGCTTGTTTTTTTTCCCAACTGTTAGATTGTTCGTCTTTACATTTGTCTGACTTTGTTCAAGTTTGAAGGACTATGCCAGTCTTGAATAAAAGTTACTCTGTGTTAGGTTTGCTTATGGGAGAAAGAGTTACCCTGCTTGTTAATTATTTGAACTGACATTTCGCCTTCATGGCGATCTGCTTCAACTGTTCTAACCAAAAGTTGAGTGTCATATAGCTGTGTGATCATCTCACGGATGTTTGTGTCGATCAAATATTGAAAACTTCGTGAAAAACACTTTCCTCTTACCATTTCTCAAGCGAAAAAAACACTTTTGAACATCTGTTTTGGGGTGGTTTTTTTTTTTTTTTGCCTTTTCTCTTCATAAGGGTGTTTACTCTCTCTTCTCCTCCTTGCCTTCGTTAACTTGAAGTTGTTGAATTCAAATGGCAAGGTTTGTGCCACGAAGCAGCAGAATGAGAAGCAACACCGGGAACGTCACTCCCAACACAGAGCGCAAACTGGAAGTGCCTGAATGATCCAGACCTGTTCTACATTGGAGAGAAATGACGTGTCTGCATGCGTCTTGTCGCTGCTTGGCCCAGGGCTCTGCAAGGGACACTTCAAGGGTCCAGCGGTGCCTTGTTGGCAGATCACACAGATTCCAGTTCAGCTCCATCGTTTACTCAAAGTGGAAAGATAACGGAAACAATGCACAATTGTAATTCCCGTGTGCTTAGTCGCTGATTTTTCATATATTGTGGCTAAGTGGTCCTTTTTATTGCTCGCATGACTGCGGAAAAGGGGCTGTTTAACGAACACGTCGGCCATCTTGGTTTTTAGTGTTTTACATGCTTTAAATTTAAATCTCAAGAGGGTTCCTGCTCTAATATTAAAGAATACATCCTAACGGAGCCATGTGCCAAATTTTGGCGCTTTTATCTACCCTGTAACGGTAATTTAAAATTCACCACTAAGCAACCTGACTAGTGACTGCAAATAACTGATTATACCTCAACTGTGGAGCGCATGATAGAAGGAATGCCTCTACAGGCTACAGAGTCCAATATGCACTTGGAGCTGTTTACACACAGAGAATGGGAACAGACTTGGAAAGCGAAATGGTTCGTTTCAGCACAATGCGTGACAAATTAATCTTGTCATTGACACAGTTTATCTCTTGCATGGCCAGGGGAAGTTACCGCAGGATTTCAGAACAAGACAGCAACATTGTGAGCGCGT
>JADBJO010002566.1:162910-167910 GCA_016801955.1 Conus betulinus | reverse complement strand
CCAAGCACTTCACGGCGTGCGTAGATGGCTGGTCAGGCCGATGTGCGCACGAAGATCTTTCACAGTACGGACAGGGGATGGTGGCGGCAGCTGGAGATCTGTTGACTCTGGTCTTCCTGATCATCCTGCGCTGCTCAGTTGTGCAGCAGTTTTGTTGCTTTCACAGGTGTCTGCACCTTTGCGATAGCTGATCGCCACCCGTCTCTGTCCTGGGCAGTCTGCTCCCATGTTCTGTGGCTGATGTTGAAGGCCTTCAAGGAGGACTTGAGGCTGTCTTTGAAACTCTTTCCTCTGGCCTCCATGAGAGCGTTTGCCCTGTTGCAGTTCGCCAAACAATTGTTTCTTTGGCAGCCGATTGTCTGGCTTGCGAACTACGTGACCTGCCCAGCGAAGCTGTGACAGTCGACGTACATGACTAAAGGATAATGAGGGCAATATAGCACAGGTCATTACAACTAGAAGCGACGAGGCAGCGCAGACATCAACCAAGTTCGATAACATTCTAGATCCCACCCTTTCATCCGGACACGCTCAACGTATCCATGACAAAATTTGACTGAAATCTTTCTTCAGCAAAATCCTATCTTTCCACCAAATTTCGCTGAAATCGATGCAATAGGTTTTGCGTAATCTTGCTGACAGACAGATAGACATACAAACAAACAGACAGACATGGGCAAAAATAAAACCTCCAAGAGGGACGTAGTAATCGTCACTAGATGTGGATCGTTATAGTCACTTCTACGGCCAGGTAAACTACAGTAAACAACGTGTATTGCTGTTCTCAAATGGTGCGTCGTCTGCGGTATGTCAAAACTTCAAATTGTGCAGTCTGACAGCATACTGACCAATTGAGAACGGCACAATTTGTAATGCTGTGAAAAAAGTGATGTTTCTTTGTAGCTTTCTGAAACCTGTTGGTTACCTCACACCTTTTGCTTGGGTTCCAGGTAGTGTTGGTGTTCGAGAAATGAGATGGCTGATAATCTTTCCCAGAATGCCAGAAAGACAGAATTGTTGCAGGATGTCTGTCTCTCACATCGATCTGCCCTAAAGTTCAGACTTGCGTGAAAACAACTCTAGCAATAGAACTGATACACACAGACGGATTACAAATTCTTTAAATTCATCCAAACCTGAAAGAGCTCTTACCATATGCCACAGAGATGTCCCACCGTTATTATTATTACTATTATGAATACTTAAATAGCGCCTATCCTCGGCTAGAGACCAAGCTCTAAGCGCTTTACCATCCACACTCGTTTACAAAATGGGCCGCCTATCTGGGTAGCGCCGACTGAAGAGCTGCCAGCTGGCGCTTCATTCTGTCGTTTCCTGTGTCATCCAGTCAATATCGTTCAATATCGTTCACTCAGTTTCCTTACTTGCTTCATTCTTTCCATTTCTCACGCAAGGTGCATGCTATGCTTAACCTGTCATCCATACCACTGGCCAAACTGGCCTTCTCTTCCGACAGTTGGTGATGGGATTTTGCGTCTGTGCAAGATGTTATGCGCGTGCGTTCACACACGGAACCTCGGTTTATAGTCTCATTCGAAGGACTGTAAGGGAAATGGAGTCAGAACCAATGTTAACTCCGAGGGGAAAATCTCTCTGTACCGAAACGGCCCGGCGGAGATTCGAACCGCAACCCCAGGATCACCAAGATGACGAGTCCAGCGCTCTACCACTGAGCCACTCCGGTCCCAATAATGATAATAATAATGATGATAAAATAGATGTCCCACCTGATGTAATTTTTGAATTTCTGAAAAAATTCATGTTTTTCATCTGATCTAGGAGTTTACAGAAGAAAGATTCTTAACAGTATTGCCGATGTGTTTTTAGAAGATCTATTTTAAAGGATTGCGTGAATGATTTCTTTTTTAAATGACTTGGGAGTTGCCTTCACCCGCGGTCGGCTGGGCGATAAACACCCTTACCTTACTTTACCTTGCCTTACCTTGTCTTACCTTACCTTACCTTACCTTACCTTACCTTACCTTACCTTACCTTACCTTACCTTGCCTTGCCTTGCCTTACCTTACCTTACCTTACCTTACTTTGTCTTGTCTTGTCTTGTCTTGTCATATCATATCTTATCTCATCTCATCTCATCTCATCTCATCTCATCTCATCTTATCTTATCTTATCTTATCTCACCTCACCTCACCTTAACTTACATTACGTTACGTTACTTTACCTACCTTACCTTACCTTACCTCACCTCACCTCACCTCACCTCACCTTACCTTACCTTACCTTACCTTACCTTACCTTACCTTACCTTACCTTACCTTACCTTACCTTACCATGTGCCACTAGTGGCCGTAAAGGAGAAACAGTCTTGTGCTGAAGGCGCACAGGCCACTCGTTTTACATCCACTAGTATTTTTTCACAGGTGAAGAACTCCGTGAATGCAATCTATGCGATGTATAAAACATGTTCTTATTGAATGTTGGCGCTTACATGTCACACATATAAACACTTAACAGCAAACTCCGGGAAACCCTTGTTCACATATGTTCCGCCTGATGTGATTTTTTTTTTTCGTTCCTAAGAGAGATAGATACTATTCTCTGCTTTAATATTTTTGGAAGAAAGATTTTACAGCCAGTTTCGCATGTTTTAAGTTCTTTTTAAAGGTCTTTTTTCCATCGATGTATACGAAACTGACAAAGTCTGATATCACCCCTCGCGATCGGCTGGGCTTGAAACAAACGGGCTAGAAACAACACGGAAATGAATATGAACACCATAAGAACAGATCCTGATCTGACCTTTAACCCTGGAGGACAACACTGATTCCTCTCGTTGGTATCCAAGATGAAACGAATTACAAAGAGACATTTTCAAGTAAATGGGACTGCAGGCGGAAACTGAAACAAATTTTAAGAATAATTCTTAGTCAGTCCGCCCAAAACATGGACAAACAAATGACAAGACAAAACACGACGCGTTTCGACCTCTTAGGTCTTTTTCAGGCAAGGTGAACAACATTCAGGACAAAGCTTTTGACGGACTCACTGAGATTTGAAAATTTCTAGGGAGAAAGCTTAATCAGAGACCAAGCTGGTTTTCATCTTGGTCTTTTGTCGTTCATGTTTCGTGCTACGCGATTCGCTTGCCTTCTGTTTTTTTCTTGCCATACACACTTGCCATCTGCCCTCCAGCTTCCTACTTTTTGTCCACATTGTTTCTCATTCTTCCCATTTTTTTTTTCTTGTAAGTGAGGCATCCATCGTCCCCTTTTTCCTGCTTGTTTTTTTTTTTTTTTTAGTCACAACTCTCACACATCATATAAGACTGATTGTTCTATTTTTTGTGGACTTACATATTTTGGCGTTTATACAGCGCGTCAGGATTTATTTCTGTGCTAGTGTTTGGAAGAGTAACACTTTCATTCTGTATCTGACTGATAAGAAAATAGAAGGAAGGAAGGAAGGAAGGAAGGAAGGAAGGAAGGAAGCAAGGAAGGAAGGAAGGAAAGAAAGAAAGAAACAAACAAAACAAACAAACAAACAAAAAAACACACGAGCAAGAAAAGTCACCGCAACAATTCACAACGTTTGAATACATTTATGGCTTTAAATTTCCCGATTCCCCTTTCGTCCTTTTACCATAGATCCGAACATTTCCACGAGCCGTTCTTGAAGCAAAACGAGTGATGCGAGAAATGCACGTGAAAGGACAGAGGGAAGGAAAACATGACAGAAAAGACATGCTGTTGATGGCATGGCTTCCAGGTCGTCTGGCAGGCTGGCCGTGTACCTCAGAAGGCTGTTCTTATAAACAAAGAGGGAGACTATGTCGATGTAGCTGCCTGTTAGTTTCATACCATTCGTCCACACATTTGCACTTGCATTACTTACATTCACGAGTGGCACTGTCTTCATCTGTCCGTGGGCAGGGGTGGTTGGGTCTGTGGGGTGTGCTCGGCAGCTGGAGGGTGGTGTTTTTTCGCCGGTGGGCTTGCAGTCATGAAATACGGGCTGGTACACCCATGGGGATGCTACTTTAAGGCTGTTATGAGTTGCATCCTGTAGTCTGAGTTACCTCTGTTTCAGAGCAGTTATGTCCCTTGATATCTTAATGGAGTGTCCTGCGCGTGCCTGTACCCATCGTCAACACAGCGAAGGCCTCCAAGGGTGGTACAGGACTGCTCTAAAGGCAGTGAAGACAGTGTTTCTCTGGGTCCTCCCAGCACCTTCGCGCAAATGAACAGTGTGAGAAAGAGATGGGGTATCAGCTTTCTATATGTGTACTGCATATTATAAAAACAGGTGTTACTTTTTAGCCGCAGCGCAGAGATTTCTCTAGTGGGTTACCCCATAACGGCTTGACATTGATTGCTCCTTGAGGACCACATCGCTGCAACTGCGGCGAGACAAAGGTCAGTTGTGGTGTTATTGGGGAGATGAATTCACAGCGCTCTGAGCGAGGCCTGTTTAACCCAATAAATCCAAAGGAAACATCACCATTCGCTGGTGACAATCCGGTCATCAAAGACAACGGCCGCTTCAACGCGTTTCGTTAAAACCTCCCTTGCAGATGATCCTTATCACCCTCACCCTTATCTTCAGGTGCCTCACCCGTCGCCTTCCCTTCCCGACTTTCTGCCCTGCCCTGTCCAATGCTTGACCTTGACATCTGACCTCAGCCCAAGATAAGCCGATGTGCAATCAACCCGCGTTGACAACGTTGAATGTTCAGCTTCACAGCAGCGTTGGCCACGGTCGACAGTAACAAATTAAAACCGTGAACGTGGAGAAAAGCGCGTAGTAGCAACAGGTATGAAACACGTGGGCAGCGGTGTGTTCCTTGTGGCGAAACAAGATGGGTGTGTCGTTCCCCATGCATGTAAACGCTTGATTCAGTCTCTTAGCAGCAACATTAATTTTGAAAGCATCAAACTGAAAAAGATTAAGATGTGCTTCATATTCAAAGGGATTGATATGTGTTCCACATTTCCCATCAGCACACTCTGTGCCATCCAAAA
>JADBJO010002566.1:130410-142910 GCA_016801955.1 Conus betulinus | reverse complement strand
CTGTTTTCATTTTATTATAAGCTTACACGTTCTAGCAAACGCCACCTGAAGCGATGGATTATCTACGAGGCATACCTGAGGAAGCAGTGGGTAAGAAATGGAGTTAAATTTCCGCGTTTATTCTCCAAATTCAGCATTTGTGCTTGTGACTGAACCAGCTTCGTGTGCATACGCACGTCTAAAAACCCGTACGCATGTTTAAGATCATGTGGTTTACATTGGTGTTCGGTAGATGGCAGGAGCAGGAACGTAGTTAACCTGCACCAGGATGCTTAGAAAAGAGACTCTGCCAGCCATTCCTCATGCTGACAGGAATGCTGTTATGAACACTCTGAGGGCAACAACAGTCCTGTTGTTCCTGTTGTTCAGGTGTCCGCCCTCGCCTTCATGGTCATGGGATGAAGTGGTCTTTGTACTTCTAGTGGCCGGAAAACTGGAGGAAAAAAAACGTGTGTGTGTGTGTGTGTGTGTGTGTGTGTGTGTGTGTGTGTGTGTGTGTGTGTGTGTGTGTGTGTTTGGTTGGTTGGGTTGATTGTTTTACCAAGATCAACTCTTTGAATCTCAGCTTTTTTTAATCTTGTGGTTGAGTGTCCAAATTCATATAAATCATATCCAAGATCACAATGATTTAAATGAGGTATTTATTGAGAGAAAATTTTCAAAGCATCACGGTGATTTAGATTAGGCATATATTGAGATTAAAGGTCAGCGTAACTCAAACTAGGCGTGAGGATGTGATTGGACCACTGCTACATTTATCCAAGCCAGAGTGACATCGTGTGGATTACAGTAACGCAATCAGACTAAGACAGGCATGAGGAGGTCAACATTGAAGGTCATCGCACTACACTGTCCACTGTTGCAGAGCGTTTCACCTCTTCCGGGTTGGCGATTACACCATGTATGAGGACGTGGGGAGACACTTGGAGGTTGGTGTTACTATGTTGAATTTCATGCCAGACAATAACCCATGTTTGTGTGGTACTGGTGTTTGAAAACATGGGAACATTCGTTAACTTTATGTAAATCTATCTATACATTTGTGAGAATATTCAACTAGATGTAAATCAGAATGTGTGAAGCCGTTTGCGGATTTGAGTGAGTAATTTATTGACTTGGTGTTAGTCTGGGTATTAAAAAAAAGTGTCTGTCGATGACTGAGATACTGTCAGTACGGACGTTACAAAGTGGACGTGGATTTGTGAGGACACTTGTCAACCTGATGTTAGTCTAAACTGTGGACAACTCTGTTGACGCTTTGTGTGGAACATTGTCAATGTGATGTTTATTGGAAAATACGCAAAACTGTATGTGTATGTCTGTCAGCTATAACTTGTGAATGCTGGAAACTGTGGAGCTTTTTGTGTGTGAGTTTAAATTTGTTACCGTGATGTTCACTCCGACGCATACACGTGTAGACGTAGACATGTATCACGTATTTATCAAGCTTATATGTCGAGTGTCATCGGAAGGTTTGTGTGGACCTGAAAAGACTGAACTTGATGTGAGCTTAAACGTTGGAAGACATGTGAAGGTTTAGCGGGTATGTTAGTTGACATCGCTTCATTGACTTAACAGTCGCTTCAGAACTACTTTCCAAGGAACGGTGCGGGGGACGAGAAGATACCAGACAGAACACACTGCAGGTGGACTTCTGGACGAGCTTGACCTCAACCCAGACATTTCCCCCATAACCGTGAGAGGGGAGACAACTGGTGCAACATCTTCATTGGAAGATCCCCATGACTCTGACGGGTGAGGGATGGACATACAGATCAGTTCAGCTCTCACACTGCTGTGGTGTGTCGTCACACAGGTCCAAGTCAGAACGTGGCCGTGTGGCTCTCGCCGTGTCGTGTCCTGTGTGTGCGGCGTGGTCATTCGGGAGCAGAATGACGTCATACGGGTCAGCGAATGCGACCAACCGTACGGGGGCCGCTCTACCTCACCCATCGTCGAGGTGGCCCAAAAGCCGCTACGGAATGGCACGCGCATCCAACGGTCGACGGACGGGCGTCATATTGCTGTAGGGGGGATAATAAGGGCCGTCGTAGACGGGCGTCATATTGCTGTAGGGGAGATAATAAGGGCCGTCGTAGACGGGCGTCATATTGCTGTAGGGAGGATTATAAGGGCCGTCGTAGACGGGCGTCATATTGCTGTAGGGAGGATTATAAGGGCCGTCGTAGACGGGCGTCATATTGCTGTAGGGGGATAATAACGGCCGTCGTAGACTGGAATCATATTGCTGTAGGAGGGATAATAAGGGCCGTTGGAGACGGAAATCATATTGCTGTAAGGGGGATAATAAGGGCTGTCGGAGACGGAAATCATATTGCTGTAAGGGGGATAATAAGGGCCGTCGTAGACGGGCGTCATATTGCTGTAGGGGGATAGTAAGGGCCGTCGTAGACGAGCGTCCTATTGCTGTAGTGGGGATAATAAGGGCCGTCGGAGACGGAAATCATATCGTTGTAGGGGGGATAATAAGGGATGTCGTAGACGGGCGTCATATTGCTGTAGGGGAGATAATAAGGGCCGTCGCAGACGGGCGTCACATTGCTGTAGGGGGGATAATAAGGGGCCGTCGTAGACGGGCGTCATATTGCTGTAGGGGGGATAATAAGGCCCGTCGTACACGGGCGTCATATTGCTGTAGGGGGGATAATAAGGGCCGTCGTAGACGGGCGTCATATTGCTGTAAGGGGGATAATAAGGGCCGTCGTAGACGGGCGTCATATTGCTGTAAGGGGGATAATAAGGGTCGTCGTAGACGGGCGTCATATTGCTGTAGGGGGGATAATAAGGGCCGTTGTAGACTGGAATCATATTGCCGTAGGGGGATAATAAGGGCCGTCGTAGACGGGCGTCATATTGCTGAAGGGGGGATAAGGGCCGTCGTAGACGGGTGTCATGTTTCTGTAGGGGGGGATAGTAAGGGCCGTCGTAGACTGGAATCATATTGCTGTAGGGGGGATAATAAGGGTCGTCGGAGACGGGAATCATATTGCTGTAGGGGGGATAATAAGGGCCGTCGTAGACAGGCGTCATATTGCTGTAGGGGGGATAATAAGGGCCGTCGTAGACGGGAATCATATTGCTGTAGGGGGGATAATAAGGGCCGTCGTAGACGGGAATCATATTGCTGTAGGAGGGATAATAAGGGCCGTCGTAGACGGGAATCATATTGCTGTAGGAGGGATAATAAGGGCCGTCGTAGACGGGCGTCATATTGCTGTGTGTGTGTGTGTGTGGGGGGGGGGGGGGGGGGGAGATAATAATAGGGGATATAATTGTGTCAACAGACACAACATAATCGGTGCCAGTAGCATGTGGTCAATATGCCACCATGCTTGTTACCAGCACTCGCCAACAGGCAGCATTCCCGCGTCTTGGTCGCTGCGTATTCCATGATAGGAAGACCGTTCTCAGAACAGAAATATTGATAGCTGAGGTGGTACAGGTATTCTGAGATTCAGTAGAGTTCAGTAAATCGACATGTATCTTAATCGTTTCGAGCCAACAATCTGCTCTCGCTCTGCCGGTCAAAAGGAGAGTTAATTTCGACATGTATCTTCATCGTTTCGAGTCAACAATCTGCTCTCGCTCTGCCGGTCAAAAGGAGAGTTAAATTTCGACATGTATCTTCATCGTTTCGAGTCAACAATCTGCTCTCCGGTCTGTAAGGAGAGTTAATTTCGACATGTATCTTCATCGTTTCGAGTCAACAATCTGTCCAGCTCTCCGGTCTGTAAGGAGAGTTAATTTCGACATGTATCTTCATCGTTTCAAGTCAACAATCTACTCTCGCTCTGCCGGTCTGTAAGGAGGGTTACAGTCCGTTATTTGATTGAGATCTGGTCTGATGCCCAGCAACCTTGGACTATGCCGTCTCTTTGGAAACAGTGCTAAAAATGCCGGCATCAAAAACCAAACAACAACAAACAAACAAACAAACACAAAGAAAACGTGATGCACAGCGTCACAATCCACAGCTGTGACGTGGATGCCTCAGCCCGCACACTGAGCGACACATCCAACATGTTGATCTGCGGCTGATGCAGTGCATTAGCATAGTGATTTTGACGCCTGTCTACGAGGCCCTCTGATGCTTAGTTTGGTATGTCAAACTGTATCTGTCCGTTGCCTTTGCTTTAACGGTGTCGTGCCGCCTGACTGTCACTCTGTGTGTGTGTGTGTGTGTGTGTGTGTGTGTGTGTGTGTGTGTGTGTGTGTGTGTGTGTGTGTGTGTGTGCGCGCGCGCGCGCGCGTGCGTACCATGGCTGCCTGCGCGCATGTGTTGTAGCTAGTGTGGCCAGATTGAATCCAACAGAAAGCCCCTTTGATTTCATCAGAACTAAATCTTATATCATTTGATATGATTTGATTTCATTGACCTTGGAATTTAAACCTGATTCCTCTGATTAGAGACTGGAGCTTTCATCCAGTTACTTCACTCGTGTCCCCTTTTCCCAGCATGATCATGTGACCTTGACTCAACCTGTTTTGGGGGGTCAACTTTGATTCTTGAGACCCAAACCCAACACCGTCTAATGTACCTCTGTCCATGTTTTTTTCCCCCCCTCTTCATCCTTCATCCTCGGCACTCGTAACCGCCACGCCCTCAACCTGCACCCCTACCATACCCTACCCCCCCGGGCCAGGTCTACCTCCCCTCGGGCACGGAAGTGAAGATGGACGTCACCACCACGTCCCTGAACGTCTTCCTGGTGGTGCCCAGCCGTGACCAGGGCACGGGGAGGGGCATCTGCGGCACCTTCGACGGCGATGCCCACAACGAGTTCACCCACAGGGACGGCTCGGTCAGCGCCCCCTGCCACAGCCAGCACGGCTGGTGCCTCCCCACCAACTTCACCGAGTCCTGGAGGTGGGCTGAGAGGATGTCTGGAGGGCGACGTGGGGGCAGAACTGAAGGGAAAATGACCAGCAGTGACGTCGTTTTTGTCTCTCCTGGTGAAATTAGGGCACCTTTCAAACGAGGGCGTAAAGAGGGGCAAACTGGGGGATTCCTTTCTTTGGGAGGGAGGGTGGGGGGAGGGGGAGTATCCTTATGTGTTCTGTTTTGGTAGATGAGTGGGAAGCACCAGTGCAAGAGGTTTTTGCTTCACTATGTTTTACACACACACACACACACACACACACACACACACACACACACACACACACACACACACACACACACGTCTGTGTGTGGGTGGGTGGCTGGGTGTGTCTGTCTGTCTGTCTTTCTTGTCTGAGTGTATGTCCTTGTACGTTTATACGTTCGGCTTTGCAACAAACATGTAGGTAAACCAAGTGATGTGAACTGGATCATTTATAGCGATAAATCCTTATTGTGTTCACATGTGTCATTACAACCCGAATGAATTCTAATTGCCCCCACCCTACCTACCTCCCATCCCCCCCAGTTTGCTTCACCACGGATGCATGTTCTCTGTTTTTCCTGCCCTTTTCTATCAGCAGTTCTATGATGCAGGTCTGTTCTTCCCTGCCCTTTTCTATCAGCAGTTCTATGATGGAGGTCTGTTCTTCCCTGCCCTTTTCTATCAGCAGTTCTATGATGCAGGTCTGTTCTTCCCTGCCCTTTTCTATCAGCAGTTCTATGATGGAGGTCTGTTCTTCCCTGCCCTTTTCTATCAGCAGTTCTATGATGCATGTTCTCTGTTCTTTCCCTGCCCTTTTCTATCAGCAGTTCTATGATGCAGGTCTGTTCTTCCCTGCCCTTTTCTATCAGCAGTTCTATGATGCATGTTCTCTGTTCTTTCCCTGCCCTTTTCTATCAGCAGTTCTATGATGCAGGTCTGTTCTTCCCTGCCCTTTTCTATATCAGCAGTTCTATGGTGCATGTTCTCTGTTCTTCCCTGCCCTTTTCTATCAGCAGTTCTATGGTGCAGGTTCTGTTCTTTCCAACCCTTTTCTATCAGCAGTTCTATGATGCAGGTCTGTTCTTTTTCTACCCTTTTCTATCAGCAGTTTCTATGATGCAGGGTGCCCGCAGCCCACAGCCTGTTCCAGACCCTGCCTGCACGTGTGCCTGACGCTCAGCCGCCCGCCTACTGCACCTGTGACTCCGGCAGGAACCGATCGGTGGTCAGCTGTGCCGCCCCAGCCCGATCAGCCCTCAAACACCCTCAGGGTGGGTGGCATGCCGGTTTAGCACTCAGGGGAGACAATACTTTCACAGTCGCTTCTTCTCTCCCCGTGTCTAGCACGTGTTTTTTTTTTTTTTTTAAACTTTTTTTTTGTGTGGCGTTGTAAACACTTCTCACTTCAGCTTTTATGGGGCCTTCAGTTGTATAATGATGGCGGCTTGGCGAGAAACCAGCTTATTGGACTCTTTCAAACGCCCGAACAGTCCAAGCTAGCGATTGGTCATCGACTCCTTCTCGTTTAGCACCTTTCTCCGTCATCCCTGTCCTGACCAGGAGGCGCCGTCTCCAGTGTAGTTCACCTTCCAGTTTCAATTTCATCATGGCCCAGTAGGTCACATAGGGACCTCTCATCCTACAGAGATTTCTTTTTTTTTTTAAGTCCTGCCCCGAGAAAATAAACCCCACAACTGTCTACAGAGTTTAAGTCTATTCAGACTGGGTTATACTACTACACAAATTCCACAAATGACTACCAATTTTACGTCAATTCAGACCGGGTATACACCACAAATGTCCACAAAGTTTGTGTAATTTTGTATTGCATTAGAACTAAATAAACAACACAACCGTCCATAAGCTTTGCGTCAGTTCGGATTGAATTTTAACTAGATGAACATCACAGCTGTCTATGAATTCTGATTGGGGTTATGCGTAAATAAACACCACGCTGTCTACAAAGTTCACGTCTATTCAGATTAGATTATGTATTAAACGAATACGAGAATTGTCTACAAGTATGCGTCAATTCAGATTGGATCCAAACTAAATGAACACCACAACTGTCCATAAAAGTTATGTCAGTTCAGACAGGGATGTAATTAAATAAACGCCACAACTGATAATAAAGTTTACGTCGATTCAGACAGGAATATAATTAAATAGATGCCACTGTTGTCTACAAAGTTTACGATTAGTCAGTTTGTGTTATAATTGACTAAACTCTATAACTGAAAACAAAATTCGTATCGATTTAAATTGGATTATAACTAAAGAAACACCAAAACTATCTGCATAGTTTACGTCAATTCAAACTGGGTTATAAGTAAACAAACACCATAAGTGTCTACAAAGTTTACTTCAATTTAGAGTGGACTATACCTGGGTAAAACTGTGCGTGGAGTAGTCCAGGTAGTTAGAGTGGAACTCGATAATGCCACTGATGGCGGTGCGGAAAATTGGCGACAGCACAACACTAAAACATCAATATAGGCCTAAATGTTGGGGAAAGAGGGACGCGGGGATGGTCCTCCCTCAACCCCCCCCCCCCCCCCCCCCCCCTCTCTCTCTCTCTCTCTCTCGTCTCCCCCCGCCCTCCCCTCCCTCTCTCCTACCCCCACCCTCCTCCCGCTCATTCAATCAACTTACTGCGCTGCCGTGACACACGGCTGTTGTGCCTACAGGTGCGATGATTAAATATATAAACGAACACTCCAAAGTGTAGGCATAAGTGCAGCCTCGTTTCAAAAGCGTTCACTGGCGGTCAGCAAAATATAATAATAATAATAATAACGTACATTTATAGAGCCCCTTTCTCACTAGAGCTCACAGAGCTTTACAATATTTAACTATAAACATGTTAAAACAAAAATCACTATACAAAACCATAAACCCAGTCACCTCATCAATTGTGACAATGAAACATAGCAAGGAGGGGGGGGGGGGGGGGGAGCTGGCCAAACAACATTGGCACCACACACACACACACGCGCACGCACACTCAGACATTGTCAGTTTTCAAGAGCAACACTTACAACACGTAAAATGTTTTCTATAAAGAAAATTCCTTAACAGATGGGTTTTGAGTGCAGAGCAGAAAGCAGAGTCAGTTTTGGCAGAGCGGATCGAAAGTGGGAGAGAGTTCCAAACAGAGGGAGCTGCAAAAAAAAGAAGGAACGTTCACCATAGGTTTTTGTTTAAACGCGTGGCTTGCAGAGGGTGAGAGTGTCGGATGATGAGCGGAGTGTTCTTGCCGGTGTGTATATGCTAACCAGGGTGAGAAAAGATAGACAGGGCCAGATCCATCGACGGCACGAAAACACATGCATGCAATTTTGTATCTAATGCGTGCTTCTATGGGGAGCCAGTGCAGAGTGTGGAGATGCGGGGTGATGTGGTCTCTACGGGGAACCCTCAAGACCAGGCGTGCTGCAGTATTTTGTAAACTCTGAATTCGTTGTATAAGATCTTGTGGGTGATTCACAAGGAGACCATTGCAATAATCCAGATGGGAGAGCACAAATGCCGAAACGAGAGTTTTGTTGCCTCAGTTGAGAGGAAATGGCGAATTGAGCTTGATACGACGGAGCTCAAAGTTAACCGTACGAATTACGTTCATGACCTGAGCATTCATTGTCAGATGTGAGTCAAGAACAACGCCAAGATTCTTTGCTGATTTTGAAAATGGAACAGTGGCATCACCGACAAAAAGCGAGTCCGGTAATGGAGCAGACAGTGACATTATTGGTGAAGAAAAATGACTAAAGCTTCAGTTTATAGATGAAGTCCGGCAGTACGACACCTAGACTCAAACAGCGCGAATCTCCCAACTTGTCGTTGGTTTTATGAGCAGTTTCGGGCTGAATGTGCCAATGACAGACCAGTAAAATGTGCTAGTTCATAAGAGACAGATTTCTGCCACAGCTACTGTGACAGGACAGCCGTAGACAGTGACAGCAGCATTGACAACGGGCATTGAAGATGCTTTTGACAGTACGACCGCTACTGGACCCGGAGACTCGGGTACTGATAATGTTACAGACTCGGTCAAGTACTTATTTCTTCAGAGGGCTTGGCAAGAATCCTGACCAGAGCCCCAAGCCAGTGTCAGAATTGACCCGGTAAGGTACAGCGTATTTGCCTGAAACTGCGATGAGTAAGTGTATACACGAACACTCCAAAGTATAGGATAAACACATAAGGCTGAACTCCGAGCACACATAATAATAATAATAATAATGATAATTAATATTTATACAGCGCCTATTCAAGAGAACAAGCTCTAAAGCGCTTTACAATCCACACTCGTTTACACAACGCGCTGCCCACCTGGGTAGTGCCGACTGAAGAGCTGCCAGCTGGCGCTTCATTCAGTCGTTTCCCGTGTCATCCAGTTAATATCGTTCACTCTATTTCCTTGCTTCCTTCATTCTTTTACATTTTTCTTATGCAGGGTGCATGCCAAGAATGTAACGTGTCATCCATACCAACGGTCAAACTGGCCTACTCTTCCGAAAGTGGTGGTGATGGGATTTTACGTGTGTGCAAGATGTTTACGCGTGCGTTCACACACGGAACCTCGGTTTATAGTCTCAGTCGAAGCGCTTCACTGACTCGAGTATCTCGTAAATCTCATGCCACAGTGGACGAGTCCCTCGCTCAAGTGCTCGTTCTTACGCACGCTTTTTTGACACACGACAGCTGTGACCACCCAGGCAAGTAAGGCAGCACGAGTGCCAGCGCTCATCCACTCTCGGAGAGCTGAACATGTTCACGTTTTCTGACAAGATGCGGGCAGCGAAGATGATCATCCAATCGGATCAAAGCTGCAAGTTGTGTGCCTTGAACTCACATCTGCTCTGAGCCCGTGTGTGTGTGTGTGTGTGTGTGTGTGTGTGTTTTTTCCTGCGATTCTTCACAGTTGCAGCCAAGATCCATTAATTGGCCGTCGTCATTTTTTTTTTCGTTTTCTTTTTTTTTTTTTTTTTTTTCTCGAACGTCATTCTACCTGTCATGTTGAACCCGTCACTAAAGTAACGAAGGCAGAACGCTTCACCGTGTGTTGAAAAGACAACATGAAGTACACCGCCGAAATGAAAAGCGATGTGCGCAACTAGATTATAGTCATCCTGCGCACTTCTAGACTGCAAACTCTCGTGCTGTGATCACAAAATGACAAGTTGAAGGTAAGGAAAATTTTGTTCATAGAGTAGAATGCTCAGATGATGGACAAAGTCGTGTTCTTGCATTGATCTGAGCGAGAGACACGCCTGGTGTGACATGTCTTAACTCATTCCCCAACTGGTGTTTCGAAATCCCCGCTGAATCGGTCACTCCCATTCACTCAAGCGTCCATCTACCTAGCAACCCTCCCTCCTTACTCTCCCCCATTGTATCTGGAATTCTTCATCGCTCCTAACTGCATCTCGTTCGCTTATTCATCCACCCCTTTCCCCACATTACCTTTCTCAGAGATTCATCTCCACATACTCACATGCGCGTGTGCGTGCGCACACACGCACACACACACACGTGCACGCACGCATGCATGCGCCCACGCACGCACGCCCACACATGCACGCACGCACACACACGCGCACACACGCACGCGCACACACACGTACGCGCGCGCGCACACACACACACACACACACACTTCACTAACTTATTCATTGATGCGATCACCCCGCGTACCCATTCTCATCTTTTCCTCACCGCTACCTGCCTGTGGCAGTGTCCGAACTGTCGGCCTCTGGGCGACCCCCAGCTGTCATTCCTGGACCCGGGCCACGGCTGGTCACGACGCTCGTCCTCCCCCTCCCTCTACCAGGACACGGACGTTCCGGACCCCAAGTTCGATCCCAACCACTACCGCAGTGAGTGTTACAGGGTGCGAGATGTGATTACTGCACGTGCTTACAAACTCACGCATACTCGGATACAGACTTTTTCAATAGTATGGATTATGAACACATTGTTGGAACATTTCGAGACCGCGACTGTGTATAGTGCACAGGAACAAAAAAAAATACCGACGGATCTCGGAGCGTGATAAGATTTCCTTTGTTACCCTCTGTTTAGCTCTGAAAGATAACGTTCAACTTATTGGTAGAAAAGATGGAAGAAGTGGATTTTTGACTTAAAGAATCTAAACAAGAGATTAGAGTGTTTGAACTTTGGGGTTTATGGTCTCTTCCTGTGTGTTTGTGACGTATATTTGCTCAATGAGTATGTCGGGCTATATATCCTGTACAATTCCCGGTGATCCGTGACGATCTAAAGGTCAGTTCACTTACAGTAAGCAGGACATTACACACACACACACACACACACACGCGCGCGCTCTCGCAGCACGCACGCACACACACACACACACACACACACACACACACACACACACACACACACACACATACACACGCAAAAGTGTACATTTATGCCGAGAAATTAAAAACACTGGCTGCCCAGGTAGTCGACAGGCGGTGATAAATTCTTTAATTTTAAGCTTGCCTTTGGCTTTTGTTTTAGCTTGTGATATCCATGTTGACGATGTTGGGAATTGTTTGTAGCACTGGCATAAACAAAATCATTTCAACGACTGCAGGGATGATCGAAGTGAACACTGCTCGTGTTTTATTGGACTTCTCTTACCGCGACACACACACACACACACACACACACACACACATATAATATATATATATAGATAGATAGATAGATAGATAGATAGATCTAGTTAAAAGAGAAATTAAAATGAAGAAGTATTTAAAAATATCTCTACAAGCTTGTTTCAAGCTCTCGCACTCTTCAGGATGATTTTTGGGGCGCGCGCTGTTGTTTATAGCGTGCGGGTCCTGATTTCAGTTTTGTGTGTGGGGCCAATTCCATTCATTGCACGTGCTATCTGTGGCTCTCGGTTTGCTTGCTGTGGTCTGTTCAGGGGGAAATTCGCTGACAAGGATTTCCATTTGTGCCTGCAGTCGTTTACTATTTCTACTTTTGTATTCAAAGTTGCTAAATAGGGTTTACATAGTATTAACCATTTTTCTGTGGAACATAAGTTTATTTTTTTAATTTGTTGTACGGTGTTGCTCATTTTATGATTTTCCATGATATATGCTGTAGCCTATTTTTTTTTTATCTTTAAGTCTCCAGATGTATTTACTCGGTTCTGTTTGGTTTTTTTGTATTTTTCTTTGTTAATGACTGTTTGTGGTTGGCGTATCTAGTTTTTGAAGTGGTTTTCCGTAATCCCTATATATGTTTCTTTTTCATTTTCTGATGTTACAGTAGCTTGGTATACAATATTATTGTAAAGGCATTTGTTTGCTTAGGGGGCAGGGGGGGCACTGTTTTTTTTTAGTGCAGTTGCAAGATATCCTTTCATCACCCTTCTTTGCTGTATTGCGTTTTTTTTGTTGGATGAATCAATTATGTTTTTGAGGTTGGGCATACATGAGTATGATATAGTTTGATGGTGTTTTTGTTGAATATTTTGAACAGTTTGTGTTCTTTTGGGAATCATGTATTTAAAAAAAAATTCTTTTCCTACGTTTGTTTTTTTACTCTTCCATCATATGGGGGGTTATACCATATGATCTTCCTTTTCCT
>JADBJO010002566.1:112910-127910 GCA_016801955.1 Conus betulinus | reverse complement strand
ATTTCGATCGCCATTCAGGCGCGCGCTTCAAATCGAATAACTGATTCTTTAGATATATTTGTTTGACCCATAAATGGAGGAAAGGTAAACTAACTGCCGTGGGATTACAGGCGTTTTTTTTTTTCCCTGATTTTCTTTTTCAAGCACAGGTCTGTTTATCAACATGATGGAGACAGCAGGTATTGTTGTTATCATTAGTCATATTTTTGTCATTATTGTAGTCATTATGATTGTGACGTCAGATGTGCAGGGGATAGCCGTGAAGTGCCCACCCCTAGCGGCATCACGGAGACCCAGGCCAGGCACCGGTGCCAGCGAGCTCTGAATTCCAGTCAGCTGTGGTCCGCCTGCCATACCTTGCCTCACCTGTCCGACCTCAACCTACAGGACTGTGTGCTGGATGTCCAGGTGTGTCCAGCTGTGGTGTGTGTGTGTGTGTGTGTGTGTGTGTGTGTGTGTGTGTGTGTGTGTGTGTCCAGCTGTAGTGTGTGTGTGTGTGTGTGTGTGTGTGTGTGTGTGTGTGTGTGTGTGTGTGTGTGTGTGTGTGTGTGTGTGTGTGTGTGTGTGTGTGTGTGTGTGTGTGCTGGATGTCCAGTGTGTGAGCTGTAGTGTGTGTGTGTGTGTGTGTGTGTGTGTGTGTGTGTGTGTGTGTGTGTGTGGGATGTACAGGTGTGTCCAGCAGTGGTGCGTGTGTGTGTGTGTGTGTGTGTGTGTGTGTGTGTGTGTGTGTGTGTGCTTGCTGTATGCTCATTTTTGTCTGTTCATGTGTGTGTCACAGCTTTTCAGTGGGTGAAATGCATCCAGGTGTTGTCATGCCATGTCGCGCTTTGTTGCTCAGTGGAGTTTTATTTGTTTTTGTTTTTCTTGAGAGTGCACGGTGAGCCCTTTGAGGTGAAGGACTGCCGATGTGTAGCATCGCTGGACGATAGCGGTTTCTTCTTTTTCAGTTCACTTATTGATACCATTTTCAAAACAAACCACTGGTCTTTGTACAAGTTTGTTCTCAACCAGTTCTAAGCGGCCTTCTTGCGTACTATTCACAAAATGAAAAGTGTCGTGTACTTGCGGACTTTGGGCCTGTGTGTGTCCCATGAGAAGCCTGTTCATTTCTGGGGTGTTTTAGCACCAGCCGGCTACTAAAGAGAGTGCTGTGGACTCAAACCATAGACAGTTTTAAAAGGTGGATGTCTGCGGTTTAAATGGGAAGACTGGTATCACACACTACCCAGTTTCTCAAATGAAATGAAATATGAAATGAGGCGGGGAACAGTAAGCAGTAAATGGCAAACACGTAGGGTAACCCCTTGCTCCTAAGATGAAACAAATGCACGCCCATAACCACAAAGGAATGCTGCCTACGACACCGAATCGCCTAGCAGATATGACAGCACAGAGCACACAGAACAAACAAGGAAACATCCCCTAGAAAGGATGTTTCAAGCTTGCCTGTATACCCTGCACAGGACACATCTACACAGCAACAACAACTGGAGACATGGACAAATGCAAACAATCCTTTTGGGGGGATGTTTCCTTATTTGTTCAGTGTGCTCTGTGCTGTCACATCTGCTAGGCGATTCGGTGTCGTAAGCAGTGTTCCCTTGGAGGTATGGGTGTGTATTTATTTCATCGTGGGAGCAAGAGTTACCCTACTTGTTTGGCATTTACTGTTTACTGTTCCCTTCCTCATTTCATATTTACTTTTCATTTCAATCAAATCGAGGTTACCTGTATTTGTTTGTTTGTCCATGTACTTGTCTGACAATATTCAAGATCCAAAAGGCTGTGCCTGTCTTGAATAGATGTTGATATGTATTTGTTCATTTCTCCAGTTGTTGTTGCTGTTTAGATGTGAAAGACGGTCGCTGTTCAACAGAAATCAAGGTCATATTAGTTCTTGCCACATCACCTATGGCAAAGCTCACAAAGCCGTGGAGAAGCATCAAGATCAGCTTCCGTACAGAAACTCAAGCTATACAAAGCCCTCGTGCTCTCAGTCTTCCTGTATGGGTGTGAGAGCTGGACCTTGACGGCAGAGTTGGAGAGAAAGGATCCAGACTTTGAAATAAAGGCATACAGAAGACTGCTCCACATCTGGACAGAGCACAGAACCAACGACTCTATCCGAGAGCAGGTGGCCACACTGGCAGAAACACAGGAATTCCTCTTGGCTACAGTTAGGAGGAGAAGGCTGATGCGTTTTGGCCACGTGACACGACACGACTCGCTGGCAAAGACAATCCTGCATGACACGCTTGAAGGAGGAAGGCGCAGAGGCAGGCAGAGAAAGAGCTTGTCGGAGAACGTGACAGAATGGACACAAACGTCAGGCTGCCAGAACTCCTGCGAGAAGCAGAGGACAGGTCGCGATAGAGAAGTAGATTGACGACATCGTCCCTCATGCCCCCCCCCCCCCCCCCCCCCCCCCCCCCCCCCACGACAACTTAGGTCACGGGAATGAGAAGAAGACATGTAACGCATCTTGGCGTAGCATGCGATATACAAGAACCTTACGTGCCTTTGTTTCCCTCATTTTTTTTGCCACTGTACTGAGAGGCACTTCGACTAGTCATGGGGGATGTGTCAAAGAAGTACATCATCCTCCCCCTCCCCTTTCTCCCCCCCCCCCCCCCCCCACACACACACACACACACACACACACACACACACACAAACACACACACTATAATTCTGATGGATGCAACATTCAGTGGCTACAGGCAATGCTTGTCAATATTTTTTTCCCAGACGAAAAGTTTGGCAAAATACCAGCCGCCGTGCGAAGTGGTTAGCGTCTCGGTCTCCCGGCTGGGAAGTCGTGCGTTCGATTTCCATCAGAGTCATGTGGGATTTTTCTGCCACCCATAGTTGAGTTTGCTACGAGCTCAGTTGGGAAGACTGGGACCCACACATTTGTGTGCCATCTGGTTGACGCCAGGATATATGAAAGTGAGCATAGGGTACACAGCCCTACCACGCAGTCTCAGCCCGGAATGAAAATTTGTAACATCATCTTCATCCTTAATCTCATGGATCAGCATTTAAAAAAATGTTTCAGTTCTGTAGCACTTCATGCCCTGCTCTCATGGTGACCTCAGTTTCGATGTCCTCTCCACGTCTATAACCTGGGTTTGATTTCATCGGAGTCACCACTATTGGCGTATATTAGTTCAGAACAAGCGCCACTGAACACCATCGAAGTGACTCGGCAGCAGTGCAGTGTCTCCTCCGGTGGGTTGCCTGTTGACGGCTTGACATTGACTGTGTTCCCTGTGGATTGCCTGGGCTGGGCTGCGGCTGTGGAGGGGGGCTCTGAATAAAGCGGTGTGGGTGCAGTGCCACTGAGGTGGCACAAAAAAGACGGGACAGAAAGAAAAATAGAAGAAAAGAAAAAAAAAAAAGAAAAAAAGGAAAAATTTGGGAAAATTGTATGTAACATTATACTGTCCTTCGCTTTTGTAAACGTTTTCCAGCCTGTTGAAACATACAAACTAATGGCACACTAGTCTTTATGATCCCATAAAGCGGGGACCGATGTCTCTCTGTTAGATGAAACACTAGTCTTTGTGATGCCATTCAGTGGGGACCGATGTCTCTGTTAGATCACACACTAGTCTTTGTAATGCCATTCAGTGGGGACCGATGTCTCTCTGTTAGATCACACACTAGTCTTTGTGATGCCATTCAGTGGGACCGATGTCTGTGTTAGATGAAACACTAGTCTTTGTGATGCCATTCAGTGGGACCATGTCTGTGTTAGATCACACACTAGTCTTTGTGATGCCATTCAGTGGGACCGATGTCTGTGTTAGATCACACACTAGTCTTTGTGATACCATTCAGGGAGGACCGATGTCTGTGTTAGATGAAACACTAGTCTTTGTGATCCCATTCAGTGGGACCGATGTCTGTGTTAGATCACACACTAGTCTTTGTGATGATGCCATTCAGTGGGGACCGATGTCTGTGTTAGATGAAACACTAGTCTTTGTGATCCCATTCAGTGGGACCGATGTCTCTGTTAGATCACACACTAGTCTTTTGTGATCCCATTCAAACAGTAGGGACCGATGTCTCTGTTAGATAAAACACTAGTCTTTATGATCCCATTCAGTGGGACCGATGTCTCTGTTAGATCACACACTAGTCTTTGTGATCCCATTCACAGTAGGGACCGATGTCTCTGTTAGACGAAACACTAGTCTTTGTGATCCCATTCAAACAGTGGGGACCATGTCTCTCTGTTAGACGACACACTAGTCTTTGTGATCCCATTCAAACAGTAGGGACCGATCTCTCTGTTAGATGACACACTAGTCTTTGTGATCCCATTCAAACAGTGGGGACCATGTCTCTCTGTTAGACGACACACTAGTCTTTGTGATCCCATTCAAACAGTGGGGACCATGTCTCTCTGTTAGATGACACACTAGTCTTTGTGATCCCATTCAAACAGTGGGGACCATGTCTCTCTGTTAGACGACACACTAGTCTTTGTGATCCCATTCAAACAGTGGGGACCATGTCTCTCTGTTAGATGAAACACTAGTCTTTGTGATCCCATTCAAACAGTGGGGACCATGTCTCTCTGTTAGACGAAACACTAGTCTTTGTGATCCCATTCAAACTGTGGGGACCATGTCTCTCTGTTAGATGACACACTAGTCTTTGTGATCCCATTCAAACTGTGGGGACATGTCTCTCTGTTAGACGACACACTAGTCTTTGTGATCCCATTCAAACAGTGGGGACCATGTCTCTCTGTTAGACGACACACTAGTCTTTGTGATCCCATTCAAACAGTGGGGACCATGTCTCTCTGTTAGACGACACACTAGTCTTTGTGATCCCATTCAAACTGTGGGGACCATGTCTCTCTGTGTTAGACGACACACTAGTCTTTGTGATCCCATTCAAACAGTGGGGACCATGTCTCTCTGTTAGACGACACACTAGTCTTTGTGATCCCATTCAAACTGTGGGGACCATGTCTCTCTGTTAGATGACACACTAGTCTTTGTGATCCCATTCAAACACTGGGGACCATGTCTCTCTGTTAGATGAAACACTAGTCTTTGTGATCCCATTCAAACAGTGGGGACCATGTCTCTCTGTTAGACGACACACTAGTCTTTGTGATCCCGTTCAAACAGTGGGGACCATGTCTCTCTGTTAGACGACACCTAGTCTTTGTGATCCCATTCAAACTGTGGGGACCATGTCTCTCTGTTAGATGACACACTAGTCTTTGTGATCCCGTTCAAACAGTGGGGACCATGTCTCTCTGTTAGACGACACACTAGTCTTTGTGATCCCATTCAAACAGTGGGGACCATGTCTCTCTGCTAGACGACACACTAGTCTTTGTGATCCCGTTCAAACAGTGGGACCATGTCTCTCTGTTAGATGACACACTAGTCTTTGTGATCCCATTCAAACAGTGGGGACCATGTCTCTCTGTTAGACGACACACTAGTCTTTTGTGATCCCATTCAAACACAGTGGGGACCATGTCTCTCTGCTAGACGACACACTAGTCTTTGTGATCCCATTCAAACAGTGGGGACCATGTCTCTCTGCTAGATGACACACTAGTCTTTGTGATCCCATTCAAACAGTGGGGACCATGTCTCTCTGTTAGATGACACACTAGTCTTTGTGATCCCATTCAAACAGTGGGGACCATGTCTCTCTGCTAGACGACACACTAGTCTTTGTGATCCCATTCAAACAGTGGGGACCATGTCTCTCTGTTAGATGACACACTAGTCTTTGTGATCCCATTCAAACAGTGGGGACCATGTCTCTCTGCTAGACGACGAACACTAGTCTTTGTGATCCCGTTCAAACAGTGGGGACCATGTCTCTCTGCTAGACGACACACTAGTCTTTGTGATCCCATTCAAACAGTGGGGACCATGTCTCTCTGCTAGACGACACACTAGTCTTTGTGATCCCGTTCAAACAGTGGGGACCATGTCTCTCTGCTAGACGACACACTAGTCTTTGTGATCCCGTTCAAACAGTGGGGACCATGTCTCTCTGCTAGACGACACACTAGTCTTTGTGATCCCATTCAAACAGTGGGGACCATGTCTCTCTGTTAGACGACACACTAGTCTTTGTGATCCCGTTCAAACAGTGGGGACCATGTCTCTCTGCTAGACGACACACTAGTCTTTGTGATCCCATTCAAACAGTGGGGACCGATGTCTCTGTTAGACGAAACACTAGTCTTTGTGATCCCATTCAAACTGTGGGGACCATGTCTCTCTGTTAGATGACACACTAGTCTTTGTGATCCCGTTTCAAACAGTGGGGACCATGTCTCTCTGCTAGCAATCAGACAGCTACGACTTCGTGGAAGCTGCCGCCTCCGCCTTCCTCACCGAATGTCAAACGACGCTGGAAAAGGACTCGGCCAATTACGTCACCGACAGCACGGGGAGGACCGTACTCAAGGCAGAGTATTCCACTGACGTTTGCAGCATCTTCTGTCAACGTCATGGCCGTTGCGTCAGAGGAAAGTGCGTCTGTGACCAGGGTTTCACGGGAGACAATTGTGAGATGGTGGCAGGGCAGGGGCCGCAACTGATCAGGATCCGAGGGTATGTCCATCTTCCAGCGTTTTTTAAGCATCGTATTTAGTCTTGAGCATTTCACCCCGTAGTTTTTAGCCCTTACTCCTCAGGGAATTTTCGTCCCGCAATATTTTGTCTTCAGTGTTTGTCCCTAGGCAATGTTTTTCTCATCAGAGTTTGGGTCTTCAGGCTTTGTTCCGTGGCAACATTTCGCCGCTCTGCATTTTGTCCTTAGACTTTTTATTTCTGGGCAGTATTTCGTCCCTCGACATATTGTCCTTAGCTTTTTGTCCCTTTACAATGTTTTTGCCCTTATAATTTGGTCCTCGGGCTTTGTTCCTTGACAAAATTTCGCCGCCCTGCATTTGGTCCTTAGACTTTATTTCTGGGCAGTATTTCGTCCCTCAAAATATTGTCCTTAGCTTTTTGTCCCTTGGCAATGTTTTACCCTTATAATTTGGTCCTCAGTCTTTGTTCCATGATACCCAGACTATTTCTGGGCAATATTTCATCCCCGCAGACTTTGGTTCCAAGCCTTTCCCCGGACATTTTGTTCACGGATATTCGGGGCCACAACATGTGATCGTCAGGGTACCGAAACCCCTAATGTAGCAGAAAAATCCAGAATTTCAAAATTTTGTTGAAAAAGTTGGGGGATGGAGGTGAAAGGAAATTATGAAATAGGGATGATAGAGTATTGCAAAGTAAGCCAAAATGATAGTTATGTGGGTATTGGCAGTTTTTATACGACTTTTTGTTGTTGTTTTTTCAGTGTGTGTATATGTGCGAGTGTGTGTGTGTGTGTGTGTGTGTGTGTGTGTGTGTGTGTGTGTGTGTGTGTGTGTGAGAGAGAGAGAGAGAGAGAGAGAGAGAGAGAGAGAGAGAGAGAGAGCAACAAGAAACTCCACATGTTTCTGGGCACATGTTAGTGGGAGTCTAGTCTGGAACAAAATGTTGGCGGTTACTTGAGGGAAACGTAACATATCTCGTGTGTTTTTAAACATGTGTTGTCATTTCTGGACGCATATATGTCGAGTCTTCCGATTGTATGCTGGTCGGCTGAAGCAATGAAACAAACGAGAAATGGCGTTTTGGAGCAACAACAGCAACAAAGAACGTCTATCTTTTCTTTGCAGTTCATAATAAAAGCCAAATAGCCCAAGGATGGGGTAAACTGTTTTAACAGATCGTCTTTCCTTGTTTCTGTCATCTTGTTTATACCTAGACATTCTGTACGCTCATCCCTATACTCGGTCCTTTACAGAATTAATCTCCGAATTCGAGTTGTGAGATCATGTCCATTTGTACGTGGGAAGAATTCGGGTCGGTAGATCATGTTCACTTTTGCGTGGGAAGAATTCGGGTCGTTCATTTTCACGTGGGAAGAATTCGGGTCGGTCGGTCACGTTCATTTCTACGTGGGAAGAATTCGGGTCGGTAGATCATGTTCATTTTTGCGTGGGAAGAATTCGGGTCGTTCATTTTTACGTGGGAAGAATTCGGGTCGTTCATTTTTACGTGAGAAGAGTTCGGGTCGGTAGGTCACGTTCATTTCTACGTGGGAAGAATTCGGGTCGGTAGATCATGTTCATTTTTGCGTAGGAAGAATTCGGGTCGGTAGATCATATTCATTGTTACGTGAGAACAGTTCGGGTCGGTAGGTCATATTCATGTATACGTAGGAAGAATTCGGGTTTATGAATCATGTTCATTTTTACATGGAAGAATTCGCGTTTGACAGATTATGTTCATTTTTACGTGGGAAGAATGGTGGTCGGTAGATCATGTTCATTTTTGCGTGAGAAATAAGATGGCCGGGTAGAAAACTCACCCGCTATGCGACATTCTCAGGTAATGTTTTGAGGCCTCGACGGGGATGTCATTTCTCGACTCCAATAGTCTGCAAGTGATCTGGGTATTATTAGTCTTTCGGAAGAAATGATAAACTGGGAACCCGTGTGCATGATGCTAAATGTGGAGGTATACAGAAGAACCCATGGCTGAAAATCCTGGCTGATTTCAGTAGAATAATCCACTTCCACAGGTGAACACTAACGAAAACAGGCGGACATATTGTACTGATGAAGCATTTAGACGGATTTCTATAGGGTATTCACACTTCTCTCTCTCTCTCTCTCTCTCTCTCTCTCTCTCTCTCTCTCTCATTTTTTTTCTCTCTCTCTCATTTTTTTCTCTTCTATTTTCATTTGATGTTCCAATATGATTGCATGACCACTTTGTTTGCTTGTTTGTCTTCTTATTTTATTTCATTTCACTGCATGTTGTAGTCCCTACTCAGGGCGAGGACTGGATGTAAAAAAAAAGCTCGTCAGTGGTTATCTATTATCCTCGTAAACAAAGAATTTTTGTCTTGTCTTCTCTCTCTCTCTCTCCCTCCCTCTCTCTCTCTCTCTCTCTCTCTCTCTCTCTCTCTCTCTCTCTCTCTCTCTCTGTGCGTGCGTGCGTGTGTGTGTTCCGAATTCTGTACATACTTTGTCATATTCATTTTACTGTCTGTTTTATACATGTTAATTGTTGTACGTTCTAGTACATTTCCATTTCAAATTATAATTACTACCTTCCATTTCTGTTGTTCCCCTCTCCCTTCCACCCTCTCTCTCTCTCTCTCTCTCTCTCTCTCATCTCTCTCTCTCTCTCTCTCTCTCTCACCCTCTCTGTCTGTCTCTCTCTCTCCTTTTTTGCTCCCCCCTCCCCCTCCCCCCCCCTCTCCCAAATACCATCTCACTTTGCTAAATACCTTCTACGTATTTTCATGTCTTACGAAAAATGATTACATGTTGTGCCTCTCTCTCTCTCTCTCTCTCTCTCTCTCTCTCTCTCTCTCTCTCTCTCTCTCTCTCTCTCTCTCTGCGTGCGTGCGCGTGTGCGTGTGTGTGTTCCAGATTCTGTACGTACTTTGTCATATTCATTTTTATACATGCTAATTTTTGTACGTAGTAGTACATTTCCATTTGTTCCCCCAGCCCACCCCACCCCCACCCCCACTCTGTCCTTCCCCTTCATTGCTGTTATTTTCATTTTTATTTTAATTTTTTTCATTTGTTTACTTTTTTTTTTTTCATTTCTGTTCCATTTTCATTTGATGTTCCTTATGATTGCATGACCGCTTTGTTTGTTTGTTTGCTTTCTTACATGTACATTATTCCTTTCACTTCATGTTGTAGTCCCTACTCAGGGCGAGGACTGGATGTAAAAAAGCGGTCAGTGCTTATCTATTATCCTCGTAAATAAAGAATTTTGTCCTCTCTCTCTCTCTCTCTCTCTCTCTCTCTCTCTCTCTCTCTCTCTCTCTCTCTCTCTCTTCGTGTGTGTGGGGAGGGGTGGCGACGGGGACGCACGGGGAAGGAGGAAGAGGTAGAGGCGGGGGGTGGGGGGGGGGGGTTCGTTTTCAATCTCGCTGATTGTTAGATGATTGGGATCACTTTGTTCTCGCCCAAATCGAATTTGCTCTGGTATACAGCCCATTGCTTTGCATTGTTCAGGAACAGCAGCTGTGACGTCACACAGAAACCGTGTCGCAAAATCTTTGTTGACGTCAGCGGTGTAGCCATGACGGACACGCTGGCCTGCAGGGCGCGGAGAGTGATGGTAAGGTTCGGCATCAGGAAAAAGGAAGGCCTTCAGGTATACCTTGGGTGAAATGAATTGTAACACTATTTTACAGTATCTGTTGGAAAAGAGCCTTTGTCGATGTATTTTTTTGGTATGTTTTTTAGGGCTATGCTCCCCTAGTTTGAATTCACCTTTTGTTTGGAGTGCTTGCTCCTTCATTGAATGTGACGAAATTGATTAGGCTTAGAGCATGAACTTAATTTCACTTCAGGGCTTGTAGTTTTTAGCCCTTCTCTGTAGCTGGCTTTTTAATTCCCATCCTGTCCCAGCTGGTCTTTTGGGGGAGCCTTGAACCCTACTGGCTCTGGTCTCTTCCTTCTGATTCTGTTGGGACTTCGGTTGTTGTTGGTGGTGGTGGTGATTTTTTTTTTTTTTTTTTTTTTTTTTTTTTGGGGGGGGGGGGGGGGGGCGTGACTTTGTTTTGAAGCGTTTGAAGGAGGGCGCGGGCTAGGATTGATCACCCAGACGTGGGCTGAGACCTTTAGGGCCCTGCTGACCAACGGACGCCAAACTGTTGGTGGAGTCACGGTCAACCGTATGTTCTTTGGTCCAGAATGTTGTTTGAGTTTCAAGTGAGCTTGTTCCCACAATCCTTTTCGGTATTCAGGTTTGTGTTGGATTGGTAAGTATGAACAAAAAGGAATTTTACTACCAAAAGTGGTTTTATGCTATACGTACGTGTGCAAACACTGTTACTCCTCTCCTCCCACTCCCCGCTTGGCGGAGAAGGGACGAAAACTGAACTCGATCAGATCGCAATGGTGCGAATTCATTAAGGGCAATCACTCGTGCTGGCTTGGTGGTTGAGTAGAGTTAGCTCCCGCTCTCCATTTTTTTTATTTTTTGACGAGAATCCTCCTCTGTGGTGATATTCCCCGCCAAGTGTGGATAAGGCATTTTTTTTGACAGGTAAGCATATCATAGAAGTACTTTTAGCAGTAAAACTCCTAGTTTTTTGTTGTTTCTTTCGGTTTTTGTTTGTGTGTTTCATTCATGCTTTCCTCTGTGTTCTTAGTCACCATCACCGTTGGCTTCGATGTATTCACCATTTTTCTTGCTCGAGGATAATAGACACGCGACATTTTTACGCAGACATCATCTGTACTCTTTATACGACGTATGACGGTGATCAGGTGATCACAGACGTGAACTTGAAGCAGGAAGGAAGGTCTGCCTCTGAAACAACATTCAGTGCATTCCCACGAACGTTTCTTTTAGGACAGTTGACTTGGTCAGACCTGGTCACTCCGATCGCGAGAGGTCTGCACGAGTCTAGCGGGTCTGTGTGTATGTCCAGGCAGACGGAAGCCTGGGCAGCGATGCTCACGTAGGACAGGGCCAGTTCCTGAGCAGTGGGCGACTGGCCTGCCCCCTTCCGGACACTGCGGGTAAGCATCCATGATGCCAGGAGGGAAATCAGAATTGTTAAAAAAAAAAAGAAGAAAAAAGTGTTATGATAATTATGATGATAATTACAATGATAATGATAAGTTTCATAATGATAATAGTAATTATCATCATCTGTATTATCATCACCATCATGATAATTATAATGATAATAACAATAATGATTCATGATAATAATAATGGTAATGATGATGATGATAATGATGATGATAATAATAATGATGATGATAATAAAGCAATGTCACAAGTAAAAAAAAGATGCATTTCAATTAAGTGCACACCCTCTGCAAGCATGTGTGTGTGATGTATTCTTACAACAATTTGTCGCAGCTCTGCATACTGTTCTAGCAAAATATCATCAAGCTCTTATCATTAAGTTTCAATGCTACATATGAGCTTTAGAGAAGGCTTATTCTTTTTTTTTTCCCATGATGTGGGAAGAATCTCAATGATGAATACTTTTTTGTCAATTGTTTCCCCTGTGCATTTTTTAAGCATAGAATTATTGCTTTGTAACTGCCTTTTGATGTTACAAGTTACCATTCACCTTGGCTTAATAATGACTGATAGGCTTAGTTTGACTTATGGTGTACATAAAGTGAACAATAGGATTCTGCTCTACTGACCTTTAGCCCTGTATAAAAAAAAAAGTATTTTCTTTTGTTCAAAATGTGTGTTGTGTGTTGTTTAAAGAAGTTAAAAATGTTCCATCGAAAAACTAAAAATCTTTTCGACTTTGAATCATCTTCTCTTACGACGCTAAATGTTAATATAGCCGTAAAACCGTCATATTTATTTTAGTGTGATCATTGTCTCTGTAAATGTGTGTAACGAATTGCGATATTGTTGATGTAAATTATTTTATCGCGCCAAACAGAATTCCATTGCCGATGATGAAGGTGGGGGGGGGGGGGGGGGGGGGGGCGGCGATCTAAACTAAGTCGTATTACTACAGAAATTCTTTATTAAAAACCAGTGAGGCACAATAAACGGAATTCAAGTTCAGAAAGTTCGGACTTGATAATACAATTGTCTAGCTATTGCCCGGCTGAACAGTGGAGACCGTAATCAGGACTGCCGTCCGTCCTTCCTTCCCAACATACACGTTGATCTTAACGGTAGCCACCTCAAACTGTGGTCGTTTTGAAGGTACCGACATAACACGACGTAACTGAGGGTAATCTCCAGCGGAGAAAAAACGGGAGAGGACGTGATACAGGTGGGTGGGAAAGGAAAGGGTGGGGAGGAGGAGGTGGACTTGAACTTAGTTGAAGTCGAGTGCACGACAGAGTTTGAGATTCCAACGCCTTCCACTTCATCCCATGAAAAACATCACCCGCTAATCACGTGTTTCTAGGGAGACACGATCATCGCTAAGAGCCCATTCACATGAACTGGGCACCGACGCTCGGCCACAATGTAACGTACACAACACCAGCACAATCTGAGGGACTATTGTGCCAGGCGCTACGCCCATACCAGCAGGATAACTGTTGCTTGAGGCGAAACGAGATTCCGCCCTGTAAAGAAGCAGCACGGTTCATTCACTCATCAAGCTACAGAGAGTAGTTTAATGCTTTCTTAGTCTGTTCCCCTCGCGTCATATTTAACAGTGTTCACGTGCCTTCTAATGATTGCGAAACAGTGTCGGTATTCATATAGTGACGTTATACCAGGTGGAGCAGTGACGTCATTCTCGGTGTCGGTGACCAATGACGGTCACCTGTACGGGAATGCCTTGCCGCTGACAGTGTATGACGCCACGTGCGTGTCATGTGACCAGCACGGAAACTGCACGCAGAGGGTTGGTGGAGTTTGTGTACTAACTAATCATTTAACGACCTGGTATTTACTTAGTAGCCCTGCGTTTTATACATCGTTGATTTATCTCAAGGAACTGAACAATTCATTGAATATGTTCCTGTTGTTCGGAATTCGTTACCTTCACCAAGGAGGTTATGTTTTCACGTACGTCAGCTTGTTTGTTTGTTCGTCAGTCTGTCTGTCAGCAAAATTACGCAACAATTACGGAATCAGTTTTGACGAAACTTAAAGAAAGGACTGGATGTAGCCCAGGGACTGATCCATTGAGTTTTGGCGTGGATTCGTGAAGAGGATTGGGAGCAAAGGGCTGGCACTCTCTTGAAAAGATTGGAATCAAAGGGCGGGCACTCTGTGGAGAGGATTAGAATCAAGGGGCGGGCACACTGTCGAGATGATTAGAATCAAAGGGCAGGCACCCTGTGGAGAGGAATGGAACCACAGAGCAGGCACTCTGTGGAGAGGATTGGAACCACAGTCTCTGGATAGGATTGAGGTCAAAGCGCAGGCACAAGATCTCTTCAGCAGGATTAGCAACAAACTAAACCTATTTTAACGAACGTGGACCAAGATGGAATCAGTATATTTTGGTGCAAATCTTGATCCAAGGGCAGCCTCGGAATCTCCCCCTCTCCCATGCCCCCCCCCCCCCCCCCCCCCCCCCCCCACCTCCTCGAGACATTTGCTACCAAAAAAAGTAATGTTAACAAAACTTTACTGTCGCCTTCGGTCATAGGTATCAAATGACCCCATTATGATTTTCACTAGCTAACCGAGTTAGTTCTACAAAATATATTTGCAAAATTGTATGGCTTTGTCAATAAAGCATGACCCCACATTTTCTGCCAAAAATCGTTTTTTTCTAAACAAAGAAGTAAAATAAAAAAAACAAGCTTGTGGCAAGGCTTTATTCCTTCGAGGAAGAGGGAGTGGGAGGGGGGGGGGGGGTATGGGTAACCGGGACACCCACGACGTACGGTAAGGCTTTGGTCCTTAATATATATATATATATAGAGAGAGAGAGAGAGAGAGAGAGAGAGATGTCCCTGAGGACCCATGACTGTTGGCAAGGCTGATTCCTAAACAAAAAAGCATGGGTTGCCCGGAGATCAATGACGTGTGGCGCGCAAAATTGTAGGAATGGAACAGTGAAGGCTACTGGAAAAATGGAATGGGGCCCGGTAATGAATCCATCACATTGTAGGAATGGAATAGGGAACAGTAATGAACCCATCGCATTGTAGGAATGGAATAGGGCCCAGTAATGAACTGATCACATTGTAGGAATGGAATAGGGAACAGTAATGAGCCCATCACATTGTAGGTATAGAATAGGGCCCAGTAATGAATCCATCACATTGTAGGAATGGAATAGGGCCCAGTAATGAATCCATCACATTGTAGGAATGGAATAGGGCCCCAGTAATGAAGCCATCACATTTATAGGAATGGAATAGGGAACCGTAATGAACCCATCACATTGTGGGAATGGAATAGGGCCCAGTAATGAACCCACACATTGTAGGAATGGAATAGGGAACAGTAATAAAGCCATCAC
>JADBJO010002566.1:90410-105410 GCA_016801955.1 Conus betulinus | reverse complement strand
CAAAAGTTGCACATTTCAAAGTAAGCATTAGTAGCATTAGTACAATTTTGAACGGGGGGGGGGGGAGGGGGATGAAAAAAGCCATGTGAACACATAATAGATCGTACACACAATAATGAAATTAATCCATTAAAAAAATTAAATTCATGTATAATGTTTTATTCACATATGAAAAGATGAGGGCTTTTAGGCGAGAGGAACCTTCTAATACGTCAAACGAACCTTGGATACACCCTTTAGGTCAAAATGGTTTAACTAGCGGAGGTAATGGATGTTATGGGCTGAGGGTGTTGTTCCGCTTTTTACAGAACGTGCTAGACACAAACTATAATTCTGTAAAGCCTCAAAATTCTTTTAAGATAGATTGGAAAGGAATTAATTCGTAATCGTTACTTCAGTATATTCATATTCAGTGCAAGTTCGTAAGAAAAGTGACTGATAATGTACACAGAATCTGGGTGCATTTTTTACCGCCAGGGGAAGTAATGGCTGGTAGGGACAGACGTAGTTACTCCCCTGATGCTTGATAATCTTGCAGAGCGGTGCCCGGTGCACTGTTTGATTCAGACTAACTCCACAGATCCGTACCGGTCTCGCAGTTTTTGAGTAATCATGCAATGGCGGAAAACAAACCTACAGACGTGGTGAAAACCTCCTTCGTGGAGGTATTTACATTATCCATGCTTATACACTGAAGCACGAAAACCTCTGATTTGTCAGTAGCTGTAGTGAACTTTTTCGTGTTTTGATAAACAATAATTCGTGGTTCCAATTATGAAAAGTTATTTACAAAATAATCGCTATCAGGCCTACTTTGTGATAAACGGATTCAGTATTAAAAACCTCTCCTCTTGTCGCCCGGTAAATGATCAAACCTAAAAGATGAGGTGTTTTGCTTTCAGAAATTAGGATTTTAATTCCCCGTTTACGATAATTTGCAGGTGGCTCAGACCAGTGCCTTGCTGCCTGCAGCATCACATCCACCAAGAGGTATTCCCCAAAACGCGTGCCACTCATGTCTTTGACGATATCAAAATGTTTGGCCTCATGTTCTTTGCACGTCATTCCGGGGAAAACGTCATCGAGGACCTCATGACGTAATATCATGGGAAAACGGTGCAACACAACTTCCGATAGCCTTTTTTTGGCTACATACTCCCGGCCCCTCTAGATCCATTCCTGTAACGCCTCCCCCCTGCCTGCTCCCCCATACACAGCAACACCGAGGTGTGTCAATGTGCCGATATCGTTGGGGAATGGAACGACCAAACAATGGTATAAAAGTGGTCGTGTGGATGTAACGATTCCTTCGCTTTCAGTCTGGAATCATCAGGGGATCGAACACATTTTAAACTCTTCGTCTCCCGCCGACTTCCTGTCCCATCCGCCCTTCCCCCCCCCCCCCCCCCCCCTCTCTCTCTCTCTCTCTCTCTCTCTCTCTCGCTCCTTGCTTCTCCCCTTCACCCTCCATGCAACAGGTGATCCAGACATTCTTTGCTAAGAGTGAGTTTGGGGAAATGATCAACATACACTTTCATGACCGTAAAACACCTATAAAACACCTGTCGATTTATGATCCTCTCTCTCTCTCTCTCTCACACACACACACACACACTATCATCAAAATTAACGCGTTAACTTTGGGGATGCGACTTCTGCCCACATGATGACATAGTTACGGGCCCGTAAAGTAACTCCAGTGAAATCGTATCAGACGGGGGAGCAAGTTGCCCTCCCCCCCCCCCCCCCCCCTCACCCACCCACCTCTTCATCCATCATTTACTTTTTCCGTCTCACTGCCTCATTCCAGATTTCCTTTTGGATTGAAAACCAATCTGAACATCGGAAAACGAAGATGTTCATTTCAAACTTTCTACACACTCGGCTCCCCGTCAAGCTGTGAATGCATTTCTTCAGCCCACACGAGGAACAAAACGGTACAATCTGATGACCAGTTTGAACAGGCAGGCAAAATGTACGCCAGCGATCAGCGCTGGAAACATTTCACTATGGGCAACATCATTAGTGACAATGCTAATACTTCACACTCAATATCTGAGGCTAAGACAAAGGCCGTATCCAAGACTGGGAAACTCGGCAGCGCGCGGGTCGATTCGATTTTCACGAATCAAAGTATAGGTCTATATTTTTTCAATATGAATTGTTTATTTCATATGATAAATAACTAGTTAAATGGTGTAAGTTCGTTTGGGAATACGATTCTACCCCACCGTTTCAAATCACAACTTTGGAAACTCTATTTCATAATATGATTTCGGGCACTATAGAAGGATGGATTAGAAATGGTTTACCCGTTTAAAAGTGGATTGCACAATCTTTCCTTAAAGTGCGGAGTAAAAAAAATTTAAAAGCCCGATTGTTCAAGAAGTCTCAGAACCGGTTTACGCGTCGGTCTAAAAATACTTTAAAAAGAGAGAAAGGGACAGAAAAAAAAAACAAATAATACATTGCCCGCCGTCCTGCCTGCATCACGCTACCTAGCCCAAACGAACGTGGAAACACACAGGCCGAGGACAATGAGGTGCCCTGAAACGAGTGTCCCACAGCTGCGCGACTTCCCTCGCCGGCCGGCCTGCGCCACCTCCTGAACCAGCGGCGTGCGCCGCCTGTGCTTCTTGGACTCGATCCATTCCATGACCACCTCTTCCAGAATGTCCAGGGGCACGTAACCCACTTTGAGGACCTCGTGGTGGAACTCTCTGACGTCAAACCGCCGACCTGCACACGTCATAGGAACAGACTCAAAAAAAAAGAAGGAAGAAAATGTGAAAGCTGAAGAGACACAAACACGTGCGCATGAGCTTCACGTTTAAGTACATGCAAGAATAAGTACCAAAATATCAGTCACACCTTCAAGCAACAGTAGGAATAATAAGTGATACTGCTTATCTTATAACTACAAAACAACGTTATCATTTTGGTTGAAAGACGCAGCCAGTGTCCCGAGCATCCACAGTGACCGTAGAAGTCGTCGTGCGATTCATCAGACATAAATGCAGAACTTGAAAACTTAGACGAAAGAATTAACAAGCACAAAACTGTTATCACTAAAAGTTCATCATTCCCTTCGTTTGAATGGTGGTCACTGACAGTGCTTTCAGTGAGGGCAGCTGTAGCCTCTCTACTTTAGCCAAAGAAACGAAGAGGAAAGAAAAATGAGTATACAAGTACAGATATACGAAAAGAAGACAATTCTGATGACAGCCAAGTCTTTACAGAAAATCCATCGGCCTGTGTACATGATGCTCCGCGCTTGAACCACAAAACTTCACACACTTTCTTTCACCCACCTAGTTCTTCTTCCGCTTTCTGCCTGAGTTCCTTGATTTTTTATCTCCCCTACTTTGTATGCGCATGCCTGGCCGGGCCACGTGATGTAGCGGTCCACTTCCGCCGCAATCTGACTGGCTGGGAAGTCGCTGTAGTTGGACAGGAAACTGATGGCCTGCGTGCGCGACCACCTGCGTTGAAAACAGAAAGAAGTGATGAAACAGACCACACCCAGGAACACTGACGTACAAGGATACAAGGAGACCCGATTCAGTGTGCAGGCCTCGGCAAACACGAACTACGTGGATTATATGCTGACGTCATATCCGAGCCGCCTGCTATTGATTAATTTAAATCAGTGGGCTTGTTCGAATTAAGCGAGGTGCGACATTGGGATTAATGGGAAGAACGAGTCGACACAGTAATCATGATTTACAGATTTAACGGTGGATGAGGATGCCTGAGATGGTCTCCTCATACACACATTCTCTCTCTCTCTCTCTCTCTCTCACACACACACACACACACACACACACACACACACACACACACACACACACACACACACACACACACACACACACACACAAAACAAACACACACACACAGCCTACACAAACCTCTCTCTCTCTCTCTCTTCACATTCATACATACATGCGCACTCGTGCACAACTTCTGTGCGTGTGCGTGCGCGCGTGCGTGCGTGCGTGCGTGTGTGTGTGTGTGTTGTAGAAAACATGTAATGTTGACACGAAATCAAAACAATCCCCAAGTGTTCGCAGAAATTACGGGATTATAAGAACTGAAATGACAGCTTCAGCATTGCACTTCTTTCTACCGAATCCCACGTCTCCCCATGGTCAATTGCTAGATCATTCTGAATGAGGAGGCAGAACGCGTGGAACTGTGCCCAACAAGTTCACTCACCCAAAGGCATGGATTCCCGAGTCCACCACCAGCCGACAAGCACGGAAAATCTCGGAACAGTAGCGTCCAAACCTAAAGGTAAACACAACAAAGGAGTGTGCATTGTGTAATACTCTCCACGATCAGATCATCACAGATTACATGTGAATGAATTGTGACACAATAGGGCTAAGTACAGCACAAAGTAAGACGACACGTATTGATAGCACATCAGATAAAGCGAATCTTACACTCTCATACACACGCGCGCGCGCGCGCGCTCACACACACACACACACACACACACACACACAGGGAACCAAAGTCTCCAGTCCATACTCACAGGTAAAAGGGGTCTTGGAAAAGCCCATCTCCTCTCCAAGGTATTCGGCATACAGTGCCCAGCCCTGCAGAACCAAATGGTAATGTCAGTGCAACAACAGCTGAAGCGCCAATAAATTTTAAAAAAAAAAAAGAAAAAAAAGCAAGATGCTTTCTGTCTGGTACGGTGCTCTGTGTAATTCTCGCCAGTGAGTAATTCCATCTCGAAGCCTTAGCTTCCTTAATTCAACGAACATCACAGAAATGGCATTGTGTCCCACTTTTATGTTTTGTTACTCGGGTGGTGTGTCCGTTTAGCGTTAGACAGATGCAACACTCTTGGGGACAGTCATTTCTGCCCACCTTATCACCGACATGAATAGCGATGTAATACACACACACACACACACACACACACACACACACACACGCGCGCGCGCGCGCACGCGACACGCACCTCGGCATAAGCGCTGAGACGGGGAAGTGGAAGGGGACGGAGAAGAGGCGGCCATTCATGGACTCGGCCCTGTAGCCAGGGATGTCGAAGCGCCGGGGTGTAGGACTCCTGGAAGTGGTGACCCGGGTTCGTCTCGTGCAGCGCCAGGGGCAGCATGGTGAAGGTGGACCTGACGGCGACACCAAGGACTGAATGAGTAGGATGGCATTGTCGGCACTGGCTTAGGGAGCAGATTTGCCGAAGTTTTTCTCCATGGAAGTTTGACGAGTCGGGAATTTCTACAGTTGGGTTTTCTGTTTTAATTATGACCATCGTGGTCTATAACCTGATTTGTTGTGGTCTGCATGTAGGATGTATTTTTGGTATAGAAGCGCTTGAGAACTCATACTGCACAAAAGCTTTGTCACGCTGGTTCAAAGAAATGAAATATTTGGAATCTATATGACATCAGCCTGCACAAATACACGTACATACTGGCGCCCATAATGTATTTCTGTCATTCATGGACGTGTACATTCATACAAAATGTATAACATACATACGCTAAACAAATAATCAGTGGGCGAAAAGTATGCCTACCCTCATTAAAACAATAATTTGGCAAAAGAAAAAAAAAAAGAAGAGAGAAGAAGCGGGAGGGAGGTGGGGGTGGGGCTTAGAGAGGGACAGAGAAAACCGAGAAGAAGAAGACGATTACCGAAGTCTTGTTTTGAAAACCGAATAATGTGTATTGCTTCTCCAAAGTTGACTTAACTCCTCCCCTGTTTAAACGGGAATAAAACAATTTCACATTCACGGTATTTAGTCAGCAAAAGGTGATCAAGGAAATCGGAAGAAAAGAAAAGGTTGCGCGAAGAAAAATAAATAAATAAGTATACAAAAAATACACGATTAACATCAAAAGTAACAATACTTATTATAACGGAAAATCTCCAAGCGCTTACTTTAGGATCCACCGAAGAATAAAACGAAGATGAAAACAAAACGTGCCAGCAGTGTGGTCAGCTCTACTGTTTGAGAACCCTAGCATTGTCCGTTACATCAATGCTGACAGCATCTAGGAAGTGTGCCAGGTAGCCTTTACTTGGTCCCTTCCGCCTCCCCACCCAACCCTCTCCAGCCCCTTCCTTCCCCCCCGCCCCCAGAGGCCGAATCTCCCATTGACTTAACAAACAACAAATAAGTGATTAGGAAATACAAGTGCAGACTAACAATTGCTCTGTTACTGCAAAATGACCAGGTAAAGATTAAAAAATGGTGATCGGGGGAGTGTGTGTGTATACAGACATTTTCAAGAAATAACTCGTCGAATGCAACGTTTAAAAACCCTAACCTTTTCTTGGGCTCTTTGAGGTTGACGTAGAACACGTTCTGTCCGTAGGAACCCCACGGTCCGTCGTTTTCCATGGGCACCACCCTGCAACATGCACAGACACATCTGAAGAAACAAGGAGCGGGAAGAACAGAACAACAGCAGGCAGAACAATTCCTCCTTCATCATGATGACAATTTCAAAGTAACAGTTACACAGGCAGGGGACGGATACGTGTGGGTGGCGAGGGTTGTGGAGGATGAGATTAGAGGCGAGGAAGAGAATGTTGAAGTGTGCATTATTACATTCTACACTGGCAGCACGTGGGAACCCACAGAACTCTTCACAGTTAAGTTATCTATGCACAGACTGACAGATGAAGGCAAGACCGAACAATCCACATCCAGACTGTGCGTGGTTTACCGGCATGACGTCACTGACGGACGGTCAGTGTTCTCGTCACACTGTGTTCTACCCCTCTTCCTTCTTGTCACCGTCCTAACGTCCCGGTGCCACAGATGTCCACCACACTGTCGACACAACATCCTCATCCAGCTCGCATCAACGACCTGCCACCTCTCGAGTCCTCCAGCCATGAAGCATCTTCTAGCCTGTCTAGGAACCAGCCATCCTCGACCTCTCTCAGGCATTCCCTAAGCGCACCAGGAGAGGTGAATGACGGTGTGAATCAGGGACCAGTAACAAAGATGACTGATATAGTACAGAGAAGCACGTAGCCCGACACTTGCATAAACCGAGACAGAAACTGGAGAAAAAAAAAAAGAAACCAGTCTCCAATTTAGGATGTTTTTCTTTAAAACCCACTTCATCTTTAACAAAACTGAGATAAATGTTATGTTCAGTCTCCGCGACTAGGAAATCATGTCGTCAATTGGGGATTTAGTGGGTGGTATCCTGCGTATGATGGATCAGAACAGACTCCACTGAACACTACCCTGACTGACTCAGCAGCAGTGCAGTGTCTCCTCTGGTGGGCTACCTCATGACCACTGACACTGACTGCTCCCTGTGGATTGCCGGCACTGGAGCGCGGCGGGACGGTGTGGCTGTGGCTGTGGACGTGGGGTCGGAATGAGCGGGATGGATGCAATGCCACTGAAGAGTTACAGGAAATACGACAGAAAAAAGTTGTCCCCAGAGAGATCAGACAGGAAGCCTCTTCGGATGATGTACCGCCCCCGATAGCAACGGCCTGAATTCTCACTCAGCAAAGCTGCACCCTCTACCGTCCACGGCTCCATGCCTTAGATGATGGCTCTTTGTATGAACGTTATGAATAACACGCGCGCTCACTCACAAGTCAAGAAAATGGCACTTGACCTACGTAGGTTGGTGTGGTTAACGCCCACCCTCAGTGTGCCAAGACTGCGTGATTCAAGTTTACGATGCGGAGTCCTCGTGCTGAATGTGAAGAAAGAGACTCACGTGACGGCGGGAATGTTGACGTTGTAGAACATCCGAGACAGTTTGGGCTGAATGATCTCTGTCAGCAGCTTGTTGTAGCGAACCAGCAGGTCTTTCTGCACAGCCGGACAGCCATCATCACAGTCAGACACACGACGGACAGAGTCTGGCGTCCTGGGACTTGAGATGCTGGAACTATCCTTAAGACTGATATGCAATATCACAATTGTGTATCGTTTTTAAACTACACTGATTATTTTCTGTTCTATCTATCTCTGTCTTTTTTACCGAGCTATTTTCTACTGATGTCAATGAATATCACCTACAAATACGTAGAGAAGTAACAACAGGAACAATCATGAGGACTACAGATCATCTGTCTGTCATTTCCTACAAATGTTTAATGTTGAACACAGTGACAAGACCCACAAGTTTTGCGAGATACTGAAACTGTCCCCATTTAAAACAAACAAACAAAAAAACGGAGGAGTCGTGGGGTGGGGGTGAGTGAGGGTGATGTTTACAAATGAAGAATATAGTCAAACGTTGTGGAGAGAAGAATCGATGGAAGGGGTGGCATATAGCCCACATGAAGAACAGCGCTCAAAATGCTATTGGGGTGGGAGAGAGTGGGAATGGAAGGGGCAGGGGGCTAAGGGCGGCTGGTGTTTATCACACTAAAAAAAAAAAATTTTTTTTTAATTGTAAGGGTCAAATGAAGAACATTGGCCAAAAAGCTATGGGAGGGTTGCGGCGGTGGTACTGGTGTGAGTGGGTGGGGAGGTGTTTTATCAAAAACACAGCACCGGCCGAACATTGGCGGGAAGACATACCTACCAGATACAGGGCATTAGCCCAAAATAATGGGAAGGGGAGTGGCAGAGGACGGGAAGGGCGTGCAACTACTAAATGAGGAAAGAAAGCCATTTTTATCCAGAACGTGGTCGGCGTGAGGGCTGGTTAGGGAACCGAAACTTACCTCATGAAGAACATTCGCTTCAAATGCCTTTGTTGGACGTTAGTCGCTTTCCTTTCCTTTCTCTCCCCCCCCCCCCCCCCCCCCCCCCCTCCTTCTTTTGTTTCTTTAAACGGTTTACTTTTTATGTACTCAAAAGTATCAGGGGCAACGGGAGGTCCTGAAACCCTTACACACCCTCACCCCCCTCGCTCCCCCCTTCCCGTCCCCCATCCATTTGGGTTTACTTAATTCACCGGCATTTTATGATATACAGATGCAAAAATGATAGTGTGAACAATGGCTCGAGTTACACCCAATTCGTCACACACACACACACACACACACACACACACACACACACACACACACACACATCCGCCAACAAAAATAAGTTCTTTCCGTATCTGATACAACAAAGTCACCCAGTGAATACTAATTTGAATGTTTATCCAAAAGAAGCCTAGTCCTTTACTCCACGCCATCCACGCAAAAAAGCGCTGCCAGAGAGTGGCAGGCAATTCTGGTGGCACATGTTTCCGATACGGAGACGACCTTCCCGCCACCTGCAGCCTCATGACATGCGCGGCAGAGGCGGATAGGAGAGGCATGCATGAAACGTCACCTTGGTGTGATTGTAGAACTTGGGGATGTACTTGACGTACTGGAAGAACGACTTGAGGTCTCCATGGAACCCCACGTCCTGCATGATCTGCACAGACAGCAGGGCGGAAGGAGGGAGTGGCACTGGAGACTACACAAGAAGATTTTTTTTTGGGGATCCAAAGATATTGCGGGGAATGTGACACTGAACTACAAGAACTGGAGGAGGAGGACGACGACGAGAAGAGAGACAGAAACAGAGAGAGACACAGAGAGAGGCGCATTGGAAGGGGTAGGGGACAACTTCTACAAACGCGCATATACACGTGCGGACACACAAACGACTCTCTCTCTCTCTCTCTCTTTCTCTCTCTCACACACACACACACACACACACACACACACACGATCGAAGATGGTGTGTGTCGTGTCATACTGACAATGGCCCTTTGCAAAGACGTGTTCTTGTTTCTACACAGGTCTGTACGGGGGCCACGTGCTACGTTCCCTCCAGTCCCCTTCGCTGACAATCACTGTATTGTTCAACCCCTCATCTCAACCTTCCCAAAGCTACCAGCAGCAACTCCCCCCCCCCCCCCCCCTCCCCCATCCAATCCACACACCCTCCAATCTCTTCCAATCTGCAAACAAACCCTTACGTAAAACATCGCATCAAGAATTCATTACTGCTGCAGCGGACAGACAGACAGACAAGGCGGCCGGTGTTTACGATCACGTTGCCCATACAATCGTGTCACAGCGAGAGTATTTTTCTGTGAAATGCTGCAGCTGGTCATAACAGAACGTCGCTGCGCGACAGCATTTTCCATGAAATAGTAAAGCGCGACAGGATTCCATGAGAGATGTCCATAAATTGGTATCGTCGCCCATAAAATCCTGTCGCGGCGACAGTATTTCATGTGAAATACTGCAGCTGCAGTGTGTGTGTGTGTGTGTGTGTGTGTGTGTCGCAGCTGGTCATGAGAAAATATCGCTGTGCGACAGTCTTTCCCGTGAAGCAGTGAAGCGCGACAGGATTTCACGAGAAATGTCCATAAATTTGGAAATTCCGTCGCAACAGTTTTGAGTGACATATACGCGCATGTGTGCATACGCATGTTTTGATTAAAACGTGGTACTTTGTCCTTACTTTGACCAAAATGTGTTTTGCATAGCAGACTGCACTTATCTTTTTCTTAAAAGGAAAATAAAGGAAGTAAAAAAAAAACTAAAATATTCTTTTTCGGTGCCAGTTCTTTAAAATTGTGTGTGTGTGTGTGTGTGTGTGTGTGTGTGTGTGTGCGTGTGTGCGTGTGCGTGCGTGCATGCACGTGCGCGCGTGTGTGTGTGTGTGTGTGTGTGAAAAATCGTAAAAAAATATTCTTTGGATTTATGATAGATGGTGAGTTTTGAAATGGCTAGAAACTGGCAGTACGTGTTTGTTTAAAATGTTCTTGCAAAGATCAAATATGTTTTTTGTTATTGATTGTGTGTCGGGGCTGGGGGAAGGTCATGTACAAAGGAAAAAAAAAAACTTCGTTTTTGTTTTAGAATGCCAGCTTTCGGCTTATATCCTGATCATGATTGGTGCAAAACACTGCTGAGTTTCTAATGTAAAGTAGTCAAAGACGTTGATTTTAACGAGACCATTTGAGTTATGGGCTTCCAATGGATCCATTTTCTTTGGCAATATGTCCTTATATCGTGCACAATTCAGGTGTGCATTTAAATCCAGAAATATGAAAATAGACAACATTCATTCTCTACCACTATCACCTTAATCTCCCGCAACACTGACTGGTAAGTGATTAATAATATCACACACACACACACACACACACACACACACACACACACACACACACACACACGAATGCATACACACATGCGCGCCTGCGTGCGCGCGCGCACACACACACACACACACACACACACACACACACACACACACACATACACACACACACTTTCTGTCGGACATGCAAACATATATGCTACATTTTTATGGCAAAGCTGCATTATTTACTGTGATACTTAAACGCTCAAATACGGCGTATTTTTTCCCTTTTGCAACAAAAAAACGTCGCTATGAAATGCAATCGCTACGACCTTATTCCACAGAAAGTAAACAACTCTGGCAGCAGCATTTCACGAGACAAAAAGTCGCAACCATACATTTTTTGGTGAGAAGTTGTCGCTAGCGACAGTATTCAATACGTACAACACTTTACGGTGTCCTGTCGCAAAATATTGTCGCGAAATGAGCTGCGACAGTATCTATGAAAAGCAACTATAATTATTTGATAGGACTACCTTCGTGAAAAGATGTTGCGCGACTAATTTTGTCAGAAAATAATGTTGTTGCCAAAGTATTTCACGGGAAATACTGTCGCTGCGGCACGATCCCACGGCGACAGTATTACATAAGACACCGGCTCTGACCTTCTTGATGTTGTTCTCAATCCTGGACACCTCCCTCACTCCCAGGTCAAAGATGCGGTCGGGGGAGATTCGAACCCCCAGGTACCAGTCCAGGCAGGCCTGGTAATACTCCAGACCGAAGGGCAGCGAGTGCACGCCTTCCTGGGGCCGCGTGGCTGGCGTGTACTCCTTAGTAGACAGCCAAGATACATTGAATGAAAACCGGGAAATACATTAGAATTCTACAGGTACGGATGAATGGATGAATGACGTCTGTGGGCTCATGACAGACTAGATTTGCAGGTACAGTCTTCTCTCTCTCTCTCTCTCTCTCTCTCTCTCTCTCTCTCTCTCTCTCTCTTGCCCCTTCCCCTCCCCCTCCCTCCCTTCTTTCCGTCGCTCTCCGTTCTCGATGATTATTCTCTCCTCTCATCGTATTATACCGTTCTCTCTCTCTCTCTCTCTCTCTCTCTCTCTCTCTCTCTCTCTCTCTCTCTCTCCCTTCCCCTCCCCCCTCCCTCCGTTCTTTCCGTCACTCTCCGTTCTCTCTGATTTGTCTCTCCCTTCCTCTCATACCCGTTCTCTCTCTCTCTCTCTCTCTCTCTCTCTCTCTCTCTCTCTCTCTCTCATTTCTTGAACCCCATTATTTTTCTCACCGCGTCCAACGTGCATTCTTTCCGTTCTTGTTTGTAATCTCGTTAAAAGCGTGTGTGCGCCTCTCTCCTCTCTCTCTCTCTCTCTCTCTCTCTCTCTCTCTCTCTCTCTCTTCTCTCTCTCTCTCTCTCTCTCTCCCTCTCTCTCTCATAATCTTAAACACACACACACACACACACACACACACACACACACACACACACACACACACACACACACACATATTGCACGCACATGCACTTAATTTCGAAGAGAGACTGTAAATAACCGTACATGTTCCGACAATCGGAATGAGCATGAGGCATTTTTTTTTTTTTTAACAATGCACAGGTCCCAAGGAATCCTTTGAAAAAAAAAAATTATGAGGACAGAAAAGCAAAGACAACCTCCATCGTACCAATCACTTCAGCACCTGACCTCTCTTCCATGCCATCCATCCACCCCGCCCCACCCCTTTTTCTTCTTCATCCTCCACCTTCTGATAAAGAATAAGAACAAACGAACGCCAAAGAGAAGAAAGAGCAGCCGCCGTGCAAAGGGAGACAGTTTTTCTTTCTTTTTTTTTTTTCTTCCTCTTCATCAAAGGGAAGCAGTCAAACGCTGACTGGATTGTCGACCCTCAACTGTCGTCCCTGAAGAAATCATTGCATGTGGGGAGAGGAATCAACGCGTGCACAGACGATGTTCGGAAATCTGCAACGGAGGTAATCTGCATTTGCGCTCGCATTTAGCGAGGGTGATCCAGCCGTTTTCAGGGGACAGATGCCTCTGGCAGGCACGCCCACAAGCGATTTTGCCCCATCAGTCAGCTTAACAGTTCAATCAGAGTAGGGGAGAGAGAGAGAGAGAGAGAGAGAGAGAGAGAGAGAGAGAGAGAGGAGAGAGAGAGAGAGACAGAGAGAGAGAGAGAGAGAGAGAGAGAGAATGCCAAAAAACATGGGTTTGAAACGAAGCGCCTGGAATGCGGACGGTCGATATCCCAATCGTTCCTGGTGTGCGTTTCAAATCAAGTATTTGATTCTCTAGAACTATTCGTTTGACCCATAAACCAGGATAAGGTAACACTAGTTGTAATGGAAAGACAGACCATCTCTTCCTTGATTTTTATTTCATATATATATATATATATATATAATATATATATAATGCTGAACAATTAAGTAGTGGGGGAAAACAAGTGCAGGGTAACAATTCTTCCATCATTACAGTAATGACTTGGCAAAGATTTGAAATTGAGAGGAAAAAAAAATTGAAGATGAAGTAATTGGGAAATGTCTATCATAAATATGAAAACCCTTCCCTATATATATATATATATATGTTGTGTTTTTTTTTCACCAGAACAGGTTTATAGAGATATAAGTACCTATCCAAAAGGAGATTTCCCGTAACCCCGACATATAAAAAGTAGGCCGAGACAACATGAAATCGCTGTGTTTCGGATTCACGTTCTTTCCCTTTAAAAAGCAACTTCATCTTTATAAAAAAAAAAAAAAGTGGGTGTTGTCTTCAACAGTTAGTGGTCAGACCAGAATAATTTTGTAATTATGAGCAACTATTGTTATCATAACAGTGACATGTTCGGATTGACGAACACCTTTTTTTTTTTAATCTATAATCCTGCTGTCGACTGCCAGGCTTCTAATGAAAGGCAAGTGTCGCACATACCTTTTTTTCCATTCATTTATTCGTTGCTTTAGGTCTATACGTTTCTTGACCATGACAAGAGATTATAAAACTTTAAACTTTATTCTCTCTCTCTCTCTCTCTCTCTCTCTCTCTCTCTCTCTCTCTCGGTATTAATGACAAAGAAAGAATGTTTTTTTTTTTTTAATGCATGCAATAGGTGAAAACGTATACGTTCGAGAATTATGCTTGTAAATTACACTTACTTTACAACAACAAAAATCTGAGGGTAGTCAAGCACTGAACGCGCTGCTGCGTATTGAAATGTCGCTTTATTCTGATTATTTACGCAGTTGATTTTGATCTGACTGCCCATACCGCAACATTCAACCTGCAGACTGCAATTAAAACCAAAGAGGGTAAAAATCGTGTTTATTTCGGTCTCTAGTCCGCCCCAAATAGCTTGTTAAATGGACAGCAAACGCCGCATTTCATCTTTTTTACCACGATGACCTATCAAAGCTCGGCAGTTAAAAAAAAACCGCTGAGGGAAGGTGGGGGCTGAAGCCCAGGCCTGGCAGGAGGAAGGACGGGGGGAATGGCCCGCTAGTTTCCGATGTAGCGAACGTAAACTTTGCCAGCTGACGAATACAGATGACATCCAGCACGCCGGAAAGACGAGCTGTGCCAGCAGCCAGCGTTTATTTACAGCGTTCACAGCGACAGTTTGTCAAACAGCATTTGCCGGGATTGACGGAAGCAAGTTCTAAGTCACGGCTGTTTTCGCACGCGCCTGTGACAGACAGACGATTTATCAGCGTGCAGCGGGAGGAGAGTGTGGGGCGGGTGAAGCGACTTGTCCCTGAAGTTTGGGGTTGAAAGACGGGATCCATTTTGGCGGGAAGCACTTTTCAAGCAGATACTAGATCTCTCTCTCTCTCTCTCTCTCTCTCTCTCTCTCTCTTTGCGCGCGCGCACGTGCGTCCCGGTGTGCGTGTGTGGGTGTGGGTGTGTGGGTGGGTGTGCGCG
>JADBJO010002566.1:72910-82910 GCA_016801955.1 Conus betulinus | reverse complement strand
GACACATCCAACTAGGTCAACAGGTGAATGCCTTTAACACGCGCGATGGAACTCCCCAGCCAGCGAAATGCAGATACTATTCCGGTCCACCGTACTTCTTTGCAAATAATGTTTGAAGGCGAGAGAGCGAGCGACGAAAGTAACTCCAGGTTTGCCCGGTTTTCTCTCCCCTTCACTTCGATAACTCTACAGGGGAAGCGATGTCCACACTGTGTGAAAGTCGACGGCTGCTCCTAGCAATCGCGAGGCACTGTGCCTAAATTCAGCGAACCGTATAGTTCAACATGTACATTAACATCTACTGCAGGCACATGGCTGTGAAAATAAAGGCGAAGTTCACCCAACACAGTTTTCAAGTCGGATTCTATCTCTATAAAAACCCGCTTCTCGTCTTTGCACAGAAACGACATACCTGTTGTCTTTCAGGCTTGGGAGGAAGAAAGGGAAATCTTTTCTAGTTAAGGTCAGCCCTTACTGTTCCCCCATGCATAAGAAGAGATAACGTCCTCTGGTTGGTGCAGACGACCGCCAGCATTCTTTTTGTTTCCGCTGTCTTTAGCATACATCACATCAAGCGGTAGATAGTATTGCAGGAAAACAATCGAACAACTGTGCACCGTTACCCTAGGCTCACTTACTTTGTCTTCTCCGGAATGACGGTGTCGTCCAAAGCTTTCTTGAAAGGCTGGAAGTACAGCTGATCCACCCGGAGCTGATTCAACATGGCCGGCACCCGATCCTGTCACGTGACACACTTAAGCCAATCAGAAAAGATTGTTGCTGTTGTTGTTGTTTGTTTGAGTCGAGTGGTGTGTGTGTGTGTGTGTGTGTGTGTGTGTGTGTGTGTGTATGCATGTGCGTCATTTACGCGCGCGCGCGCGCGCGCGTGTGTGTGTGTGTGTGTGCCTGCGTGCGTGTGCATGTGCGTCATTTGCGTGCGTGTGTGTGTGTGTGTGTGCGCGCGCGCGCGCGTGTGTGTGTGTGTGTGTGTGTGTGTGTGTGTGTGTGTGTGTGTGCGCGCGCGCGCGTACACGAGATGCGCACGTATGTCTGTGTGTGCTTACACAAACAGAGAAAGACAGAGGGAGGGAGAGAGAGAGAGAGAGAGAGAGAGAGGGAGGGGGAGGGAGGGAGGGAGGAGAGAGAGAGAGAGAGAGAGAGACAGACAGACAGACAGACAGACTGACAGAGAGGGTGGGGGGGGGGGGGGGGGGGGGGGGGGGGAGAGACTGAGAGAGCAATTATTACATCAAAGCATGGAGTCTACAAACGTCTCTCCGGAACGGAACGGAAGCGATCCCCGCGAGAACTTTAAAGGGTAATTTCCGAAAACAAACAAATAAACAAACAAACGAAACAAACACAAAATGTTTTTAAAAATATCACTACAGACAAATTAAGACAGGAATAATCAACGAATAAACACACTTCAATCGTCATATTACCCAGAGGCCAAAATAACTGAAATAAGTCCATTTAAACTTTTCACTTTGGGGTCTGTCTTCTACCAATCTGTACGCTGTCTCCGTCAACAAACTGGCCCATTTGTAGTCAACAGACATTCCGCGCAAATAAAAATAGACTTATTCTTCGATTAAACTTCAGCAAAGTAAACTCTCTCTCTCTCTCTCTCTCTCTCTCTCTCTCTCTCTCTCTCTCTCTCTCTCTCTCTCTCTCTCTTCTTCTTCTTCTTCTTCTTCTTTGTTCTCTCTCTTCCGCCTCCAGCTCTTCTTCTCCTCGCTATTTTTCTTGTTCGAATATGTCTTCTTACAGCAACAACAACAACAACAAAAAGGAGGAGGAGGAGGAGGAGAAGAAGAAAAAAAAAGTATATTTCAAAATCCTTGCCCTCGTCGCTCTTTAAATCAGTTGGTTTCAGAACTGTACATTCAGGTCTTTCTTCTTTGTTTCATTTTGTTCTTTGTTGTCTTTTCTTTCCGTCTTCGTATCTAAGTACGGAACGCAGCAGACAATGCAAGGGTTTCACCAGCCGTTAGACAGCCGCAGGCACAGAACGCCGCCCTGTAAGCCACTGTTCATGTATACAGAAACACAGACGAGAAATCTCTCGTGTGCCGGCGTGTATATATGCTACAGAAGAAAGCGCACAGCAAGGCATTTCATGAGGTCCCTGGCTGTTTCTGAAAATTTGTTTAACTACCGATTCAGTCAGTGGTATCATGGGATCGCTGAACTTTTAAAAAGGATTTCATGAACAAACTTAAAAAAAAAAAAGTAATTTCGCTTTGTTGTTGTTGTTGTTGTTGTTGTTGTTGTTGTTATGTACTGAAACTCAAATACAAACAAAATAAATGCTGTCCTTGTGGGTCAGAAATCACAGAGACAGTCCTTTCCGGTTGCATACCCCCACTCTCTTCCATACAGTTATTTCCCTTCGACTCGCTTCGATTCTCGACATCCCTTCGCTTCGTCTGGCTGTTAAGAGATGCTCCTTAATACTGCTACGATCACAGTTAAGTCAGTTGCTGGGGCAGCAGTAACAACAGCAGCAGTAGCATTAGTAGTCTTAGTAGCAATCGTGGTAGTAGCGGTAGTAGTCTAGTAGTAGTATAGGAGGACTAACAGTAGCGACAGCAGCACCAGCAGTAGTGACAGTAGCAGCAGCAGCAGCAGCAGTAAAAGCAGTTGTAGTAGTGACAGTAGCAGCAGCAGCAGTAGTCGTGGTAGCAGTCATATTACTATCCCACTCATCAGAACGAGACTCTGCCCCAGCACTGGAGTGAAAAGTATGCTCATTTTCTCATCAACAGCGCTCCCTCTCCTTTTTTTTTTTTTTTTTTTTTTCTTCTTTTTACCAAACTTCCCGACATGAAAGACTGCCAGCAGATGGAAAGGTGGGCCAAGATGAATGACAGAGTCTGCCTCCGCTGCCTCTGAGCAGGTATGAGCGGTTTTATCGGAGTTCGGGGTCGTCCTTGGGTCATGTAGTAAGTAATCTACCCGAAAGGTGAAAAACTTTCCAAATACTTTTTAAGTGGACCCACTCTTCTCTCCCTTTCTGATTTTTGACGAATCTGACTCATTCCCCTCCCTCCTTGCTTTTTCCCCTCCCCTAACACTGGAGTTGTTTTCTTGCGCGAAATCTACCTCTGATCAGCATTCACCATTCATAACAAATAACCAAATAGAATATCCATAAAAAAAGCATGGTATGGAAGTAGTTATGGGCACTATGATAGTATCGGCTGTGGACCATTAGTACATAATAACCCAGACGCTTTACGCGTTGTATTAAATGCTAAAACGTTAAGATCAGTGAACGAATGACTATCAGTTCTGTTTAAAAAAAATAAAATAAAAAAAAAAAAACAGACTAGCATGGTAAGCGTGAGCCAGTTTCAGAAAAAAGTGATGACAGTAGGAAAAAATAGGAGGATGGCGGCCGCTCTGTTTACAAGAAAAAAAAGGAAAAGAAAAAAAAAAAAGGAAAAAGGGAAAAAGTGGGAAAAAAACTAGGGGCTGGATGACCAAATGAAATAGCAACAGTAACAATCACTTTAACAGCAAAAACAATAACAACACGAACTGCAGTACAATGTTATCACTACTTCTTCAATTACTAATAATATGATAATAACAAAAACAATAACAATACCACTGCTAATAACAATACATTTCACAATAACATTGTGCAATTCCATTGTTTATAACAATAATGATAATAATATATAACAATAATGATGATGATGATAAAACATACAATAACACTGTGCATTTCCAACACCGTCATTAACTTTACATGTGGGGGGAGAGAGGGGGGGGGGGGATCCTAATGTATAACTTTTATATGACGTACGAATGAGTGCCAAGGTCTGAGATGTGACGTCAGACAAGGGGAAGGTCATGTATTTTTCGACTGTAAATGATATTATCAGCAGAAATCCATAAAAAACAAATGAAATGATTGGGAGAGAAGGGGGGGTGGGGTGTCATTTGACCTGACATCAGTTTTAAATGAGCCTACATGAATATTGCTCAAATTGATGCTACGCCCCAAAACGCCTGGTTTGGCGAAAAGTCCTATTTGTGGAGTGTGGCCGATGGAAGCAGGAGGCTGCAGAGGACGAACAGTGGAGTGTGGCCCTGGCCTGGCATTCTGCCTTTATGCTATAACTGGTCCTGAACGCGTCGGAGCAGTGTCAGTGGTAAAATGACTGATGGCCATAGGATGTTGCCCCGCTGGTATTCTGTGACTGCTGGTTTATCGCGCACGGCATCGCATTTGTCAACATTCGGCTTCTATCTTTAGACCTTTCAGCAGCCACGTGGAAAGTTTAGTAGGATGAGAAGAAACTTGATTGAATGTGTTGCTAGCGAGAGGCAGGAAGGAGAGGGTTGAGTCATGAGTTGTGAGGAGAGGGATCGGAGGATAGTATGTAGGATATGGGTGTGTGTGTGTGTGTGTGTGTGTGTGTGTGTGTGTGTGTGTGTGTGTGTGTGTGTGACGGTGAAAGTATGAACCAGGGATCTCGCGAAATCTGTGACTAGTTTAGGGATCTGGTGCAGTTACTGATTCAGTCAGTGATATCATGACATCACTAGATCTTTTTTTTTTTTTTTTTTTCATTACTGGAGTCTGAATAGTCCTCAGAATGACTACCAACTGTGAACGTCATTGTTTATGGCCCATGGGAAAAAAAACAATGGCTGTTTGTAAGTGTGAAATATGTCCTTCCTTCTTGCTTGTAGACAAGTGAATTATGAACGAGAGAAAAACAAACGGAGATGTTTCTCAGCTTACTCATGAAATCTCTTTAAAAACAAACAAAAAGAAAAAAAAAAACTATGGCTTTATGACGTTACAGATTGAATTTGTAACTACACGAAATCCCTTTGTTTTAGATGAATGTATCTGTAAACTGTGTGCTTGTGTACGTGCGTGCATGTGTGTATGTGATGAGAGAGAGAGAGAGAGAGAGAGAGAGAGAGAGAGAGAGAGAGAGACAGAGACAGAGAGACAGACAGACAGACAGAGACAGAGAAAACGAATACGAATACGAACTGTTTCATTGATATTTAGGCCTAGACCCCCATCTGAAGGTAAATAGTCATGGTATAATCACACATACACGCGCGCGCGCCAGATACGTATGTGATTTTTGTTTTGTTTACCTTTGCTTTATTTTGTTTTGTGCAAAACAAAACACACCATGTGATATATATATATATATATATATATATATCACACACACACACACATATATATATATATATATATATATATATATATATACATATGTATATATCACATGGTATATATATATATATATATATATATATATATATATATATATATATATATATATATATCACATGGTGTGTTTTGTTTTGCACACAAAACAAAATAAGGCAAAAGTAAACAAAACAAAAATCACATACGAATCTGGCCAATGATTATGAGATACTTTTAAGTTGAAGCAGCGCGCACACGTTTTCAAGCTTTGAAAGTGAATAATATTACATCATATAAAACACACACACACTCACTTCTACATGCCAGAAGTAAATTAAGCCTAAAATGACATCGGTAGTTACAATAATAGGCTGAATGTATCTTATCTTCTAATCATGAAGAGCAGGACAGAAAAGTATGCTATGACTGGCATTTTTCTCAGTAACAGGACACAAAGAACACATAACGTTACCAGCTTTTTCACTGCATCTAAATCATTGGCTGGCATTGTCTGACACACCAAACCTAAGTTTTGTTACGTGGAACTTTTATAGATCTATTCATAACAATTTCAATGTATGGCTCCACAGGATTTGTTGCCTTAAATGCTTTCTATTCAGCAAACTTGTCACTGGTGTGTGTACGATTATACCAGTCTTACTACCTGCAGTCGATTACTCTTTGTTTGAAGCCTTTGATAAATACTGTAACGTTTTCAAAACCTTAGTTATCCCATACAGAAGCAAAACCGTAAGAATATAACCACTTGCGTACGAGTCTTCTTTTCATTAATGTAATGAATATATAACGCATTATACCCTTCAAATGCTGTGATTTGTGATTTTTTTTCATTCGTGTCAACTTTCGTCTGCAACTGATGCATTTAACGTACGAGTTTAAAATCGATGAAATATGTCACCTGAGAGAGAGAGAGAGAGAGAGAGAGAGAGAGAGAGAGAGAGAGAGAGGGGGAGGGGAGGGGGGGGGAGAGGTGGGGATGGAGGTGGGGTGCAATGAAAATGGAAAAGCGGTCAAGCGGACTCACCACAGACACCTCGTGGTTGGTTCTCTTCAGTCTCATGGCACGTTTCATCAGGGTAAATTGTTCATCAACCTGCTCACACACATGAAAAAAAAAGACCCATGCAATGTAAAGTACCTGAATGAGAAAAAAATATTTTCTTTTACATGTTTTAAAACAAAACGCACCATAAAAGTTCTATCTGCAGGTTTTTAAGTGACACTCAAAGTTGCCGCCATTCTGTTGTCTTGAATGAAACAAATCATGTGCCTGCCCATCGGACAGGCGAATTCATGAAGACAAATCTACTTCTGTAGCCTACTGTCCCTCGCCTCCGTGTTTTGGGGTTCGTTTCTGTCGTCCATCTATGTCGAAAAGTATGGTACCTTATCAATTTCCAACTGTCAGCGCTAACGGTTTTTTTTTTTTTTTTTTAGACAGACAGACTTGTACTGCCGTCATAGCAGACGACCGCAGCTCAAGGCGATATTTCAATATCCAATCACGATCGCAGTTCTGTTGTCTGCTCGCTTCCATACGCCCGTACGTGTCGCGTGGCAACTTGGCGGAATTGTCCGAGAATTTGAAACAAAATGCCGATGGCTGTTCCTACCAATCAGCAGACGTTACTATTTTTGGTTGCTGTGAGGGGAACACAAATGGATGACTATGGCGAGAAAAGGTTTTTCCGTTTTGATTTCTTAGGCCTTAGAGACAGAAGTCTTCTTGTTTGTATCGAAAACGAAGAGGATTTTAACAGAATAAAGCTGAATTGAAAAAATCTGACTATTTAAACTTCGTCTTTGTCTTCGACATCTTTCACACACACACACACACGCGCGCGCGCGCGCGCGCGCGCACGTACACACACACACACACACACACACACATGCGCGCGCGCCCACGCATGCACGCGCACGCACCCCCCCCCCCCCTCTCTCTCTCTCTCTCTCCCCCTTTCCCCTTCATTATTGTTATTTTCATTTTTATTTTTATTTTTTTTTGTTTGTTTATTATTATTTTTATTATTTTCATTTTTTGTTTTTTTTTTGTTTCTTTTTCATTTCTCTCCCATTTTCAATTGATCCATTATGATTGAATGACCGCTTTGTTTGCTTGTTTGCTTTCTTACATTACTTCATTTCACTGCATGTTGTAGTCCCTACTCAGGGCGAGGACTGGATGTAAAAAAAAAAAGCACGTCAGTGCTTATCTATTATCCTCGTAAATAAAGAATTTTGTCTTGCATTGTCTTCTCTCTCTCTCTCTCTCTCTCTCTCTCTCTCTCTCTCTCTCTCTCTCTCTCTCTCCTCTCTCATAGAAGAAAAGTAACCTCTGTGTGTGTGTGTGTGTGTGTGTGTGTGTGTGAGTGTGTGTGTGTGTGTGTGTGTGTGTGTGTGTGTGTGTGCGTGCGCGCGCGCGTGTGTGCGTGCGTACGTGTGTGTGTGTGTGTGTGTGTGTGTGTGTGTGTGTGTGTGTGTGTGTGTGTGCGCGCGCGCGCGCATGCGTGCGTATGTGTGTGTGAGAGTGTCTGTCTGTCTGTCTGCATGTGTGCGTGCGTGCGTGCGCACATGCGTGTGTGTGTGTGTGTGTGTGTGTGTGTGTGTGTGTGTGTGTGTGTGTGTGTGTGTGTGTGTGTGTGCGTGCGCGGGCGCGTGTGTGCGTGCGTACGTGTGTGTGTGTGTGTGTGTATGTGTGTGTGTGTGTGTGTGTGTGTGTGTGCGCGCGCGCGCATGCGTGCGTATGTGTGTGTGAGAGTGTCTGTCTGTCTGTCTGCATGTGTGCGTGCGTGCGCACATGCGTGTGTGTGTGTGTGTGTGTGTGTGTGTGTGTGTGTGTGTGTGTGTGTGTGTGTGTGTGTGTGTGTGTGTGTGTGTGTGTGTGTGTGTGTGTGTGCGTGCGCGCGCGCGTGTGTGTGCGTGCGTACGTGTGTGTGTGTGTGTGTGTGTGTGTGTGTGTGTGTGTGTGTGTGCGCATGCGTGCGTATGTGTGTGTGAGAGTGTCTGTCTGTCTGTCTGCATGTGTGCGTGCGTGCGCGCGCGCATGTGTGTGTGTGTGTGTGTGTGTGTGTGTGTGTGTGTGTGTGTGTGTGTGTGTGTGTGTGTGTGTGGTCAGTGTGTGTAGGGGGGGGGGGGGGTTGAAAGAGAGAGAGAATAGCTTCTAAATCAATACAAAACGTACTTATTTAAAGTGTCAAAACAACACAGGCAGCGTGCCCTGCTGCGATCCATTCCCCGGAGACCCACCCCCACCCCCACTCCCTTGCACACTCCACCCCCCCCCCCCATCAGCTAAACACCGGCCAGAAGGAACCTAAACAGCAGCCGTCCACATACCCTGACAACAGCCACCCGTGTTCTATGGGAGAGCACACGCTGCAAAAGGCCCAAGTTACTGTTTTCACAGGAAAGGAGTAATCATGTATCCTATCACACGAAGAAAATTCATGTTATGAGTGATTAAACTGTTTTTTTCTTGCGAGAACATCTCATCAATTGTTTTCCCCCCATGGAAAACGATTAATTCTGACGGCAAACTATCCATTTTCACGCGATCATACCGTTTTCACGTGAAAGTACCTGTTTCCAGCAGCTAATTATCACCTGGAAAACTGCCTTCAGTTGGTAAGTATCCCGCGCTAATCTTAACGATGTAACATGTTTCTTATTCGAAAAAGAACTGTTTTCAGATGCTAACTCTCGCGTGAAAATAACTTCTTCCATGTTGAATATCACTTCCATCGTGAAAACGAAATGTTTTCAGGTGAAAATTACATCCTCGTGAAAAATGTTTGTTTTCATGTGATACTACTAAGTTTCCTTCCATGCAATCAGTCTTTATCATTGCACGGCGTGTCGTTGTTACATCCGCCAATGAGGAAGTTATATTTTCATCCGACGTTTTGCAAGATTACGCCCAAAACGCTGTATGTATGTGTGTGTGTGTGTGTGTGTGTGTGTGTGTGTGTGTGTGTGTGTGTGTGTGTCTGTGTGTCTGTGTGTGTATGCGTGCGTGCGTGCGTGCGTGCGTGCGTGTGTGTGTGTGTGTGTGTGTGTGTGTGTGTGTGTGTGTGTGTGTGTGTGTGTGTGTGTGAACTCTCTCATGCTCTGTAACGAGTCAACGGAACTATGCCCACGTCGTTCAGTCCAGCTCTCCCCGTCCACAGCCACATCTTGACGGTGCAGCCGTAGCCCTTGGCTCCGGCAATCCACAAAGAGCAGTCCATGTCAAGACGTCAGGTAACCAGGGGGGACAATCAACTACTGCCGAGTCACGTCGGTGGTGTTCCGTGGTACCTGTTCTGACCCAACACACGCCGGCCACTACCTACCGAGCCCCTCAGCGACGACAATGATGGTTTAGTCACGGAGCCAGCGTGACTGAGAGTCCCCTCCAGGTGGGCAGCGCTACGTCCGTCTAACGACAGTCCCACTGACCTGGCCGACACCGGCGACTTCCACACGATGTCACCGAGGGGAGGAAACCCAAACTGACGTCAGCGTGACAGCAGGACATGAAGGGGGGCTACACAAGTTGAGACTTCATCATGCTGTTAGGTGAGGATGAGGAGGATGAAGAATTTCCATTCCATTCCGGTCTGAGACGACGTGACAGGGCTGCGCTCTGTGCTTATTTTCATGATATCTTCCGACTGTCAACCAGCCCTGAGAGATGCAAGACACACCCGCAGTGTTCATCAACAAATGTGAGCGACACTCTGAGGGATGCGTCCCTTAAATGGATGAAACTCGACTGTGCGGGCCTAGTCTTCCTCATCAAGCAAA
>JADBJO010002566.1:60410-67910 GCA_016801955.1 Conus betulinus | reverse complement strand
TTGAACACACACACAAAAAAAAACTTTTTAAGAGCAAAGAGATATACTTTTTCGCAGAGGTGTGCAGCATTACTTAGCCCACACAATTCAGCACCATACTGAACAATTAGTTGTATCTGCGAATCAGATGGTTTTGAATATACAGCAAGAGAATTGCATTTTAGCCTACATAGTTTTTTGCAATATACATGACAACGCATGCTTCACTCTGCAAGCAAGGTTCGGACAGGAAACAGTAAATCTCAGCCGTGCTGAAAAATAGATGCCTAAATATTCATAAACATTAACCACAGGCATAAGGATTCCATTGTAAGCCCAATGTTCACTAGCTGCTAAGTATCCACCTTTTCTGAAACAACTATGTTACTTTTATTCATATCACATTCAGATGAAGTGCTGTTACTGCCCTATGTAGTCTACTTGTAACCCAGCTATTGTTTCCGACAGAAGAGCTGCGTCGTCATCTGCCAAAAAGGATTATATAAATAGTTCAAAATCCCCATGCGTAAATTGTTAATCCATGCCTCCCATATCTAACCACTTCTATTGCTAATTCATTTATGAATAAAGAGAACAGCACCGGACTTGTAACTTCCTCGAAGTGAACACATGATCAACTGTAGAGTAATGGCGTTTAAAAACCAGCTTGAAATTCTCCCGTCTGGTTTTCTCTGATACCCATTGTTGCAATCTGTAATTAGCCACCGTACTATAAATTTTACTCGCTGCGTCACAGAGTGAAATGCCCCGATAATTGTTAGGATTATTTACATTACCTTTCTTGTGCAGAGTAAGAATGATTGATTCTGCCCACTTTTCTGGATAAATTCCTTTATATCAAAAAGATAATTAAAGAAAGATACCCAAAAATCCAAACTCAAATCTGATTTACAGCCAGATCTTAACAACTCAGCAACAATGCCATCTGGTTCAGCAGCTTTACGATTTTTTTTTTTATTTCCTTGAAGCAAGAAGAACCTCCTCTTTAGCAATTGGGCGATTAAAAGTATCTGCATACTCAACATGATCCACACTATTAAACAACATATCTTCACTAGTACCTATATCTCTTGTTAGGAGGTCTTTAAAATGGTTAAACCAGGTGTCAGCAATACTGTTTTACCGTTTGTCTGGTTTTAAATGTGTACCGTTTCCCTAATTCTTCCTGACTTTTAATGGACGAGACTAACTCTCTCAGAAGAGCGTCATGAAACTGTTTCCTTTTCTTCCTTGGTAAATGTTTACACTCACGTCTTTTTATGCAGTAGTTGACTCGGCCCTTTTCATCAAGCGTACGATTAAATTTGTTCAGCAGCTTACAAACCAGTTTCTTTTAAATGTTACATTCGGAATCAAACCAAATTTTACCTGCACAATTCTTGTTAGAATTTACCTGTTCTTTTTTTTCATGCATTCTGCTGCATCTTTCAAACATGAATTAGAAACACCCAATGCACCATCGATGTCAGTATCATTAAGGCGAATCACCTCAGACATTTTTTTTTCCTGAAATTCCATTGACGAAATATAGCTGAAGGATACATCAGCAAAATCTTCTCTCGAAAGAGAGGGGGTGAACTTTTGGGTAATATGGCTGTTAATGTTTGGAAAATATCTTATTGTTCATCTTGGCGGTTGAAATCAATTCTAACAGGCATATGATCTGATTCAATTCGCTCACATGCTTTGAACTCGCAAACATCGCACAAAGAAGAAAACAATTCACAAGACATAAAAAGATAATCATTTAGGCTGCACCCACTCTCCAACACATACGTGTAGCGACCATTGCGATTACCATAACACGTACCATTTAGAGTATATAAATCAAGCGCAGTGCACATATTTAACAACAATTTACCATAGTTATTTAATGACTTGTCTTTAGAGTATCTATTAATACTGGAAGGGTGACTTGAGAGCTGGAAATCTAAAACTCCACTATCGCAATTTTCCTGACAATGATGAGAAAGATTTGACGTTCTACTGTTCAGATCCCCACAAAATAGAACATGCAAATCACCACGAGTCAGCGAACAATCAGTGAAGAATTCTTCCAACACAGCAATGCAATCTTCTCTGTCAAAATGCACATACATGGGGACCTCTCAGCAGGAACATAACAAAATACATATAGAACATCTTTAACAGAACCAACCAGTGTTTTGCACAGAATGAAAGCAGCAAAAAACATTGGATTTAGCATCTACCTGTTTAACATAGACATAATTATGTTCATTTTTTATCCAGCATAGCAGGCCACCAGATCGTATCCCTTGAGCAGTAGATTTAACAGCAGGAACACACGCATCTGTACATCCGGAAAATAAAGCTGAGGAAGACGTCTCTACAAACGTTTCAACAAAACAGATGAAATCAAAAGAACGGATGAATGAAACAAAATCCAAGTCAGACAATTTAGAAACCATCCCATTCACATTCCAATGTAAGAAACAACACGGTTGTGTTTTAACACATGTATTATTATGTACAAAATCTTCAGAAATTGGGGGTTTATTTACAATTTCCAGATCAACCCAGGTCACGCCCTCGTTCACACATCTTTTGATCCACGATGCAGCTCGCCGCACGAACTGTCCTCTCCGCTCCCAACACAACTCACGCACACACCGGCAATTTCACGTGCGGCGGCACTGTCAGTTCACTGGGTTGCGACAGAGATGACACCGGTGTCGCGCTTACACCTGAGTCCCCACACAAAAAAACACCCGACGCACAGGACGACACAGGGACTGGCCGACACCCTATTTCAGCTTAACCGGTCTGTCTTCAGCATCCACGGAAAAAAAAAAACCTGTTGCCGTCAATCCACAGATGGCTGAAGATGATCGTGGCTCTCCTGCCAGCCTGGCGGGGCTGTTTCAGGTGTGGTGTCAGTCTCTGTCTCAGGTCTCTAACTCGTCGGGAGAAGTCTTCACCTTTGAAGATGCTGGACCCCTGAAATTTACGCTCGTTTTGTCGACTTTTTACCTTCTGTTTGTAGAAGACCCACTGTGTGGTGATGGGGCGCGTCACGTCTAGTGTCCAGCTATTACACTCTCTCGAACTCTGTCCTCTGTCAGTTTCAGCTTCTCGGTGAACAGTTCTTGGGAGTAAACCTTCACGCTCTGAACTTGCTTCGTTTTCTTTCCTGGGTAAACCGTACAAGATTACTGTGCTTAGCCCATCACGTTTTAGGTCACATTCCTCTAGTTTGGCACACAGATCACTGCTCGTTTTCCTGACATTTAAGTCCTGGTTTTGTTGATCAACTGAGCTCATCTTTAAGGGCCGGCACTTCAGCCTGAAGAGCCACATAACCTTCACATTGATCATGGACCTCCCTCCTGACCTTCTCCAGTTTGACACTGGTCTGGCCACCGGTAGATTTGATGGCAGCCATGATCTCGGTCAGTGTGGGTCTGAACTTGACGACGTTGCAGAGGGAGGATCGCCAGGCTTTTCCAAACTCACCCTGCTGGAACCCCCTATACTGCTGAAATGGGTCTGCCTGGCTGTATCTCTGTTGGAGGTGGGTTGGGTCCCAGGGTTGCTCTCAATGTCTGCGCACTGTAGTAAAACGCTCCCACTAAACAGGCAGGTGAGGACCAATCCAAACATACACACGTCTACGCAGCGAGAAAGTGGCATCAACATGGCGATGCGTGAGGCCAGCTTACGTTTTGCTCTGTTGAACATGAAGCCGATGTACACTGGCGAGAAGCGGCCACACACTGCACGGAACTGGGTTGCTCCAGACGGCATGACCGGTTAAACAGTGACTCTGCCAAACATGGAATGGTAGGACGGTCTGAATCAACGGCAGTTAGTACTTCACTAAGACAGCTCGTACGGTGCGTCGTCTCCTGGTCAAAGCAATTTACCTTCCCCCCAGAGAGAGAGAGAGAGAGAGAGAGACAGAGAGAGAGAGAGATCGGATCTGATTTATTTTGTTGTTGTTTTTTCTCACTTACTCTGGGGTTCCATTTGTCAGACAGGAGGTGAATTACTGTCAGTTCCTTTACAGACGGCCACAACTTGTTCTTTATAGCAGACGGCAACATTTATCTGTCCATTCTACGAGGAAAACATACCACCATGTTTACAGCATTGGTGAGATTCGCTTCAAAATGTCAGCAGCAGGAAACACAACGAACACGGGTTCCCTGTGCCTTACCCACAGTCAGTCTGGCACTGGTTGTTTTGTTTGTGTCTGTTTTGTTTGTTTTTGAAGAAGAGAGAGAGGGAGAAGGATGGAGCACTTACCAGCAAGTTGTCTTTACAGGAGTGTTGATGGCAAAATGAACAGGGGTAAATGCACTGCCGTCAGCTGTTCACCACGACGACGACACAATTTTGTTTCTTTTCCTTTCTCTTCCCTCTTTTCTTTTATACTATTCTTCTGTCTCTTCTTTGTGTACCAAAACGCCCCCCCCCCCCCCCCCCCCCCCCCACACACACACACAAATCGTCGTTCGGTCGCTTGTTTGTTTGTTTGTTGTTTGTTTCATGTTTTCGTTGACAGGCAAATACTGTGACTCCTTTTTGTTTCTTGTTGTTGTTGTTGTTGTTTGATGATGATGATGATGATGATGTTGTTGTTATTGTTGATGTTGATGTTGTTGTTGCTGTTGTTTTTCGTGACACGTATTGACTGTATGAACGCTTTAGTGGTGCAGATTCTGGTGTATGGTGTAGAACTGATGTCTGATGTAGCCTTTCTGTTACCGAACAGCAGAGAGAGAGAGAGAGAGACAGACAGACAGACAGACAGACAGAGACAGAAACAGACAGACAGACAGACAGAGGAAGGATGGGGTGGGGGTCTTTCCAGGTGGAAGCGCTCTGAATTGGTCATGATCTCCCTTTTATTCTCTAATTGTTTCCCCTTTTGTACAATCATTCACCTTTCTAATGACTAAACAGCTCAACATATCACTCATCGTCGACGATACAAAACGCCGGCGACAGTCCTCTGGTTTGAAAAAAAAAAAAAAAAATTTCAAAGTTAATCCCCAACTTAACAGGGACAAACAAACTGTAAGACTAAACACGACATGTTTCAACCTCTTGGGTCTTCTTCAGGCCAGATAAACCACATCTGGGTCAATGAAAACGCAGTACGAGCGAACACTTCTCTTCTCAAATTCGGAATTCGAAAAGATCAGCGATTTCCCGTTTTTTGACGTTTTCGTTGTCCTGAAGTTGGACACCTTGGCGCGTTCTTAGTTTTCAGTGTCTTAAATTTGTCCCTGGTGACTGGCGGATTCGCTTGAAATTCTTTTTAAACCACAGATACGTGGAGGACGGAAGAGGGTGAAGGGACGAGGGAACGTGGGGTGGAAGACTGGCATCAGGGGACAGGAGAGAAGGGATGGGGGGAGGGATGGGGAGGATGGAGGGGGAGGGGGGGGTGGCAGTGTAAGCTAAGATTGTTTTGAAATCTCCTCCATATTCACGGATTTTGTCTGTCGTGTAAAGGAAGAAGAAGAAAATGAGGTGGGCGGGAGATGGGGGTGGGGGTGGGGTGGGGGGGGGGGGTGGGGGGGGGGGGGGAGGGGGTTGGAGAAAGGGGGAAAGGAGAAAAAAAAAAAAGTGCTGTGTGTGTGTGTGTGTGTGTGTGTGTGTGTGTGTGTGTGTGTGTGTGTGTGTGTGCATACATGTGTCTGCACGTGCGTGTGCGCAAGTTCAAGTTCATGCGCGCGTATGCGCGTGTGTGTCAACATTAATTTATTCCTGTTTCTCTCTCTCTCTCTCTCTCTCTCTCTCTCTCTCTCTCTCTCTCTCTCTCTCTCTCTCTCTAGTTCGTAACATTTTTTCTCTTTTTTTTTCATTCTAAAGGGAGGAGGTTTAGCTTTATTTGGGGGGTATACTTCTTTAAGGAGAGGCGGGATGGTGGCGATGTATTTTCTACCGGTTGGAAGCGACTCGTCAAAAGTTTGTCCAAACACTTAACGACGCCAATTAAGTGCCGGAAAACATCTCCCTTTCAAGTCGGATGGTAAGCTGGGGGCCTGAAGAAGGAGGACAGGGGGGGGGGGGGGGAGGAAGAGGCGGAGGGGGGAATCGGGAAGCATAAGGGAGTGGGAGAGGAGGGGGCGTGATGAGGGAGAGCTAGGTGTGACAGTGTGGGGGCAGTAGTAGAAAGGCGGGTGTGAGAAGAAAAACAATTCTGAGAGAGAGAGAGAGAGAGAGAGAGAGAGAGAGAGAGAGAGAGAGAGAGAGAGAGACAGACAGACAGACAGAGAGAGAGAGAGAGAGAGAGAGAGAGAGAGAGAGAGAGAGAGAGAGCAAAATAAGCGACCCGAAAGAAGTTTAAAATTCCTCCACCAACTGGGAGGTGGTGGTGGTGGTGGGGGGGGGGGGGGCCGTTAAAAAAATGTGTTTTTTTTTTTTTTACGCGCCTGCAGCTCTCCCCTCCCCTCCCTTCCCCCGACCTCTTCACCCCCCCCCCATCCCCTTCAACCTCCTCCTCCGTACCACTATCACTGCACGTGCTCCATCTACCCCTTCCTCCCCCCTTCTCCTCCCCGCCCTCAACTCTCAGTAACAATACCCTCGCACCACCACCACCACCACCACCACCACCCCCTACCACCACCACCCTGCCACCTCTTGAGAGGGATTGGAGGTGAGGGAGGAGGGGATTGAAACTGATTTATTGTCAAAGACTATGATTAACCGTGTTTTACTATTTTTTCCCCATTGGACAGATATCAGGTGTCCCAGTGGCTCAGTGGTTAGTGCGCGAGTCATTATGCACTGCAGACCTCCCAGAATGGAAGAGTCATTATGCACTGCAGACCTCCCAGAATGGAAGAGTCACCCAGAGATCATCAGCAAGAGTGGCATTAGACCAGACATAGTAGTCCACTCTCAGTCAACCAAGCAGCTGATCATGATCGAGCTCACGGTGCCATATGAGAACAGAATGGAGGCAGCTCAAATCTGCAAGAATGAAAGGTATGCTGATCTGGCAAACAGCCTGAGGAGAGAAGGTTATCAGGTCAAAGTCCTCACAGAAGAAATTGGAGCTAGGGGGTTTGTAGGAACGTCTGCATACAGCCTCATGAAACAGATCTCAGTTGCAGGGAGGGAAAAAAACCAGAGCCCTGAAAGCAATGGCAGAAGCAGCAGGAGGTGTTCAAGCTGGATCTGGTCAAGGAGGAACAAAAGTGAACTTCATAAGGCTTAAATTTCCCTACAAATATCAGGTGTCCCAGTGGCTCAGTGGTTAGTGCGCGAGTCATTAAGTGGAAAATGAGCATGTCCAGAAGGGCATGGGTTCGAATCCCAGCCATGGCTCGTCCCGAGATGGGAAAAAAAAGGGCAGCAGAGGGACATCCGGAGTCATGAACCGGGTGTGGCCCACCCCCCTAGAGTGTCAGGAGATAAGGGCCCGAAACACTTGCTTGAAGGGGGCTTCTCTCTTCTGAGGACTCTCTGCTGCCACGCTCTCCACGAGTTTCTTTCTACAGGATACAGGATCCCGTGTGTTTG
>JADBJO010002566.1:27910-35410 GCA_016801955.1 Conus betulinus | reverse complement strand
TCCCCTCCCCTCCCCTCCCCCCCCCCCCCCCCCCCCCCCCCCCCCCCCCCCCCCCCCCCCGCCCGCCCCACCTCTCAGCGATCTTCTCTACACTCTCCATCTGTCTGCGGAAGCATCAGGAATCTTGTTAAACGACAGGAGAAACGAGCGGCCGTGTGGGCAGGATGTCTCCGCTATCACAGCCAGTAATAACACTGATGAAAATGGTTTCTACCTTCCGTGAAATTACCCTCTCCCCCTCCCCCCTTCCTCCCTCCCTCCCTGATATGATCACAGCCTCTCGTTGGCTGACGCTTGCCTCGCTCGCTAAAAAAAAAAAAAAAAAAAAAAAAAAAAAAAAAAAATTCCACCCCCCACCTTTACTCCCCCCCCCCTCCACTACACCCCTCGCACATTTCGTGAAAGGGCAGCTAACAATTACTTGCATCTTATCTTTGACAGATCCGAGTGATCGGCCTCTGCACGCGTCTGGCGCGCGCGCGAGTATCTGACAAAAAGGGGTGGGGGAGGGAAATGCGGGGAGGGGGGTGGGGGTGGGGTGGTACCGGAGCCAGAACTATGAAAAGGAGAACAGACCTGGTTTAGGAGAACAGCGGGAAGGAGGGGTCGAGGAGAGGGAGGAGGGAGGGGAAAGATGGGGATTGGGGGGGGGGGGGGGCGTTCGAGTGGGATGGGGGGTGTATGGGGATGAAAGCAGTGAGAGAGAGGAAAGTGGAGAAGAGGAGAGGCGAGGGAGGGAGTGAGGGTGGGAGATGGGGGGAGGGGGAGGGGGGGAGGGAGAGGAATTGCTGAGAGGGAGCTGCTGCGACTTATTTTCTTTTTCTTAAGAAATAATTGGTGTTTCGCTTGTAAACTAACAAATATCTCAAGCTCGAAAATTGCACGGCTGGGGTTCCAGTTTCGTTTTTCTTTTCTTTCGTGTTTTGTTTCGTTGGTTTCTTCTTTTCTTTGTTGTCGTTTTCGTTTGCTTGTGTGTATGTTTGTTTCAGTGTCGGCCCCTTTTTGTCAGAAAATCAAGCAATAAATCGGCAGCCAACGAGGAGAAGACGGAGAGGGAGGGAGGGGGGTGGGGTGGAAGGGGGGATGAGGGATGACGAGAGAACAGGACAGACAGGTGGAGGAGGAGGAGAGAGAAGCAGGAGGAGGAGGAGGAGGGGTGGAAAGAAGACTGGGCTGGGAGAAAGGGATGGAGAGTGAGGGGGTAGCAGATGAGACGCGGTGTTGGGGTGGCTAGGGGTGGGGCGTTTTTTTTGTGCTGCAGTGCCAGGTGCTTGTGGGCAGATTACGGCCGGGGGGGGGGGGGGGGGGGAGGGCCTGGAAGTGCTGGTCAGCGTCTATCGGCCAGGGCAGTGCGGGCCGGTATTGACTTCATGGACAATGAATTGCCACACAGTCGCACGGCCAGTTTCAGCACTGCCGGATATTGCCGTGAAAGCGCGCGCACAAAGAAACAGACACAGACACACAGACACACATACACACACAGGCGCGCGCGCGCGCGCGCGCAAACACGCACACACGCACACACACACACACACGCTCGCTCGCACGCATGCTCGCAAACACACGCACACATACACACACACACGTACACACGCACGTACGCACGCACGTACGCTTGCAAGCACGCACACACACACTCTCTCTCTCACACACACACACACACACACACACACACACAACACACACACACACACACACACACACACACACACACACACACACACACACACACACACACACACACACACACACACACACACACACACACACACACACACACACACACACACACACACACACGCACACACACACTACCAGATATTGTTATGAGAACTCTCTCTCTCACACACACACACACACACACACACACACACACACACACACACACACACACACACACACACACACACACACACACACACACACACACACACACACACACACCACCACCACCACCACCACCATCACCACTTTTCACCATTCCATAAAACCCCCACCACTTCGCACCACAAACAGAGAGAGATGAGAGAGACAGAGACAGAGAGACAGAGAGAGAGAGACAGAGACAGACAGACAGACAGAGAGAGACAGAGGCAGAGAGAGAGACAGAGACACAGAGAGAGAGAGAGAGAGAGAGGAGAGAGAGAGAGAGAGAAAGAGAGAGCACTACCGCTATCACAGCTTTTCACCCACCGCCACCCCCACATCCCCCTACCCCTCCCCCCCCCCCCCCCCCCCTCTCCCACACACACACACACACTCTCACTACACTTGCGATTGGCAAAATTCCTACCTTTACCTCTTCAAGAATTTTTCAAAAGTAAATGAATGTTGAATAAGATAAATAAATACACAAACAGATAAGAAGTATAAGAAAAACTAACAAACAACAACAACAACAAACACGACATATTGACTTTGTGTTGTTGCTGTTTGTTTATTTGTTTTTGTTTTTGACAATATTGTACAAATAACCGACACTAGTTTGTCTTCAAACAGATTACTAAATCAGTGAACGTAATGCACACACACACACACACACACACACACACACACACACACACACACACACACACACACCACCACCACCACCACCACCACCAACAACAACAAACAACAACAACAACAACAACACACACACACACACACACACACACACACACACACACACACACACACACACACCACCACCACCACCACCACCACCCACACCACCACAACCACAAGCACCATCATCACCACCACCACCACCAACAACAACAACAACAAACAAACAAAAAAAATCGTAATGAGGGAAGTCATAATGGTTACCTATCACCTTGACACAACGCGACATTCGCATGAAGCTTTTTTTTTTTTTTTCCTTCACCCTGACCGTTCTCTTCTTCCATGAACGCCAATCAATGCAGTCTATTAACCGGAAAATCTCGATCAAGGGAGACAACATCAAGATGGCCCGCCACGTGCACACACACAGCCCCCCTCTGCGCTTCACGCCCCAGCGAGCTGGTTGGCAGGACCCGATGAGCTCATCATCCAATCAGAATTTTATGGCCTACCCGAACCCCGAGACTTTGCTGAGCTGGCCGCCAGACGCCAATCTGGTTTATCCTCCCATCCCCCCCCCCCCCCCCCCCCCCCCACTCCCCCCCCCCTCTCCAAACCCCCCATCCTTCTCTCCTCAGGGAAACTCGACCTGTGATCCTCCCATTCAGGGGAAGATAGGAGCCAGAACCCGTTTCCGGTAGCCAGGGCAACGCCTGCTGGTCTTCAGATAATCCGTGGCTCCTCGGTGCATCTCTACAGGGTGCGTTGTGCTCTTCATTGGTTGAGCGTGTGGCTGCTTTACTACAGACCTTTCAGACAATTTGAACCCCAAGGACCTATGATTCCTCAAGGACCATTTGAACCTCATGGGTTTAGTAAGGACCTTTGATTTCTCAAGGTCCATTTGAACCTCATGGGTTTAGTAAGGACCTTTGATTCCTCAAGGACCATTTGAACCTCGTGGGTTTAGTAAGGACCTTTGATTTCTCAAAGACCAATTGAACCTCGAGGGTTCAGCAAGGACCTTTGATTCTTCAAGAGGTTGGCAAGGACCATTTAAATTTCAAGGGGCTGGCAAACGCGTTTGATTCCTGAAGGGGTTCGAAAGGATCCCTCAAAGCTTGGGGATTTGGGCAAGGACCTTTGGTTCTTCAAAGATATTCGCATGGATCGTGCAAACCAAAAGGGGTTGGCAAAGACCGTTACAGCTTCAAGGGATTGGCTTGGAGCGTTTCTACCTCAAGAGGCCGGTGAGGACCGCCTCTGTTCCTAACCCAAAGGGTCGACAAGGACTGTGTCTGCCTTAACAGGTTGACAGAGCCCTTCTTCAAACGGGTGACAAGGACCGTTCCTGTCTCAAACGGGTCACAAAGACCGTTCCTACCTCAAGAGGATGACATGGACCGTTCCTACCTCAAGGGAGTGACAAGGGCCATTCCTGTCTCAAGGGGTTGACAAGGATCGTTCCTGTCTCTGGGGATTGACAAGGACCGTTCCTGTCTCAAACGGGTGACAAGGACCGTTCCTACATCAAGGTCTTGATGAGGACCGTTCCTGTCTCTAGGGGTGACAAGGACCGTTCCTGTCTCTAGGGGTGACAAGGACCGTTCCTGTCTCTAGGGGTTGACAAGGACCGTTCCTGTCTGTCTCTAGAGGGTGACAAGGACCGTTCCTGTCTCTAGGGGTTGACAAGGACCGTTCCTGTCTCTAGGGGTTGACAAGGACCGTTCCTGTCTCTAGGGGGTGACAAGGACCGTTCCTGTCTCTAGGGGTGTGACAGGACCGTTCCTGTCTCTAGGGGTGACAAGGACCGTTCCTGTCTCTAGGGGTGGCAAGGACCGTTCCTACATCAAGGGTTGACAAGGACCGTTCCTGTCTCTAGAGGGTGACAAGGACCGTACCTGTCTCTAGGGGTGACAAGGACCGTTCCTGTCTGTAGGGGTTGACAAGCACCGTTCCTGTCTCTAGGGGTGACAAGGACCGTTCCTACATCAAGGGGTTGACAAGGACCGTTCCTGTCTCTAGGGGGTGACAAGGACCGTTCCTGTCTCTAGGGGGTGACAAGGACCGTTCCTGTCTGTAAGGGTTGACAAGGACCGTTCCTGTCTCTAGGGAGTTGACAAGGACCGTTCCTGTCTCTAGGGAATTGACAGGACCATTTCTACCTCATGAGGTGACAAGGACCGTTCGGGCATTGACAAAGACCATTCCTAATTCAAGACAATCTAAAGGACCATTCTTAACTTTTGAGGTTGGCGCCCAGCCACTCGTTTCCCATAAACTATTCCTGTCTGAAGGGGTTGGCATAGAACATTCTAACATCAAACGAGTTGACAAGAGTCGTCCCTGTCTCAAGGGGTTGACATGGACCGTTTTGGAGTTGGCAAGGACCATTCCTGTCTCAAGGAGTGACAAAGGCCCTTCCAATCTGAAGAGGTCGACCTGGACCGTTGAAAACCTCGAGGGCTTCGCCAGACTCGTTCACATCACAAAGGACCTGCCAGGACCGTTGGAACTTCAAAAGGGGTTGGCGAGGACCGTCGGAATCTCTTGCGTTCGTGTGAAGGGAAGCGTCCAGCATACGTACACTGAGGATCATCATTCAGGTGGAGTCGGTTCAAAGGTCAGCAGCACTGTTCGCCTCAGACCCGAGTCCTGAGAATGTCCCTGATGATGGATGCGATCAGCAGGCCTGGTTCCGGGGTTCACTACAGCAAACAAGACAGGGGTCGCTGGGTTTCTCATGATGTTTGAGAACGGTGATCGTTCGGGGAACGAGAACAAGAGCGATGTTGGTTCCGCAAAGATCATGTCCGGCTGTTGAACGTGCCATGGTGCAGTCACTCACTACCGCCCGGAGTGCTTTCTTCCCGCCTACGACAAGCAGGAATAGGACCAACCTGCCAAAAGAAGTGGTCGAGGCCAACTCTCCGGGTGTTTTCGGATATCTGCGAAAATGGTGATTTGTTGTTGTTGTTGTGTTGTTGTTGTTAGAAGCTAACGGGACTCGAGACGTCCAACTGTGAACTCTGTTCTACCACCGGGCCGAACCAGACTGACACCCTCAAAGCGAGGCTGCCTCTCATACCTGCCTGTCCCGGAAGTCATGTGACCTACCGCGACTCTTTAAGACCGGATACGGATAGTAGATCACTTTTTTTACCGAAATATTGTAGACATCACCTAGAATGTGATCGAAGTGAATGATTAGTTCAAGAACATCCTCGAAGAAAACTACTAATGATGTCCCTATTAACAGGGATAATTCTTTCGTTGTCCTGGTCAATGATGTGTTGTTTTAAAAAAAAAAAATTTAAGAACGTATATCTTCAGCTTAAAGAAAATGGGCATCAGCTAACGGTTGAAAATGCACTAGAGCTATCATATTTTTTGTTTCAATCTTGTTGATATCCGTTTGTACCGTGTTTATATTGGTATGATGTTTATACTGTCATCCCACGTGAATTTGTAATCACACACTCTGGCTTAAGGCCCTTTAGGCATTGATTTCTTTTTTTTTTTTTTTTTAATAATTCTAAGTGAGTTCGCCAAACAATAGAAACAAACAAATCACAAGACAATTTGTTAATTTGTTTGTCCCTGTTGTTCAGCGGACTCATTAAGAATTATTTCTAAAAAAAAAAAAAAAAAAAAAAAAAAAAAAAAAAAACCATTTGTTTTTCAGTTTCCGCCTGCGATGACCTCACTTTGAAAGTAACATTGAAATCTTGTTGAATCTTGGCGACTGGGCAGCCTAGGTCAGGGAGAAGTCTTGCTGCATGATGATTACACCCGCTCTGGATCAATCGCAGTTCGAAGTTTATTGCAGAAAGAGAATTGGGGTGGGGGTGGGGTGGGGGGTTAAAGAGGCACCTGAAGAATTTGCTTAATTTGAACACTGAGCTCGCTTTCAGAGGGTCGAGAAGATCGAATGCTCAAGTCCCAAATTCGGCGCGTGCATGCATGCATTTGTGTGTAGGGGGCAGGGGGGGGGATGTGTGGGTAGGTGTGGGTGTGTGTGCGTGTACAGTTTATGTGCGTGTGTGAGTGTGTCTAAATGTATGTAGTAGCAGTAGTAGTTGTAGTAGTAGTAGTAGTTGGTGGCGGGTGGTGGCAGTGGTTGTGGTGGTGGAGTGCGCGCGCGCGCGCGCGCGCGCGCCTCTGTGTGTGTGTGTGTCTGTGTACGCGTACGTGCGTACGTGCGTGTTAGCACATGCATATATGCGTGTGTGCGCGCGCGCGCGTATACGTTCGTGCGTTCGTATGTGTGTATTTGCACGTATCACGCGTTCAACCATCAGTTGAGGGGGATGGGGGTGGGATCAATCAACGCGCGAGACAGGAATGAATTAGGACCGGGAGCGCCGAAAAACAACTGTTTGATGGAATGATGGAGCGACGAGCAGGACGAAAGCTTCCTGGACCTGGAGCTCTGCTCAGAGATTGGAGAGAGCATCACCCCTACCTTGGCAGGTGCTCGGTACGTAAACTACATCGCCTGTCCGCTTCATCAAAGTCATTATGCACAATCACGGGGCTATGGGTATGTGTGAGGTGGAGGGGGAGGAGAGAAGGGGGAGATGGAAGAAGAAGAAGAAGAAGAAGAAGAAGAAGAAGAAGAAAGAAAAGAAGGAAGTGGAAGAGAGAAAGAAGGGAGGTGAAGGAGGAAGAGAAGAAGGATGAGATGAGGAGGAGAAGGAAAAGGAGGAGGAGAACGGAAAGAAGAAGAGGAGGAGGAGCAAGAGTAGGAGAAGAAGGAGCAGGTGGAAGTGAAGGAGAAGAAGAGAAAGGAGAAAGAGGAGGAGGAGGAGAGAAGAAGAAGAGAAGAAAGAGGAGAAGGAGGCGGAGGAGGAGAAGGAGAAGAAGGAAAAGAAGGAGGAGGGGGAGGAGAAGGTGGAGGAGGGAGAGGAGGAGTAGATGAAGGTGAAAGAAGAGAAAGAAAGAAGAAAA
>JADBJO010002566.1:20410-22910 GCA_016801955.1 Conus betulinus | reverse complement strand
TGTGCTATGAGAATCTCGTGCGTGACAGTTGTGTGGGATGTGTGTATACGGAAGTCTCAGATCACGTTGATGATGTTGAATGTGTTAACACGTTGCATGAAGATGTCACGAGTAAAATTAGCGATGACGATGATAGTGATGATTTTGATTATGTTAATAGTCATGTTGGATGTCCCTTGCCGGGAATTGTAAATGATTTGTTGTTGATGTCGAATAATAATGCGCCTTACATTGATATCGACAGATCGGAGCATTCTTGCTTGACAGAGGAAAATGTTATGATGTGCAGACGATGTGTGTGGAGATTTTTATACAAGTAAAAATGGCGATGACGATGCAGCAGAGTCGGAAAGTCTCAGGGGTGATGATTACATGCGAGGTGGTGACAGTAATACAGACAGTTGTGCTGACACTGTAATGACGCATGAAACAGATAGAAGTGTGGACGGTGTGACGGTGAATGAAGCGCGCAGCGGTGGTGACAGTATGATGACTAATGAAACAAGTTATGGTGCTGAAGTTGATAGTGAAAATGTGGCGGAGAATGAATTGGTAGTGACAGTAAATTAGACAGTGATGGTGACAGTGTGAAGTCGAAGGAATCAGATAGTGACAGTGACAGTGTGACGGCGAGTGGAATAGACATGGAAAGAGTGAATGAAGGTGATGGGAGAATTAACTCAGAAGATAATGACAATTTATATAGTCAAGATTGTCATATGAGCAAGCATGTAAACAATATTTCTTTCCTTCACTGGAATATATGTGGATTGTTTCATAAATTAGGTGATATGCACTTTATTCAGTTCATTTCTTCATTTGATTTTGTTTGTCTGGTTGAAACGTTTGCAGAAAATTTTGAATCGAGTTTGTTTACCGATTATCAAATATTCGTCAAACCAGCAGTGAAATTCACGAGACAAGGGAGAGTTCAGGGGGAATAATTTGTTTAATGCGAAAATATCTTCTTCCCTATGTGAAGGAGGTTGAGTGTGAGAGTCCTTATTCCATGTTATTTACTTTTGATAAGGAGTTTTTTTGGTCTTCATAAAAACTTGTTACTTGTGTGTGCGTATGTTCCGCCCGAAAATTCCCTTATTACTCTATCAGTGGTTTTGACAACGGCATTGATTTGTTGGAAAATTGCATTGTTAGTAAATGGCTGCATTTGGAAGACACTGAAATATTAATATGTGGCGATATGAACGCCAGAACTTCTGATAAGACCCCCCCAGACATTTTAGATGAATATGAAGTACACGTTAACTATAATAAGATTGATAGTCGCATGGAAAGAACTTCTCAAGAAAATGTTGAATTTATATGGAAAGAAGTTCTTAAACATGTGCACTGTTTTGGGACTGTACATTTTAAACGGAATGTGTAATGGCGACCTTGAAGGTCGTTTCACATATATTTCTGATTTAGGATGCAGTGTGAACGATTATTTTCTGATGTCAGTAAATGGGTTTGAGTTACTATGTGAACAGTTAACACTTAAAGTTATAGAAAGATTTGAATCTGATCATATGCCCCTTGTACTATGTATTGATATACAAAATGCTGAAAAATGCACTAGTACTGGTTCGAATGGTAAACATAATCAGTGTATTGTTAAATACTGCTGGAGTAAGGATTATGCTCCGAAATTTACACAGTCCATGGACTCTCAGGATGTGAAAGAGAGGAAAATGGCAGTGGCAGAAGATCTTATTGATGTGGATGTAAATGAAGCCATATGTAGATTCAATGTGATTATGAAAGAACAAGCTGAAAATTTGAAAAAGAAGATAGTATTAAATAAGAGAGCCCCTGATGATAACTGGTATGATGAGGACTGCAAAGTATCAAAATGTAAAATGCGTAGCCTATGGAGAAAATTTTGTGAAACTTTAGACAAAGATGATCGTGTTGCATTCTGTGTTTTCAAGACGCGAATATAAAAATCTAAATGAAAGAAAAAGAAAGAAAGAATAATATATGTCATTGTTAAATGAACTGATCGATTCTGTGAAGAGCCAACAGGTCTTCTGGGAAACTATACACAAAATTTCAAAGAAAAGATGTCAACCATCCAACGATATTTCGATATCCGAATGGTTTGAACATTTTAAAACTTTGTTAGAAAAAAACGATGGAAGTAGTTCAACAGAGATCATAGTCAATGATAATGAAGATGAAGAATTTCCTTATGATAGAGCAATATCTGCAGAAGAAGTATTGCTAGCCATTAGAAAATTGAAAAATGGAAAATCTGCTGGTCCTGATGGTTTAATTGCGAATTTTTTAAAAATTCCGGTGAATCTGTTGTGAATTTCTTGGTAAAACTATTTAACTTTCTTTTTGATAATGGCACTTATCCTGACAGTTGGAAAGAATCTATTATTTTACCGTTATTTAAGAAGGGCGATGTTAACAAGGTAAATAATATAGAGGTATTTCATTAAGTAATATTTGTAGCAAAATTTATAGCTCTGTTATTAATAGTAGATTGCAAGAA
>JADBJO010002566.1:0-10000 GCA_016801955.1 Conus betulinus | reverse complement strand
CTTGTTCTTTGGTCAGGCTTGATTTGTTTTCCAGGAACTGACACCCGCATTGAATTCCTTCTGGGAGTCATGAGACTGAAGACTGAAAAAGCTGACGATTTGTTCTTCTTGGCATCCTCACACTTATAAAATGTTGCCAGTCAAGCCCACCGTTGAAACAAAACACTGTCACAGTTCTTTCCTGCCTTGCTTTCTTCGTTATGTGAAGGGTAGGCGCATGTCCTGCTCTCATGGCTCACCCTACCTTCATGGCCCACGTCTCCATCACTAATCATTGCAGTATGTAGGGCATGGTCATAAGCTAGATATGCAGAAAACACCTGCAGGGTTATTTGACGAAGAGACAACACGCGCCACAGGCAGAATGGCCCTGTCATGCTTATGTTTCCTTATCCACTTATGGCATGGTATTCAGCTGACACAAATCACACTGAAGCTGTTTTCACGGAACTGCTCAGAACCGCACTGTTTCCTTACTGGCTTCTTGTACCGAAATTCGGAAGATTCATTGGGTAGGAGGCACTGGGAATTAGTGTGGACTGGTCGGTGTTCCCTCAGCCATGCGAACATCAGGCCTGTGAGGATGCAGTGAAGGTATCAGCAACCTGTGACATCGTGTTGATGACACGTGAGGTTCTGATGGGTACGTTCCACCACCATCTTTAGCTCTCGTCACTCATGGAGCGTAGCGGTGTTAACTCTTAGCAGATAAAACTTCAGTGTTGATGTGTCATTGTTCTCGGGACTCTGAACGATCTGAGAGTTGGTTTCGTTTGGCAGTACATAGAGTGCTGTGCAGTCTGATCAAGGTGTCTTTTTCAACCTTTAACACACAGTAACACAGTGTGCGCGCGGTGTTACAGTGTTCCCTTTTAAAAACATACGCCAGAATGAACATGTTTGCTTTCGTCGTTAAGTTCCCATCATTTTATTGAACAGCAGTGTTCCGTGGTCTTTTTCTTGAGGCACAATCTTCAGAATCCTGTGCAGTCAAATATACATATACAATATACATAGTTGATGTTGATAGGAGAACCCTCACCTATGCAGTCAATCGACTTAGTTGATGTTGATAGGAGGACCCTCCAGTCCCCAGACACAGAATCGTGTGCAGTCAATAGACATAGTTGATGTTGACAGGAGGACCCTGAAGCCCTTGTGCAGTCAAATAGACATAGTTGATGTTTGACAAACCCTAGCCCTGTCACCAAACTAGCTGTACACTGGTCAGCTACACTGTGAGCTGTGTTGTAACAGCGCCATGAAATGGGTGGCGTCAGTTACCGTAGAGGTGGCTACACCGTAGGCGACAGTCGCGCTGGGTGATGTAAACCGCTGGCGCCGATCATGGTTCCATTGTTAATTTGCTCACTAATAGCGCTGCCTGCAGAACTGTCGTTTATATGATGTAGTCACATCTTCAGTAACTGATGTGTGATCCTTCTCCTCACGCTGCTGTTACTACTTGCTGTCATTGCTTTACTGTGAGCGTCCAACACTCACAGCTCAGACAGCTGACAGCTCTGATAGCTCGCCCATGGCCAGTCCACTCTGCAACTCACTGTGCAGCTCGTAGTATGACCGAAGTTTTTCACAATGGATGAGACTGTCAGTCCAGCACTGTCCTATAAGCTTGGAGCAGGATGTTCCAGATTGGGACCGGTTCCAGATGGACACATTCTACGACTAGAGTGGTTACAATTCCTCTACCTTGTTGCCCATGGACTGAGGACAGACGGCTGTGGAGTTACCACACCCCGACTCTGCTAGCATCACCCGTGGCTCCTGATGGACTTTCAATCCCGGGAGGACGCTGAGAATAAAGGATGAGGAGATGTACGGCCTTTGAAACAGACATACAGAAACACCTGCAGGGTCACTTTACACGAGACAGCAGGCGTGAACAGCAGGAAAGGCCCCTTTATGCTGACGTTTTCTCCTACACTTAGGGCATTGTATTTAACCTGACGTTTATTTTGGCGTGAGGGGACCAGACGCTGAAAGGCTCACTGTGTGATTCTGGCAGGAAGGGGGTTTCGAGCAACGCCTTGTGCGGCAGTTTGAGAGTTGGATGGTGGGCTTCCGGGAGGAGAACCCTGACCCGGGGCTCGTGCTGGACGTCCGGCGGCGTGTGTCAACGCCTTCACATCAGCGCGCCCGGGGACCCATCCTGGTCCCACTGCAGGTCAGTCCGTGAACACAGTCCTCAGGCCCTGAGGAGGGTACACAGCGACACGCTTTTACCTACATACACATACGTATGTGTCGGGAGAGAGTGTGTGTGTGGACACTTGCTGGCACAAACCATATGGGTGCAAGGCTATGTGTGAGTGATACATCAATTGTAGAACCCTCCCTCAAGGCACCCACACACGTATGCACATGCCACGTGCCATGCACACATATCTGTGCATGTGCGCATGCATTCATAATGAGAGGGAGTAAAGGTGTAAAGGTGTTTTTTTTTTTGTTTGTTTTTTTGTTTTTTTGGGGGGGATAATAAGCCTAACGTTCATATTAGTCTCTCTTTTTTTTTTAATCAAACCCATAGCTGAAATCTTCCTCTCCTTCCTTCCTTCTCTCTTCACTTTCTTGTAACATCTGTTTATGTACAGTGATATGGGACTGAATATATCGTATCATCCTTTTCCTGTCTACAGCGTATACACGTTTGCCTCTTCACGCATTTGTGGCGAAGGGTTTATCTATGTATGCGTATATTTCATTTGTGTGTCATTCTTTCATTCCTTCCTTCCTTCTTCCTTCCTTCCTCCCCGGTGGCCAGGTGTGGCGGGGGGAAGGAGCGCCGTGTTCCTGGCGGTGGATTACTGTCTCAAGCAGCTGGACATGGAGGACGTGGTGGAGTCTACAGCGCCGTGCTGCATCTGCGCCGCTTCCGCAAGAACATGATCCGCACTGTGGTAAGTCTGTCTGGCAGTCACATGATCCGCACTGTGGTAAGTCTGTCTGGCAGTCACGCCTCGAATGGCTCTGTGTCGGTCGTGGTCATGGGTCATGTTGCTTATAGCCCAGCCGACCGCAAAGGGCCATATCAGGGCTGTCACTGCGTTGAACTTAAATCACAAGGGAAAAAAAAAAAAAAAAAAAAAAAGAGACACTTCACACAACCCTTTTTAATTACTATACAAAAAAAAAAAAAAAACACTAGAAATTTTGGTTAAAAAAATTTTTCTGTAAAATCTTAGATCAGATGAAAAATGTTATCTCTTTCAGAAATTCAAAGGTCACATAACCGGTGGGACATCTCTGCACAAGGTTTTCAAGGAGTCTGCAGTGAAAATGTTTATGTCTCACGTCATGCAAGTCCATGCAAGAAAAATCTGTGTCACACAAAGCAGTGAAGAAAGGACAGCATTGCACACAGCCAACCCGATATGTTCCGAATCATTGTGAAGGGGAGAAGGGGGAGGACAGCGATGCTTTTAGGTGGTGGTGTTTTGTGGTTGTATTACTACGTTAAGTGGTGGTTGACGCGTGCAATGTATAGTACGTTAAGGGGTGGTTGACGAAAGTAATGTATAGTACGTGAAGTGGTGTTTGACGCGTGCAATGTATAGTACGTAAGTGGTGGTTGACGCGTGTAATGTATAGTGGTGACGTGGTGTTGACGCGTGTAATGTATAGTACGTGAAGTGGTGGTTGACGCGTGTAATGTATAGTACGTGAAGTGGTGGTTGACGCGTGTAATGTATAGTACGTTAAGTGGGGTGACGCGTGTAATGTATAGTACGTGAAGTGGTGGTTGACGCGTGTGTAATGTATAGTACGTTAAGTGGTGGTTGACGCGTGTAATGTATAGTACGTTGAAGTGGTGGTTTACGCGTGTAATGATAGTACGTGAAGTGGTGGTTGACGGTGTAATGTATAGTACGTTTAAGTGGTGGTTGACGCGTGTAATGTATAGTACGTGAAATGGTGTGGTTGACGCGTGTAAGTATAGTACGTTAAGTGGTGGTTGACGCGTGTAAATGTATAGTACGTAAAGTGGTGGTTGACGCGTGTAATGTATAGTACGTGAAGTGGTGGTTGACGCGTGTTAATGGCCGACACTCCATACTAGTGTTCATTTTTCACATGGACCGTTGCTCCTGCTCGAACACATTCGGTTTGTATTCACACATTTCCTCTTGCACGTGCTGATTATTTTTGTCGGCCGTCAATTGTTTGCGCTGCGGACTTGTCTTAATTGGAAAAGGGATACTGTTTTTTTCGCCATTGCAACGAAGGGAAGCTACTGGGCATATCCTCTTGTCAGTGCTGATCAATTTTGTCGGCTGCCAGACTGTTTGTGCAGAAGTCTAGATGTAACTAGGGGGAAAATGCCATTTTTCACCACAGCAACGAACGGGAGATTGCGCGCGCAAATGATCTCGGGGTTCGATGAAGCTGCTTCCCGTTTTTTCCCCCGCTGTCAGAAAAAACGTTTAGACCAGCAGAAAGAAATGGGGTCCGCCGGGCTTCCCAGACCACGACTTTTCCGGGGTGAGACCCAAACTGAAATAGTGTATGTCCAGGTGATGTGTGGCTTTACTTTGACATTCTGCTGAACACCCCCCTCCACCCCTGTGCTTCCAGTCCCAGTACAGCCAGGTGTACGAGGCGGTGGCGTTACACCTGCAGTGTGGGGAGACGGTGTGTACCCCCCTGTCTCTCTTCCCACCGCCCTACGTCAGCTACTACTCCAGACAGGCCGAGCCCGCCCTCAGCAAACTGGACAAGGAGTACCAGGTGAGAGGGAGGGAGGGAGGTGGGGAAGGTTGGGGGGTAGGTGAAAAAGACAGGGAAAAGAGAGGAGGTAGGCTGAAAGGATACAGCGAGTGAGAGAGAGAAAGGGGGAAGAATGAAGAGGGGGTAAGGGAGATCATCATGTTCTGTTATCTTATAACGAGGTGAATCAGAATAGAAGCAGAGGAGGGACAGGAAGGGAGGGAGGGGGGTCATCATATTCCATTATCTTGCAACGAGATGAATAAGAGTAAAAGCAGAGACAACTGGTGTGCCTATCGTGACAATGCGACCGTACAAGAAACTAATCATTATATTTTATTGAAAATTCGGAAACTTGGGGGAAAACTTTTTTTTTAGGGATAAGGTGTAAAGAGTTTTTCGGAAAGAAAAAAGATGGTGTAACTACTGTGATAGTGACTCGATGCTCAGACAAGAGGACATAAATGATATGATACTGTGAGGGTGTGTGGTGTGTGGTGGGTGGGAGGGGGGGGGGGCGGAGTAGGGGGAGGCAGTAAGATTGAAACGTATGCCGAATATGAGTATTCAGCATTATTGAGAAAAGGAGGACAGATTTCTCTCCCCATACATTTGTATTAGGCAGGTAGTAGTTTCTCGGTTAGGAGAAGGGTTCTGTCATTATCTGTAAACTGACAAGCTGCAAAACTTGGCTTTGATCTTGACCATTGCGCGCACATGTGTAATTATGTGTGGTGTGTGTGTGTGTGTGTGTGTGTGTGTGTGTGTGTGTGTCTGTCTGTCTGTCTGTATGCATGTGTGTGTGTGTATGTGTGTGTGTGTGTTGTGTGCGTGCGCGCGCGCGCGTGCGCATGCGTGCGTGTGTACTGCAGATGCTGAAGACGATAGTGCCACGGCTCAGTGTCGGAGACTGTGCCAGCGGCCACAGAGTGGAGAACCGGAACAAGAGTCGTGACATCATGATGCTGCCGCGTAGGTTCCATCTTCCTTTCTTTTCTCCTTCCTTCTTTCCGTTCTGCACACTAGCCTATTTCACGGCAGGTGTTTTGTAGCTGTAGAGCCCTAAACGGTTCGGTTCATGACGAAAAATAAGCTTATACTGTTCTTTCTCATTGCTGAGAGTGTGCTGTTCGGGTGAGGTTCAGAAGACATATATGGCCTTTAACAGTTTGTGGATGGTTTTGATATGACGTTTCAAGAAAGAGGAAATTCATTGTAAATGAGGTAGTACAGTGAAAAGAAGACAAAAGGAGAGACGCAGAGAGAGAGAGAGAGAGAGAGGGGGGGGGGGAGGGAGGAGAGAGAGAGAGAGAGAGAGAGAGAGACGAGAGTTACGTGTCAAGGGAGAGCCACTGTAAGCAAAGGGCAGGAAGGTCAGAGGGTCAGGTGGGTTACATTCAGGTTTAAAGTCAACACCACCTCTGATTTTATGGCTGAGAAGCATCTTGGAGGGTGGGAAGGTAGACCTATGTAGCATCTGAGGAGGGTGGGAAATCGATTCTATGAAGCATCTGTGGAGGGTGGGAGATAGAATCTATAGTAGGAGGGTGGGAGATAAAACCCTATGTAGATCTGAGGGAGATAGAAACCTATGTAGCATCTGATGGGAGATAGAACCTATGTAGCATCTTTGAGGTGGGAGATAGAACCTATGTAGCATCTTAGGAGGGTGGAGGATAACCTTGTGTAGGAGACAGAACCTGTATGTCGCACTCTGAGGAGGGGGGAGATTAGAACCTATGTAGCATCTAGAGGGTGGGAGATAGAACCTATGTCAGCACTCTTAGGAGGGTGGAGAGATAGAACCTATGTAGCATCTGAGGAGGTGGGAGATAGAATCTATGTAGCATCTTAGAGGGTGGGAGATAGAACCTATGTAGGCATCTTAGGAACAGAACCTTTGGTAGCATCTTAGGAGATTAGACCTTTGTTGCATCTTAGGAGATTAACCCCTTGTGGTGTATGCTAGGAGGATTGGAGATGTACCCCCCACTGTTCATTACAAGTGACGCCGCCAAAGATGACGGCTTTCACTCAAGGTGAGAGTGCTAATTCAGGTCGGGCACCCTGCAGAGTCCAACGTGGTGTCCACCATCTTGAGACACTGCCAGAGTTTCAACACCCAGGATCTTGCAATAGGAGTCAGAATAAACGAAGATAGACAGGCGGTGGAAGGGTGTAGTAGAGGAGGGGAGGGGAGGGAGATGGACGTGACGTATGCTGGTGATCGGAAGGAGAGAAGAAATTATGATGCAGACGAAGAAGATGATAATCTTTGATTTGCTAAGAAACAGTCTTTATATCATAATGCTTTAAAACTATATAACTCTTGGTGTTTGTGTGTTCTAATTGTGGTACAGACCCGAAGGCTTTCAATCGAGAGCGCACAGTGTGTGCTAACCTTTTTTTATACCAGGCTTCAGTCAGAGGATTATCAGTTCAAATCCTGTTGATCATATGTAGTGGCGTGCACTGTTTTTATACCGGGCTTTCAATCAGAGGATTATGAGTTCAAATCCTGTGATCTATGTAGTGGGTGAACTGTTTTTATACCAGCGCTTTCAATCAGAGGATTATCAGTTCAAATCCTGTTGATCATGTAGTGGGTGTGAACTGTGTTTTATACCATGGCTTTCAATCAGAGATTGTCAGTTCAAATCCTGTGATCATAGGTGTGGGTGAACTGTTTTTTATACCAGGCTTTCAATCCTGTGATCATATGTAGTGGGTGAACTGTTTTTATACCAGGCTTTCAACTCAGGATTATTAGTTCAGTTCAAATCCTGTGATCATATGTAGTGGGGTGACCTGTTTTTATACCAGGCTTTTCAATCAGAGATATCAGTTCAAATCCTGTGCTCATATGTAGTCGGTTGAAACTGTTTTTTATACCAGGCTTTCAAATCAGGTATTCAGTTCAACATCCTGTGATCATATGTAGTGGGTGAACTGTTTTTATACCAGGCTTTTAATCAGAGGATTATCAGTTCAAATCCTGTGATCATATGTAGTGGGTGAACTGTTTTTATACCAGGCTCTTTCAATCAGAGGATTATGAGTTCAAATCCTGTGATCATATGTAGTGGGTGAACTGTTTTTAATACCAGGCTTTTCAATCAGAGGATTATGAGTTTTCAACGCAATCGTATGCACAGGCTGAACTGTTTTAATACCGGCTTTCAATAAGAGGATTATGAGTTCAAATCCCGTTACATATGTAGTGGCTTAACTGTTTTAATACCAGGCTTTCATGAGAGGATCATGGGTTCAAATCCGTATCATCATCTGATGGAAAATGTGTGAAGTCAGGGGTTTGTCAGTCTCAGTCTCAGTCCCATGAAGACCAGAAAGAAAAAAGGGGGAAAGAGAGAAGGGTTGAAATAAAAGAGGATGTTGTTTTGATGTTTTTATTGATAGAACTCCGCAGAAAAAAAGAGGACGTAAGATATCATTATTGCTGCAATATTGGTGTTTCGATATCAGCCGAAAGAGCCAGGCCTTATCTGATGACGACAGAAACAGGGAGAGACAACGCCACAGACTTCATCAACGCTGTGTATGTGGGATGTGAGTATGTTTTTGATTTTGCTGGTTTGCAACCTTCCCATGGAATTCTTCTACTGTCACTGGAAATCTCTCAGTTTTTCTTTCTCTTCAGGCAAGCTGCTAATGTTGTTTGAAAAAGTGTGTTGCCCCGAGACCAGCGTTGTTACTGTTAGATGAGCAACGCTTAAATCTTCAAATGAACTCTTCAAAGTCTGTGTTCTATTCATCCACAGAACAGTGATAAACAAAAAAGAATAAATCAGGTCCTGTGAGATTCTAATGGCTACTGTGGTCATGAACTAGCAAAATTAATGCATGCTCTTCAAAGTTTTGCCAAGGATACAATGAAAAAAAGAACACTGAACGCACGAAATTTTCACAAGATGGGAGAGGGGGAGGAGGAGGAGGAGGGGGTGGTGGTGACAGGCAGGCACATTACTTCTAAAGTGAGGTGGCTGCAGGCGGAAACTGAACCAATGGCAAAACAGAATTACTGGCACCGCCACACAAAGGATCAAGCAAAAGACAGAACAAGCACGACGCATTTCGACCGATGGTTTTTCTTCTTCAACGAAACGACACAACTGTGTCTTAGTCTGTATCTCTCAGTTTTCATTAGATTTCTCTTTTTTTTGCAGTCCTGTCTTTCTTTTATTGTTTGAACCCCCCCCCCCCCCCCGTCCCCCCGCCATCCCTCCACCCCCTCCCTCGTCAGGTTGTTTTGTCCCGCACAATCCTTTATTCCTTTTTTGCTTTTTTTTTCCCCCAATGTCGTGTGTCTGTGGATTGGTGCTGCAGCACAGTCACACGGAGTGTCAGTGTCAGAGCCAATTGGGTGTCATTTACTCTCAGGCAAGCCGAGCGGAAGAGTATTGGCATTTGCATGATGGCGTCTGCCAGGGGCTGGAATTATTGACACAGATGCTGCAGCGGCGGATCATATGGCCTGCTAGCTTTCCAGCCCGCTAGCTGGTGGGGCAGGTTGTCATGCACGCGTGCAATTTGGGGATAAAACCGTGAGTGCGTTAAATGAATAAACATGCCTCGGGGACTGGGCCGAAGGGGCCTGGACAGAGCATCAGGTGTCTAGACGAGAATGGGCGCATTGGTCTTGGTGTTCGGTGGTTACGTGCGTTTTCCTTGAAGTAGACACTCTCTGTGTGCATCCATTCGTGTTTTTCCTTGAAGCAGACACTTTGTGCGCATTTCTCCTCTCTCTCTCTCCTCTCTCCTCTCCTCCAATGAAAGAAGAGAGTGCCTGACTGACTGAATGATTAGATGAATAAGCCTATGTGTTGTGTAAGCATGAATGTAGGCCTTTGTATGTGAGTGTGTGCGTGTATGTATCTGTATATGTGTCTAAACTGAACATTAACAGATCAATCATCTTAAATACAACAGTTAGTGGGAAAAAATTAACATATAGCAAGAAAACAAAAATCCATTCACTATCTTAGACACAATGAAATAGCTCAAAACTATCTAAATAAAAAAAACCCAATCGGACTATGTATTAAGTATTCAGCAATTTCGATCATCAAAGAATGATTCGAAAGTAGATCTTGCAAGTTTTTTTTCAGAAAATATTGGATCGCAAAGATGTTGGTAAGAATGTAGTCAACTTGTGACAATTGACAGAATATGGTTCAGTGTTTATCTCTTACCACAAATACAGTTAGTATTTCTTACTAAACTTTGTTTTAAAGCATTAGCTTTAATCGAATTA
>JADBJO010002565.1:298705-303208 GCA_016801955.1 Conus betulinus | reverse complement strand
GTGTGTGTTGCAGAAGGAGCTGACATCATCCTGGCCTCCAAGGTGGGAGGACGTGCTGAACGCTGCCGATTTGCGGGAAAGGGAAAACCAGCAATGCTACAAAGTGTCCTGTTTTGTATCATTCAAAACATCAGATAAAAAATGCTGGTAATAACTTCATTTAAATGTTGATTAAGCCAGCAATGATCGTTTGTCTCACTGAGTCAAAGCAGGCATTTCAAAAAAAGGCTGTGCGTCGCTTTTGCTTGTTGTGGTTGTGGGCAAGCAGGAGTTCACATTTAATCAGATATGGAGAAACCAGAAACAGAGATCTGGTGGTGGTAAGAATAATGTTTGTAATGATTTCGTTCTTTTGATGAGGAAGAAATAAAACTTGATGCCCCAGGTTTTGTGTATTTGAATACACCTTGGGAATAGAGAACTAACATGCTGAAAACCATGGATGAAAGAGGCTCATCAGATCATCTTTGGTGTGATTTCGTATTGCATTTTCTGAGATGGTGAAAGCCTTACCCTGACACTGCCATCACCAGCGATATTTGGACTGAGACCTGATAATGTACCGTTTTCGCATTGTTCTGGCCCGCCACCTGTTGAAATTAAATTACTGCGAATCTTCCTTCTGAAGATCTAGTAGATAAAAGTCTTCGGTATTTCAAAGACAAACTGTTCTTAAATATTTTATGTGTTTGCCCAATGTGGAATCATTTTTTGTTAATTAGTTAAACAGTAGGTTGTAGAGGGTGATGTGCAGATCTGTGAACACCTATGTTGTTGGTGTGTGAGTGTTTGTCACAGCATTTCAGCGACAGGCTTATAAAAGATGTTTCAGTATTTCAGTAGCTTACCGGGAATGCTTGATGGTCTTTATCTTGTCTCCAAATATCCCAGCGCATGCATGTTCTCCAAACCTGGATGACTAAATCTTTTAGTGTGTGAATCTGAACTGCATGTTTGGATTTTTGTCACTGTCAGGAGCACACACAGGTTATCTTTGTCTGAACTGTATGTGTCAGGGAGTCAGCCACCAGCAGATGTCTGTCCACACAGTGTACACACTGGAAATCAGCAGGTGTCTGTCCAAATAGTGTATGTACACACATGAAAAGGAGTCAGCCACCAGCAGGTGTCTGTCAAAATAGTGTATGTACACACAGGAAAGGGAGTCAGCCACCAGCAGGTGTCTGTCCACACAGTGTGTACACACAGGAAAGGGAGTCAGCCACCAGCAGGCGTCTGTCCACACAGTGTGTACACACAGGAAAGGGAGTCAGCCACCAACAGGTGTCTGTCCACACAGTGTGTATACACAGGAAAGGGAGTCAGCCACCAGCAGGTGTCTGTCCACACAGTGTGTACACACAGGAAAGGAGTCAGCCACCAGCAGGTGTCTGTCCACACAGTGTGTGTACACACAGGAAAGGGAGTCAGCCACCAACAGGTGTCTGTCCACACAGTGTAAGTACACACAGGAAAGGGAGTCAGCCACCAACAGGTGTCTGTCCACACAGTGTAAGTACACACAGGAAAGGGAGTCAGCCACCAGCAGGTGTCTGTCCACACAGTGTGCACACACAGGAAAGGGAGTCAGCCACCAACAGGTGTCTGTCCACACAGTGTGTATACACAGGAAAGGGAGTCAGCCACCAACAGGTGTCTGTCCACACAGTGTAAGTACACACAGGAAAGGGAGTCAGCCACCAGCAGGTGTCTGTCCACACAGTGTAAGTACACACAGGAAAGGGAGTCAGCCACCAGCAGGTGTCTGTCCACACAGTGTGCACACACAGGAAAGGGAGTCAGCCACCAGCAGTGTCTGTCCAAATAGTGTATGTACACACAGGAAAGGGAGTCAGCCACCAGCAGGTGTCTGTCCAGGAAATAGTGTATGTACACACAGGAAAGGGAGTCAGCCACAGTGTGCACACACAGGACAGGAAAGGGAGTCAGCCACAACAGGTGTCTGTCCACACAGTGTGTATACACAGGAAAGGGAGTCAGCCACCAACAGGTGTCTGTCCACACAGTGTAAGTACACACAGGAAAGGGAGTCAGCCACCAGCAGGTGTCTGTCCACACAGTGTAAGTACACACAGGAAAGGGAGTCAGCCACCAGCAGGTGTCTGTCCAAATAGTGTATGTACACACAGGAAAGGGAGTCAGCCACCAGCAGGTGTGTATCTGAGCTGTGCATGTATATACACATGAAGAAGTGTCAGTGTCAGCCTCTAGCAGGTGTGCACATAGGAATATTTGAAAAACCCGTTCTACACTTCACCCACCAAGGGATTCTGGGTTTCAAACCTGTGCCCTTGTGATAATGAGCAGTGTGTTTAAATGACCCGACTGTCGCACCCATATAAGACCTGTCTCCCTCTTAAAGACTGTCCTCTGAAGAGACATCTAGAAAGATGTGAAGACCAACCTGATATGGAGTTTGAAAGTTATTTGGATCGTTATTCCATTCTTGGTTCTGCTACGGAATGAGAACAGTGGACACTTTCTTTCTGGAGTATATTTCTCACCCATTTGGCATCTTGAAGATAATACAGTGTCTTCAGATGTGCCAGGGTTCTGTTTACAAAGCTGTATTTTCCTGCTCAGATTGTTGCAACAAATGCATCTTTTCTTTCTTTCTTTTTTTTTTTTTTTTTACTTAAGGGATTTTAGAAATATTTTCCTCTCTTAATGTTTGACATGTTTGTTATGAGTGAGAAGTGATAGCTGATCTTTTTGATGTAAATCATTGTTAAAGTTTGTTATATATGAGATGTGATATGTGAACTTTCTGATATCAATCTTTAGCATTATTTCACAGGTACTCCAGATTACAAAAAACTAGGAGGGTTAAGTGTTTTGTTGAATAATGAAATGTTTGAATGAACGATGTATGAAAGTTCAGATTATTCTAATGAACAGCAGCTCATTCAGTCACTGTAAACAGTCTGGAGCAAATATGACAGTGGTTTGTTTTGATGCTGAGAACTAGTTTCCTTTTTTTTTTTTCATTGTCTTTTTTGTGTTCACAAATAAAAATGGAGATGTTGGAGAAATGGAAGACTAACTGAGTGCAGTGGAATGTGTTAATTATATTTTGTACATATAGAAATTTGACAGGAAAAACGCCATTGTTAATGATGTGATTGCAATGTGCCATGCTGTTTACATAAATAATAATCATTGGCATGAGGCTTTGGTTCACTGAAAGGAAACAGAATATTTTTGTCTCCCTTGCATTCTTTTAAGGGGTTCTATTTTTCAGATCCAAACAAAATTTTCAATTTCATCAAAGAGTCCGAAATAGTTTACTTTCACACTATTAACCCCTCGAGAGCATGCAGTATGTAATGCTTTCTGCTATATAGGTATGGGTGTGCCTTTGAATGTATGTTATCCAGCAATACTTTGTCATAGATTTACATGAATCAAGTGAAGCAATACACTCAGTTCCAGGAAAAGGTCATTTTTGACTGACTTCTCATTGACTACTGGTATAAAGTTTCGACTCGATTTGCTGAGTCTTCGATTTTCCCCCAAACGGTGACTGCCAACAGACAACAGCATTGCTCAGTATTCAGAAGATTTCCGTCGTTAGGTTTTATAGAAGAATTTTTTAAATAACATAGACAGTGGAAGGAGGATTTCTATGATAACGATTCTGATGTGGATGTGAACGGATATGAGTTTTATCCACATTTTGCATGATTCAGTGACTGTCAGTTTGTGATGACCAGACAGACTGTGCAATAGCGTTACAATAATAGTAGTTATGTGCCTGAAAATGAGGGATTCTGGTGATTTGTCAGAAAAGTCATCTGATCACACAGGTAGGACTAGTAATGTTTTGTGAAGCAAGTGAAGCAATTCCATTACATTCCCAGATGCTAAAGGACAAGATAATTCATACATATGGCAGAGAGCCTGGGTAAAAGAGAGCTAGAGGTGCTATCTCTTGAGCTTGTTTATTTTTCTTACAACACAGAAGAAAAACGTTACCAATAACACACTAAATTTCCGTATCCTTTTTATTTTTGTTTCCAGTTCTTTCTTTCCCTTTCATGGTTGTTCTTTGTTCAATGTTCATTACATTATTAACAATGCTTATTAGTGTAAAATTGATCTTCTTATCACATCTCACTGTTTGTAAAAGTTGAATTAATTTGGAGAAGTTTTCAAACCCTCATCAACAGCACTCTACCTTCTGTCATGAATGTCCGTCTTTTCACAAAACTCCAGTCCACAGTGTGACTGATAGAATGGCTGCATTCATACGCTGAAACACATGAACAGAATTCCAGTGGGTGTATATGAAATAAGTCATTGCCTGTCCAGTATTTCTGATGATCATTGAGATTGGGAGAGTTTCTGGTATATATGAAAGTGGATTGAAATGCAACAAGTCATTTCTTGAAAGGATTTCATCAGCGAGTACATTTGTGATTATATAAAGTAATGATCTCCCGTTTTTTTTTTTTACAGAAAACAAATGGTCACAATTGTTTT
>JADBJO010002565.1:286205-293705 GCA_016801955.1 Conus betulinus | reverse complement strand
TGCCTGTGGACAGGGATGAGCGGAATAGGATAGTCAGGCCAGAGTGAGCCCCTCTGCCAGTTCTCTGAGAACTCTTGAGTGGATTCCACCAGGTCCACAGGCCTTGTAGGGGTTTATGTTTCTCAGCATGGATGGACATCACGCCATTTTCACTGATAGTGATGTTGTCCATGGATGGTATGTGAGTATTGAGCATGCCAGTCTTGTCCTGGTATTGGAGTCTACTCATTGTGACATGGTGACCATGATAAAACAAACATGGTATTGGAGTCTTCTCCTTGTGACATTTGAAACATCTTTGACGGCAAACTTTCAGTGAAGCTAATGTCAAGATAAAAGGGATGCAACTCCAGTATCTATTAAAGAAAACTATGAAACATATGGGATGCCTAGGTCTGTGTGTGTGGATGTGTATGTGCACACACGCACATGTACACATGCATGCGCATGTAAACACACGCGCATGCTCATACTCTCACATGCACACTCACACACATGCACACTAACATATACCCCCCCCACACACACACACACACACACACGCATGCGTGCACTTGGATGTTATTAGTTCTCCAGTGTGTTGATAGCGTGATTTATTCTCTGAAATCTTTGGTGTTGTCCTGATGTTTTTCACAGTGTTGTGCTGCAGGAGGGAAATAAAGGATTTGAATACCAGTAGAGTTGGTCCAGGTCCTACTTACTTTCAATGTAAATGCTGCCAAACAAGAAGTCTCAGCACCTGATGATAGTGGCAGTGAACCATTTTAGATATGTACCATTTTAAAGTACCATTTTAGATATGTACCATTTTAAAGTACCATTTTAGATATGTACCATTTTAAAGTACCATTTTAGATATGTAAAGTGTTTTCCCTCTGTCTCAGTGTCGGTTTCAGGGTAGGTTTCTTGTCTGTCTGGTAGTGTGTCTGTCTGTCTGTGTATGGGGGGAGGGGGGGGGGGGGGGGTAGGGGATAAGTAGAAGGAAGAGAAAAGGAGAAATGAGAAAACTAGAAGAACAGAAAATGTTCTGTGTGTACTATTTCATCTTTTCAACACTCAAGATCAGAAGTGGCTGGCTTAATCCGAAGCCGAATCACTGGGTAGTGAGTTCCAAGATTCTGGTGAAACTGGTCTACCTAAGGGGAGATTGACACACTGTTTGTGTGTGTTTGTGTGTGTGTGTGTGTGTGTGGGGGGGGGGTGCATGTGTGTGTGTGTGTGTGTGTGTGTGTGTGTGTGTGTGTGTGAGTGTGTGTGTGTGTGTGTGTGTGTGTGTGTGTGTGTGTGTGTGTGTGTGTGTGTGTGTGTGTGTGTGTGTGTGTGTGCAGTAACTTGCTGCAGCCTTTCAGACTAGTCTCGGCAGCACTGATGTCAGGTTTGGTTATGATTCGTACAACATGGTTAGCTGGTCTTTTGTGACCTTGATTCAAGGATTCCCATTCCAACTCCTTTAGCTCTGTCAAGCTGCCGCTGGCTGAAGCTTCCTGTGTGCGTGTGTCTGGGCCATTTGGAACCTTGTCTGTTCTGTATGGCACAGAGTCGTCTCTGAGAAGCAGTGGTGAAGTTGGGCGTGGCAGTCAAGGCACAGTTTGTTGCTGTGGGGGGAAAAAAGGAAATCCATAACACTGTTTGTCTGTGGTCATATCACTTGTTCTTAAAATACCTGTTTCTTTCAATGGTGCCACTTCAGCATTGCCCGTCCTGAGTGACTTTGTATTTCCAAAGAAACTTCCCTGTGTTGAAATTCGGCAGCTGCTGTTTAAATACAGGGCTTGAAAATGGATTTTTTTTAACGTGGGCAACAGCTCTGGCTCTGAATCTTTTTGGGTTTTAGTTTTTACTGGGTTGTGTAATTGTGGTATCTCTGCTGAATATGTTCCCTTTTTTTGTAATCTAAATGGCTCTTTCTGTTTGCATTTATTTTTTTCTGACCCACATGATTTGACTGCTTTCTTTATTCAAAAGGCCATGTGGGGAAGAAAATGAGGGTAAATAATGGCCACAAGATGTCCATGTTGTAGGTCAGTGTTAATTTTAATGGCTAGAGTCAAACCTGTACATCGGTAATTTTTTTTTTTTTTTTGCGTAAAAAAAGCTGAAATTTAGAAAAATTTGTATATGCTTCTATGCTTTAGAACATGATCAGTGTCTCAATTCTGATGCCTTTTGGGTGTAATTTGTGGTAACAAGTTGCTGAGCTTTTCAGTTTAAAAACTGACGTCTTGTTGATTGTGTAAGATGTTCCATTTTGGCATGAATTCATGGATTTGCTTTAGAGGATAAAAAACCTAATGTGTTCTAATTTTGTTGCATATGAAGGTACTGTCCATTATGGCCATTGTTCAGTGCAGAGGGGCTCTGACACAAATGTTCCCAGGCTGAAGTGAGATGCAGTGAGAACTTCCCCATTGGCTTAAAAAATATATATTCATTTATTTGTAATAAGTTGAAATGTCTTGTGGGGAGGAGAGCGATGAGCCGGGTGTTGAGAAGTGCTATATAACATAAAATAGCCCTGTGGTAAGGGGGAGGGGGGAGGAGAGGTGGTGGTGGTGATAGATGATAGTGGTAATAGTACGTGTGTGTTTGTGTGTGTGTGTGCGCGCGCGTGTGTGCTCATGCGTGCATGTGTGCATGCACTAGTGTGTTTGCTAATTTCCTATGTTTGCTAATTTCCTAACAGGGTGTGCAAAGTACATGAACTATAATGTTGTGAATGGCGCCGTCTACTGTGCAGGTCTTTTGCCTTTCACCTGTCAAGTTCACTGTATCTGTAAGTGACACAGGTTTTGTTTGACAGCGTTGTGGGAAGCATGTCATGCATATCTCCTAATGCATCGTCATTGTGAAACTGTCGTTTGTGCGCATGTCCAGTGTTGGTCAGGGCAGAACACAGTGAATAGAAATGGTTCAGGGAAATGGTGATGGAATAGTTCAGGGTTTGTGTGTGTGTGTGTGTGTGTGTGTGTGTGTGTGTGTGTGTGTGTGTGTGTGTGTGTGTGTGTGTGTGTGTGTGTGTGAAGCTGTGGGGTGACACGAGTGAGAAAAGGACGGGGGGGGGGGGGGGGGGGGGGGGGGGGATTGGAAGATGTGGACAGGATAAGACAGGACAGAATCATTTGCAAAGAAAATCAGTTTGTTCTTTTTTTTTTCACAACCACGTTTCCCTTGGAGATAAAACGAGAAAGGTGGTGAGGGGCAGTATGCAGTATGCAGATTGTGTGTGTGTGTGTGTGTGTGTGTGTGTGTGTGTGTGTGTGTGTGTGTGTGTGTGTGTGTGTGTGTGTGTGTGTGTGTGTGTTTGCGTGTGTGTGGGGTGTGTGTGCGAGTCTGTCTGTTGTCTGTCTGCCTATCTATGCCGCCGAGGACATTGACGAACAAAGTACAGGACAAGACACGATGCATTTCGACCGCTTGGGTCTTCTTCAAGTGAAAAAAAAAAAAAAAAAAAAAAAAAAAGGGATCACATTTAACATTTAGGACAGTACAAATAAAGAACGAAGAGAGACTATCTGATGTCCATGTGGTATGCTGTGAAGAATGGCCGACAGAAGGAAATGACAGAGGGGATTATGGGAGAGGAAGGGCTGGGGGGGGGGGGGGGGGGGGTTGGGTGGTGAGGGGTGAAGGGAGGGGATGAGGAGGAGATGGCGATGGGTTGTGTGGTTAGTTAGGTGGGGGGGGGTGGTATATGTGACGGTTGTGGTTAAGGTGGATTGATAATGATGCTAAGGGGGCACATACATATACACACACACACATATCCATATATATATACACACACACGCACATATATACATCTATATATATATACACAACCGCATACATACATATACATACATATATATATATATATATATATATATATATATATATATATATATATATATATATATATATATATATATATATACATATATATACATATATATACATATATATACACACACACATGCATACATTTTTTTTTTTTTACACTTGGAAAAATGTTGCAAATCAACATAATAAAGGGGGGAAAGTGGATATCGTCCAAGACCACGAAAGGTTGTTTACAGCTCTGTAAACAATGGCTTATAAGGATTCCAAGCTTGGTCAGATTTATGATAATTCATCTGTAAAGTAGCAACATATTTTTCAGTCTCCCATCTGTGTTTTAAAAAAGCAAGTGAATGCCAAGAAAGAGGGCAGTTCTTTTTTCATCTTGCAATTATATATATAAAGATTTTGCTAACATAATCAATAAATCAATGACATCATCAGTTCTGATATTCTTTTCACAACCGAATATTACTAGGTGTTCACTGAAATTAAATCTTCCAGCCAACATACATTTCTGAATAAGAGCTGTTTGAAAATCTATCCAAAAAAAACACTGAGCAAATTGACATCTCCAAAAAAGGTGTTGGATATTTTCTTTTTCCAGGTTACAGAATGAGCATTTATCTGATTCTTCTAAATTCATTTTTTGAAATATTATGTTTGTTCCCAATATTCGGTGAACAATTCGAACCTGAAGCCACTGAAGTTTTACTTCTTTAATTTTTCGATTTTTTTAAAAAATGATTTTCCATTCTACATTTCTCATGAGCCTACTGTCCCAGTTCTGGCAGCAGTTCGGCTTTGTTTCAGTTTTGACCAAATAATCGTACAGTAGTCTGGCCCCTCTAGGAACAGACATTACTACATGTAATGTTTTACTGGTTTCGAGCATATTTTCATTTCCACTTACTTGCACTCCACTCCTACGAATGTAATTTTTAACTGAGTCTACAATTCCCATATAGGTCACAAAGTTTTTGTGAATGCCATACTTTCTCCAAAACATGTGTTACTGATAAAAACCTCCCATTTTCATCAAGCAAGTTACCAATCTGAAAAACATCTTTTCAATCCACGTCCTATAAAAAAAAAGTACACTTTTTGCAATTAGAATGTTGTGATTACAAAAAAGTGGTTCTGCAATAATTTCTTCTGTTTTTTTTCCACTATATTTTATTTCCTAATTCCTCATATGCTTTAAAGACATCATACCAAAACGTGTTTTTATTTTCTATCAAAGTTTATAGTCGCACCTACTTATTCAAATATGAAATCTTTGAATTTAATAGTTTGACAGTGTGAGTCCACTTATGTTTGCTAATTTGTAGTTTCCTAATCCATGTGATTTTTAAGGTATTCATGTATTTCCGTACATCTGGGATCCCTATTCCACCTTGATCAATTTTTTGAATGACACTTTTTTACTTATTTTATCAGTCTTTTTATTCCAAACAAACTGGAATATGCTCTTTTGTATGGCATTCACAATTTCATTTGGGGGGTTTGGTAGCAGTAGCCATAGAAACACTATTTTTGACAGAATCAAAGATTTTAGTACTGCAACACGACCAATGGGTGTCAGCTGCCTTTTTAACCATATGTTATAAAGCACTTGTACTTCTCTAAGCTTTTCCTCAAAATTGAAAATCACACATTCCTCAAGTCATTAGTAAACCAGATGCCAAGTATTTTGAACCGTTCTGGGTTCCATTTCATGTCTAAGTGAGGCATGTATCTTATTCTCGAGTTCTTCTTACTACCTAGCCAAATCGCACTACTTTTTTCCATGTTTAATTTCAATCCAGAGACATTTTCGAAACTTTCAATAATTTTTATCGCTTCTTCAAATGATTGCTTGTCCCCTTCCTGCATTAATTCAGTGTCATTTGCATATTGTGAAATTTTTGTTCTCCACCCCGGCAATCTTTATGCCTTTAATCTTTTTATTTTGTCTTATCATAACAGCTAGTATTTCAACACACAAGACAAACAAATAGGGTGAAAGGGGATCACCGTGTCTGCATCCTCTCTGCACTTGAAACCAATTTGTCAAAGAACTATTTACAGAGACTGCAGCCTTAATATTTTTGTAAAAACGTCTGAATCCATCGACAAAAGTCAGGGCCGAAGCTGAATGCTCTGAACACTTTAAACATAAACGACCAACTGAGAGAATCAAAAGCCTTTTCGAAGTCAAGACATATCAACAATCCAGGTTTCTTATAAGATTCCAAGTAATTAATCATATCATATATCAAGCGTATGTTATCCCCAATATACCGATTTTAAATAAATCCCGTCTGATCCTCGTTTATAAGTGCAGGTAATATCAATTTAAGCCGGTTAGCAATGCAAGCTGATCCTATTTTTTATATACGACATTCAAAAGGGAAATTGGTCTCCAGTTTTTAATAAATTCACGTGGTTTATCTCCTTTAGGAATACAAATAATAATAACCCTTCTTTTTGTGTAGATGATAGTTCTCCTTTTCGAAATCCCTCATTCAATGACCTGACTACAAATATCCCAATACTTCTCCAAAAGAATTTGAAAAATTCAACTGTAAACCCATCACTGCCAGGGCTTTTCTTGTTACTCATACTTTTTAATGCAAAACCCGCATCTTCAAATGAAATTTCACCTTCAAGTGTGTTTAACTCCTGTTCAGACAAACTTGGCAGTTCATTAACTATCTCTGAAATAGGAATATCATATACCTCTCTTTCTTCATACAAATTTTGGTAGAAATCACTAACTTCTTTAGCTATTTTCTTTTCTGTCCTTAATTTCTGCACCGTTCTTATTAATTTTTAACATTTGCTTACTGACATAGTTTCTTTTTCATGAGAACAAAAATAATTAGTAATCTTTTCTCCTTCCACAATCCACCTTGTACGCGAACGAAGTAGGACTCCCTCCATCTTTTTTTCTCTCGGTGAAATCAGTTCTATTTTATTATTTTTCAGATTGACTTTTTCTATGTCTGTTAAATTTGTTTTTCTTTCTAAGTTACAAATTTGTCCCTCTAACTTTTTTCTCTCTCTCTCATTTTTTCTCTTTTTTCATTGTAGCATAAGAAATAGTTTTTGCTCTAATTTTCATGAGCATAATGTCCAAAAGCAGCTGATCACTAATAACAAATTGCATTTCTTCTTTGGGTATCTGATCAATATGATCCCGTAAATATGGAAGTACAGCGTATTCTTCTAAAACTTCTCTAATCTGAGCATTTACTTCGTCAACATAGCGTTTATCTTTTAACAATGAACAATTAAATTTCCATAAGGTAAACCTCTTCTCCTCAGTTTTGGGTCCAAATATGAAAGTAATTATTGAGTGGTCAGTCCTATATCCTGGTAATATATCTACATCTACTGTGTACTTAAACAAAGTTTCTGAGATTAGGAAGAAATCCAATCGACTTTGTTGTAATGGATTATTTCTCCTCCACGTGTATCTTCTCATCTCAGGGTTTAACTCGGCCATATATCAACTAACTCTAAATCCATCATCATGTTAGTAACTTGTTCCTGTGCTTTTACATTATTCAAATGTTTGTAATTATGGTAATCTGGAGAAAAATCCATAACTAAATTCCAGTCTCCACCAATTATAAGATAATCAAAATCCATCCCCTGAATAACTTCCTGTAATTCAATGTAAAAGTCTGGTTCATCTCT
>JADBJO010002565.1:278705-281205 GCA_016801955.1 Conus betulinus | reverse complement strand
ATTAGCAGACTAGAAAGAGAGCGATCAGTCCCGGACTCTTATGTTTCTGTTAGAAACGTTCTCACACCTTTGGTTTCCTTTGTAGACCTGTGGAGAAGCTTCTCGTGGGCGTGGGGGAAGTGATGAAAGAGAAATCTCCTGATTCTGCTCTAGTCCCCTTCTCTTACCCATCCAAACCATCCCACGGCTTGATAGTGGAAGGCCCACCCTAGGCACGCTTAGTTCACTCCTTACCCAGAAATCAAGGATTTCACACCTTCCTCTGTACCTGGCTCATGTCACCACATTCTCTCCACCCTGGAGATCCACAGTGGGCTATATGCCAGTCTGTACAGAGGCAGCTTTCTGGGGATGCTCTACACCTTCATATCACCACCTGGTACCCTGGTTCATATCACCACGTTCTCTCCACCCTGGAGATCCACAGTGGGCTATGTGCTGGTCTGTACAGAGGCAGCTTTCTGGGGATGCTCCACCGCTTTCTCATCAGCCATCTTCAATCGCTTTAGCTGGTCTTCCAACCATTTCCCAAGGTGCTGACTTCCAGACAGCTTCACATTCCTACTTTAAATTCCTGGAGGTGCCTTACCTCCCCTTTTGAATATAGGTACAACGGCCTCCCTTCGTACAGTTACTATCATTTTCTCTCTTGATGTCAGTCTGTCAATTTTTTTTTTTTTTCAATCTTTCCCGTTCATCTACATTAAGAGTAGCTTGGGTCATCTTAATCGCCTCCCAGACAAATACATCCATGACAAACCGAACAAAATACAACCATCGGGATTTCAAAAATAAAACTCCCATCCACATTTAACAGTTCAAAATCATGGGTATTCTGCCTACAATCTATACCGAAGTCACGCCAACAAGACAAAAATCAGGCTAATTATCAACAGTCAGTGACTACAGTCCAACACATCTGGCAAAACTCCTGCGTGGGGTGAAGTCTCCTTTCCCTTGACCTGAAAGGGAACACTTCCAACCCACCCAGCTACGAGTCCTTCGCCGTCAGACGAGGCACTCATCCTGTTAGCAGCATGTCGGGCTGTGTGCGCCTAGCACAACAACTGGCCGCTCTCCACGCTGAGGCCCGGGCTGCTCCCTTAGTAACAACAGTGAACTGCACAGGCCCAGTTCCTAAACAATGTCAAAAGGGTACCTGTGAGGAGTCTCCGTCGTCACTGGGGGGGGGGGGGGGGGGGGGGGGGGGGGGGGGGGGTAGGGGTAAGTCTCTCTCTTTCGCTTTCTCGCCGACTCACACACACACACACACGCACACGCACACACACACACACACACACACGCACACACTGTGTTCTCTCTGTCTCTCTCTCTAGCTCTGCAAACAACACCTCCAGATGGCAGACCGTGATAAGCAGAGTCAGATATCGGAAGGAGTGAAGAAGACGGGACGATAGCCCCTCAGGGGCAGACAATGACGGCCATTGATTCCAGCTGCCCGACAACTGATGAACAGTGTAGTGTGACTTTGGGCCCCTTGTGTCTGGCATCCTCCACCCCCTGCTTTCGTGCACTCTGGGTGTCTGGGGTTTTTATCTCTGTCCACCAAAACTCTTTTGGAATCCAAGTAAAGACTGGTGTTAAAACATGTAGACCCACCGACAACAGAGCCTGGTACCTCCCCCGCCAAACTTCCGCCCCCATTTTTTTCCTGTCTCCCTCCCCTCTCAACCACCCCTCCCCCTCTCTCTCCCCCCCCTCCCCCCCCCCGCCCCTCTCTCTCTACCCCCCTCTCTGTGTGTCTGTCTGTCCGAACCGGTTAAAAAAAACAACTGGGAAAAAAAAAAAACTTTGAGACATCTGAAATTGATACATAAAGTTCCACTAAAGCTACTCATAAAAAAAGTAGGAACTAGCTAAAACGTTGCGTGTGTGTGTGTGTGTGTCTGTGTGTGTGTGTGTGTGTGTGTGTGTGTGTGTGTGTGTGTGTGTGTGTGCGTGCGTGCGTTTGTGCGTGTGTGTGCGCGCGCGCGCGCGCGTGTGTGTGTGTGCGTGCGTGCATGCGTGTGTTGTGTGTGTGTGTGGTGCGTGCGTGCGTGCGTGTGTGTGCGTGTGTATAGAAGGAGAGGAGGAAAGAGAGACGGAGACATAAGCAGAGAGTGTGTTAAGGTTGCCTTTAAAAGGTGATTTATCTATTGTTTGTGTTATCATTTTGCCCACTTAGAGATAACATTAAACCTGCGCTGTAAAGGATCTTAAAACGCTGCAATGGTTAGGTCCTTTATCCCTCAGTCTCTCGTCTGGAAGAGGCTGTAAAAATAGATATGGAAACTGAACATCAACTTGCGTTTAACATCCCTCTAATTTATGCGGTTCTCTCAATTTGTTGTCATCGTGATGGTATTGTTTACAGTTTTACTTGATATTGAAAAAGTCAGCTTAACAACCAAGGATATCTCTCCACTCATAACGCACGCGTGCACTCGATAGAATAGGGGATATTCCCCCCTACTCGTCAGTATTGTCTGTCCGATTGAGT
>JADBJO010002565.1:246739-277154 GCA_016801955.1 Conus betulinus | reverse complement strand
CTTCAGACTTTTGTTTTGATCATGTGCCTCCAGTTTGACACTCGTTGTAAAGATAAAGATTTCGATCAACAGGACGATGACGAAAGCCACATCAGTTTCTGTGTGCCATGAACTGGCCCTTTGCTGTGCAGCTGAGTGCCTTCCGCAGCCTGCAGGGACAGTCACAGCGCCAGTCTGGTCAACAACTACCGGCCTGTCCAGCCACTGAACTCTCGCACCGTCAAGTCCCTCCTTTAAGACCTCTGCTGCTGTGGGTGTGGAGGCCAGCACCTGGCTCACTCTGTCTGCCGCCTCGCTCCTGGCCTTGACCTCCCTGCACTGAACGACACGCTGCCCCGAGTTTCCCCGCTGCTGCTGCTGACTGACTGGTGAGCTGAGGCATTGCTGCTGTGGTCAGGAACACCGTTGCTGGCAACGTCTTCATGCACAGCTCCTCACGTTCTTCTTGACACCAAGTTTGCCTTGCTACTGCTGCCCAGCATCACCCTGCCACCTGCCAGCCAAAGATTGAGTTAGGAACTGTAAGTTATCAGCATGATGCCCTGCCAGCCAAAGATTGAGTTAGGAACTTGAAGCTCTCAGCATGATGTTTCATCTCAGTTCTTTTTTTTAATTAAAGGAAGTTTTGACCCAACGGTTATCAATCATTCTTAGAACGTGATTTTAGAGCGAATTCCACTGGCGCTTTCTTTCTTCTTGGTTTAATTTGACTTTTTCTGTATTAATTTACTGATCTACCTTTCTTTTTCATGTACTTATTTCTTGTTTAGAAAATACGAAGTACAGGAATTGTATGTTACGAATACCGGTTTCAATGATAATAACAATAAATGGACGCGCATATACCCACTGCACGCATGTTTTCTGAACCAGCTTCAGTAGCAGCCGACTTGAGCAGTCCTGTACCACCCTTGGAGGCCTGCGTTGTGTTGACGATGGGTACAGGCACGCGCAAGACACTCCATTAAGATATCAAGGGACATAACTCCTCCTGAACAAAGGTAAATCAGACTACAGGATGCAACTCATAACAGCCTTAAAGTAGCATCCCCATGGGTGTACCAGCCCGTATTTCATGACTGCAGAACCCACCGGCGAAAACACCACCCTCCAGCTGTCGAGCACACCCCACAGACCCAACCACCCCCGCCCACGGACAGATGACGACAGTGCCACTCCAGACACAGCCAAGCTTTCGCCATACGGTCTTATGTGCCCTCAAGAGAGAGAATCCAAAGTTGTAGTCTTTCCCACTGTCAACAGGACTTTCCCTGTGGTCAGTGGGTCTTTCCTCACCGTCACTGGACCTTCTCCAGGGTCAGCCTAGTTAAGTGCAGAACCCACCGGCGAAAACACCACCCTCCAGCTGTCGAGCACACCCCACAGACCCAACCACCCCCCCGTCCACGGACAGATGACGACAGTGCCACTCCAGACACAGCCAAGCTTTCGCCATACGGTCTTATGTGCCCTCAAGAGAGAATCCAAAGTTGTAGTCTTTCCCACTGTCAACAGGACTTTTCCCTGTGGTCAGTGGGTCTTTCCTCACCGTCACTGGACCTTTCTCCAGTGTCAGCCTAGTTAAGGCAAAGAAGAAAAAGAAACACCCGAAGGTGCGGGGGAGGACCCAGAGAAGCACTGTCTTCACCTGCCTTTAGAGCAGTCCTGTACCACCCTTGGAGGCCTGCGTTGTGTTGACGATGGGTACAGGCACGCGCAAGACACTCCATTAAGATATCAAGGGACATAACTCCTCCTGAACAAAGGTAAATCAGACTACAGGATGCAACTCATAACAGCCTTAAAGTAGCATCCCCATGGGTGTACCAGCCCGTATTTCATGACTGCAGAACCCACCGGCGAAAACACCACCCTCCAGCTGTCGAGCACACCCCACAGACCCCAACCACCCCCGTCCACGGACAGATGACGACAGTGCCACTCCAGACACAGCCAAGCTTTCGCCATACGGTCTTATGTGCCCTCAAGAGAGAATCCAAAGTTGTAGTCTTTCCCACTGTCAACAGGACTTTCCCTGTGGTCAGTGGGTCTTTCCTCACCGTCACTGGACCTTTCTCCAGTGTCAGCCTAGTTAAGGCAAAGAAGAAAAAGAAACACCCGAAGGTGCGGGGGAGGACCCAGAGAAGCACTGTCTTCACCTGCCTTTAGAGCAGTCCTGTACCACCCTTGGAGGCCTGCGTTGTGTTTGACGATGGGTACAGGCACGCGCAAGACACTCCATTAAGATATCAAGGGACATAACTCCTCCTGAACAAAGGTAAATCAGACTACAGGATGCAACTCATAACAGCCTTAAAGTAGCATCCCCATGGGTGTACCAGCCCGTATTTCATGACTGCAGAACCCACCGGCGAAAAAACACCACCCTCCAGCTGTCGAGCACACCCCACAGACCCAACACCCCCGTCCACGGACAGATGACGACAGTGCCACTCCAGACACAGCCAAGCTTTCGCCATACGGTCTTATGTGCCCTCAAGAGAGAATCCAAAGTTGTAGTCTTTCCCACTGTCACACAGGACTTTCCCTGTGGTCAGTGGGTCTTTCCTCACCGTCACTGGACCTTTCTCCAGTGTCAGCCTAGTTAAGGCAAAGAAGAAAAAGAAACACCCGAAGGTGCGGGGAGGACCCAGAGAAGCACTGTCTTCACCTGCCTTTAGAGCAGTCCTGTACCACCCTTGGAGGCCTGCGTTGTGTTGACGATGGGTACAGGCACGCGCAAGACACTCCATTAAGATATCAAGGGACATAACTCCTCCTGAACAAAGGTAAATCAGACTACAGGATGCAACTCATAACAGCCTTAAAGTAGCATCCCCATAGATAGATAGATAGATAGATAGATAGATAGATAGATCTCTCTCTCTCTCTCTCTCTCTCCTCTCTCTCTCTCTCTCTCTCTCTCTGTGTGTGTGTGTGTGTGTAAGTGTGTGTGATTACTTTTTGTTATCAAACCAAAGCCAGCTGATCCTGGCAGTGCTATCATCAGTGTGATCTGGTGCTTTGTGTGTGTTAACCAGTGCCATCGACTGTGTGTGCCACAGATTATGTATTTGTAGAACCAGTATTTCTTTGAAAATGGGAAACGTGTTGTTGGATGCTGAAATTATATTCCAACTTAGTTCAAGGGCAAGCGTTAAATTGTTGATAGGAAACGAAACTGACGTTTTTTTTGATTGAAAAAAAAGTTTTGTTATAATGATTGCCCTCTGCTGCGTGACAGTCACTGTTGACAATTGAAAATTGATCAAGAATTCGATCGTGACATCATAGATTTTTTTTTAAAATACAGAAACAAAGCCTTAAATATCTTCTTACAGGAGTGTGTGACTTTATATAAATAAATAAATTATTATTTATTGATGCATGTATATCTTTGTTTTTGCTCATCTAAAAAGACACTTTTCTTTTTTACACGAGTTTGTTTTAAATCCTACCAGTGTGCATACTTTTCTTAATCAGAAGTCTGGAAGCCAATAAAGATGCAGACCCAATGATAAGTCTTTACACGTATGTGTGTTGTATACCGGCGCGCACGCTGCGTGCATGAGTGTGTGTGTGTGTGTGTGTGTGTGTGTGTGTGTGTGTGTGTGTGTGTGTGTGTGTGTGTTAACGAGAGAGAGAAATACAGAGAGAGACAGAGACGAAGAGATGGGGGTTGGAGAGGGGTGGTGACGGAAAGGGGGGGGGGGGGGGGGGGGGGTCGGTATTGTGTCCCAGTCATATCCTGCTGATAAAGGGTGAAAAAAAAGCGAATGGTGGAAAAATAAAACAAATACTGACAAAATAAAATGAAAGTTTAAACATGTACATTTCCTTCAGTCTGGCCACAATGGACACGTAATTTCAAAGAAACGACGCGGTTATGACTACCTGTTAAAGAACCACAGTGGTTACAGAATGACATATGTGATGCCAACTATTGAAATTCAACATTGCCTAAGCACCAGACCTGCGTGTTCGGGGGATCCGGTGTGAAGATGCAGCACCGGACAGACACCGGTGTTGAAGTCGGCAGAAGGACGCCTTGAACGGCCACCAGTCAAGCGATTCATTTCTGTGACCTCAAGACCCGATGTTCCCCTACATCTATCTTCGCCATAAGATTTAGAGTCCATCCGCGTCCTTGGCTTCGTTGGTACCTTTGTATATCAGCACAATGAAGCAAGACAAATACACAGCCTGTGTCAGTCAGACTTTATCAAAATGCCGAAGAAGTAAGTCACACGGGAAAACCAGTGCTGGCCATCAATTCTTACGTCAATGAAACAATGATCTAAAATCTGGTTGTTTTTGTTTGTTTTTGTTTGTTGTCTGTTTGTTTGTTGTCTGTTTGTTTGTTTGTTGGTGCATAACCTATCTTTGGATTTCCTAAGAGATGCATTCTCCCACCGAAGGACCAAACAAGAACAAGCTTAACATAGAAATAGCGAAGAAAACTAGTGAAGGCTGAGCAAGCTTCATAGTCAGCCCCGTCAGCTGCCCTCGGCTACTGTACACGTCGTTTTTTTTCCCTCCCACCATGGGTGATAAGACCAATCCACACTGAATACAGCCACTGCCAATGAAGATAATGATGATAACATCCACTCTGAACACAGCCACTGCCAGTGAAGATAATGATGATAACATCCACACTGGTCACATCCACTGCCAGTCAGGGTAATGATGATACCATCCACTCTGAACACATCCACTGCCAGTGAAGATAATGATGATAACATCCACTCTGAACACAGCCACCGCCAGTCAGGGTAATGATGATAACATCCACTCTGAACATATCCACTGCCAGTGAAGATAATGATGATACAATCCACTCTGAACACAGCCACTGCCAGTAAAGATAATGATGATAACATCCACTCTGAACACAGCCACTGCCAGTAAAGATAATGATGATAACATCCACTCTAAACACAGCCACCGCCAGTCAGGGTAATGACGATAACATCCACTCTGAACACAGCCACTGCCAGTGAAGATAATGATGATACCATCCACTCTGAACACAGCCACTGCCAGTGAAGATAATGATGATAACATCCACTCTGAACACAGCCACTGCCAGTGAAGATAATGATGATACCATCCACTCTGAACACAGCCACTGCCAGTAAAGATAATGATGATACCATCCACTCTGAAACACAGCCACTGCCAGTAAAAATAATGATGATACCATCCACTCTGAACACAGCCACTGCCAGTAAAGATAATGATGATAACATCCACTCTGAACACAGCCACTGCCAGTAAAAATAATGATGATACCATCCACTCTGAACACAGCCACTGCCAGTGAAGATAATGATGATACCATCCACTCTGAACACAGCACTGCCAGTAAAGACAATGATGATAACATCCACTCTGAACACAGCCACTGCCAGTGAAGATAATGATGACAACATCCACTCTGAACATAGCCACTGCCAATGAAAATAATGATGATACCATCCACTCTGAACACAGCCACTGCCAGTCAGGATAATGGTGATACCATCCACACTGAACACATTCACTACCAGTCAGGGTAATAATGATACTATCCACAGTGAGCACAGCCTTTGCCAGTCATGGATACCATCCACTCTGAACACAGCCACTGCCAGTCAGGGTAATGATGATAACATCCACACTGAACACAGCCTCTGCCAGTCAGGGTAATGATGATACCATCCACACTGAACACAGCCACTGCCAGTCAGGGTAATGATGATACCATCCACACTGAACACACCCAGTGCTTGTCAGGGTAATGATGATAACATCCACACTGAACACAGCCACTGCTTGTCAAGGGTAATGATGATACCAGTCAGGGTAATGACGATAACATCCACACTGAACACAGCCACTGCTTCTCAGGGTAATGATGATACCATCCACACTGAACATAGCCACTGCTTGTCAGGGTAATGTGATACCAGTCAGGGTAATGACGATAACATCCACACTGAACACAGGCACTGCCAGTCAGGGTAATGATGATAACATTCACACTGAACACATCCACTGCCAGTGAAGATAATGATGATAACATCCACACTGAACACAGCCACTGCCAGTCAGGGTAATGATGATACCATCCACACTGAACACAGCCACTGCCAGTCAGGGTAATGATGATAACATCCATACTGAACACAGCCACTGCCAGTCAGGGTAATGATGATACCATCCACACTGAACACAGCCACTGCTTGTCAGGTAATGATGATACCAGTCAGGATAATGATGATAACATCCACACTGAACACAGGCACTGCCAGTCAGGGTAATGATGATAACATCCACACTGAACACACCCAGTGCTTGTCAGGGTAATGATGATGCCAGTCAGGGTAATCACGATACTTATACACACTGAAGACATCCATGCGCGCGCTCACAAGTACCCGCACGTGCTTGTGTGTGTGTGTGTGTGTGTGTGTGTGTGTGTGTGTGTGTGTGTGTGTGTGTGTGTGTGTGTGTGTGTGTGTGTTTACGCTGTTCAGTGCCTTGAATCACTCGTTTTATCGACAGACCTGACCCATATCGGTATTGGTATGTACAGTTCATCTGGCCAGCGCTAGAACCCTCTCAAAAGGAGGCTCCCCATTGGTTGGGCCTTGGCTTAGGTCGGTACTCTCCCCTGTACCCTTTCAGACTGACCAGCTGTGAGAAGGGAGGCAACTCCACAGAGTCCAAGTTCTCCAGTCGACTTCCACGTGAGCTTAGCATATGGACAATCGTACACTGGATGCCTCATGTATCCTTGGTCTGACCTTAGTATGGGACTAACTCAGCGATCTCGATACTTAGCATCCCTAACTTATATCCTCAATAGGTAATTTTGTTCACTGCGTGATATGTTGTCCATTGCATGTTTTGTTCACTGCGTGATATGTTGTCATTGATGTTTTGTTCATTGAGTGATATCTTGTCCATTGATGTTTTGTTCACTGCTTGATATGTTGCCCATTGATGTTTGTTCATTGAGTGATATGTTGTCCATTGATGTTTTGTTCACTGCGTGATATGTTGCCCATTGATGTTTTGTTCACTGCTTGATATGTTGTCCATTGCATGTTTTGTTCATTGAGTGATATGTTGTCCATTGATGTTTTGTTCACTGCGTGATATGTTGTCCATTGCATGTTTTGTTCATTGAGTGATATGTTGCCCATTGATGTTTTGTTCACTGCTTGATATGTTGTCCATTGCATGTTTTGTTCATTGAGTGATATGTTGCCCATTGATGTTTTGTTCACTGCGTGATATGTTGTCCATTGCATGTTTTGTTCATTGAGTGATATGTTGTCCATTGATGTTTGTTCACTGCGTGATATGTTGTCCATTGATGTTTTGTTCACTGCGTGATATGTTGTCCATTGATGTTTTGTTCACTGCTTGATATGTTTGTCATTGCATGTTTTGTTCATTGAGTGATATGTTGTCCATTGATGTTTTGTTCACTGCGTGATATGTTGTCCATTGCATGTTTTGTTCATTGAGTGATATGTTGTCCATTGATGTTTTGTTCACTGCTTGATATGTTGTCCATTGATGTTTTGTTCACTGCTTGATATGTTGCCCATTGCATGTTTTGTTCACTGCTTGATATGTTGTCCATTGCATGTTTTGTTCATTGAGTGATATGTTGTCCATTGATGTTTTGTTCACTGCGTGATATGTTGTCCATTGCATGTTTTGTTCACTGCGTGATATATGTTGTCCCTTGATGTTTTTGTTCATTGAGTGATATGTTGTCCATTGATGTTTTGTTCACTGCGTGATATGTTGTCCATTGCATGTTTTGTGTCCACGGTGTGATATGTTTGTCCATTGCATGCTTTGTCCCACTGCGTGATATGTTTTCCATTGCATGCTTTGTCCACTGCGTGATATGTTGTCACCTTTCATCAGCTATTTTCAATTATTGAACAAATTCAATGAATCTCTCTCTCTCTCTCTCTCTCTCTCTCTCCTCTCTCCATCTCTCCTCTCTCTCTCTCTCCTCTCCTCTCTCTCTCTCTCTCTCTCTCTCTCTCTCTCTCCTCTCTCTCCAGTGTGTGTGTGTGTGTTGTGTGTGTGTGCTGTGTGTGTGTGTGTGTTGTGTGTGTGTGTGTGTGTGTGTGTGTGTGCTCGCGCGCGCGGCGCGCGCGTGTTTCTGTGTGTGTGTGTGTGTGTGTGTGTGTGTGTGTGTGTGTGTGGGTGTGTGTGTGTGTGTGTGTGTGAAAATGAAGAGTTTGTACGAGCTAGATACGCGTCGTCGTTCCAGTATGTGCGAACTTTTTATTGTCACAAATCGGGCTGTTTGGACAGATACGGCTTGTTTGGACAGATACGGCTGTTTTTGGACAGATACGGCAGTTTTGGGCAGATCGGGTCGGTACGAAACCTGATGTGACCTTTAAAGAAAACGTGCCAATGGGGCCGTCACAGAGGAATCCAGGTGGAGGGGGTCACAGGCCTACACTCCCGTGACCTGCTGATCACATTATCTCTGCATGCTAATGATCGGGGTGACGCTGACTACTGGGATGACCCTGGGCGTGACGGACAGGGAATGACGTGGGCTGGCTCCATTCATGCCGTCAGTGCGCCTCTACATCCGCCATCCACCAAGCGCTCCCCCCCGTCTTTGCTCCTGAGGATTCAGCCACTTCGTTGGAAGGTAAGCAATGACTCACGAACCAGCCCTCTTTTTGTTCACTTTCCGCGAACTTTTTTCTTCATGTCGGGACAGTTTAATTCTTTTAATTCTCTTTTATTTGCTCGTTCTACCATATTTGAGCTTCCTTTCAGGGGACAAGAGTACGACTTTGCATTTTATTTTCTTTACTCGTATTATTTCCTGATTTTTACCAGTTGATCTACACGTCATGTCGGGCTGTCAGCAGCGCCTCTTCACTTCCCGCAGTATGCAATGGAGGCAAAGTCAATGTCTTCAAATGACTGACATGCCTTCTGAAGCATCTGAGGCAAAGCATCTTTGTCTGACGGAGGCTGACAATGTAGCACTGCTGTCTGGTTGTCAAGGCAGCCAGGTGACCGAGCTGTGCTTACGGTATGTGAAGAGTCAGTATCCAGAGCTCTCTCTCTCTCTCTCTCCTCTCTCTCCGCTCTCCTCTCTCTCTCTCTCTCACACACACACACCACACCACACACACACACACACACACACACACACACGATACAGTATATATATATATATATATACTATATATTATATATATATATATATATAATATATCTGGTGTTTAGCCTTGTGTTTTAACACATTAACTTTGGGCCTTCTGAACTGTGAAAGAGGAAAGGAGAATTCTTGTCTCTGATTTCCTGCACACATGTGATTTTTTAAATAGAGTGCAACAGCAGCAAACCCAGCGCCAAAAACAACAGATACACACAAACACAAAACACAGAACGTACTTTTCTTCAAGGATAATATCTGAAACAGAGTACAGAAAAGATGCAACTGAAATACATCAAAATATCCGGTTAAGTTGAAATCACTGCAAGTGGATGGAACGTGGCAGATGAAAGGTGTTAGAGAAGTGCTTGGAGGGTAGGGGTGGGGTGTTGTGTGATATTACTCCGGCAGCTCACATCTCTCTCTCTCTCTCCTCTCTTCCTCTCTCTCCTCTCTCTCTCCCTATCTCTCTCTCTCTCTCTCTCTCTCGTCTCTCGCTCTCCTCTGATGCTGAGCTGGTTGCCGTACTAATGTTTCCAAAGTCATGCTCTACAATTTCTGTGAATATCTACCACATTCTGGCATGCTTCGATTCCAAGTCAGTTTCTGAAAGCAATTCAGTCTCCGTAGTCAAAGCTTCGTTTTGAAAATAACAACAGAAATGGCTCATTTAATGCATCATTTAATGCTCATTTGATGCATCTCTTATCCCTTAAAGGCATTGAAGTTACAATTTGTCGGTGCCCTCCCAAGGTGGAATGTCTGAGGGAGGTCCATCAGGCGGCATGTCTGAGACAGAAGGTCCATCAGGCGGGCATGTCTGAGACAGAAGGTCCATCAGTGGCGGCATGGGCTGAGACAGAGAAGGTCCATCAGGCGGCATGTCTGAGACAGAAGGTCCATCAAGCGGCAGGAAGGGCGGCCTGAAGGATCATAGGTTCCCCCTCCCCATTACATTCCTGCAGATCCAGCAGCATACTGTACAGTCAACAACGCATCAGACCAAAGTGTTAGGCACTACCGATGAGCTCTGATACTCAACATTATCACAACTGTGTACATTTAGTACTGAAACATGACTTAAAAACAAGTACGTTGCTTCTTTGTCTAAAGATATAAGTTAAAGCACAGAATGCGTTTTAAATGCTCATATCAATCTGATTTTTGCGATTAAAAACAATGTACTGTTTGGAGGAGAAAGGGCGTTTTTAAATTCGTTGCACCTGCGTTGTTGATGAAAAAAAAAAAACAACAAAACAACATGCCAACCCAGTTGTTTGCGGAGGAATACACTAGGGCTGGGCCAGGGCGGATCAGCTACGGACTCAAGCAAGGAACTTATTTTCGCAACGTCGGGGTTCAGTAACGGCTCACGTCTAATGATGAGAGCACCCCGGTGTTTTCTCCAAGGGGGTTGGACCTGACGTTGTGGTCTTTCCATCACATAATTAAATATGTATTCCAAGACAGGGCAAAGGACAGACACAAGGCATTTTGCGACTTCTTGGGTCGTCTTCAGCGGCGAACAACAAAATAATTGTTTTAGGACAGTGCAACAACAAATAACAGGAACCAATTTAGTCTTTCTCCTGTCCCTACCCTCCCCTCCCCCCCACCCCCCCCCCCCCCCCCCCCCCTCACTCTAGCTTCCTTTCCCCCATGAGCCCCTTGTTTTCCATCTTGCGGCCATTTTGAGTGATCGTGAGGGAACCGAAGCTAAATGGTATTCCTTGTTCTTCGTTTTCACTGTTTCCAAAGGTTACTTTGTTTTTCGGGGGCCTATGATAGAGACCCCAAAGGTCAAAATGCATTTGTTTCTTCGTCGCTTTTTACGCTAATTTTCTGGGTCCTTGGCCGTGTACACAACCCCTGCGGCTTTCTCACATTTTGCTTTCATTCTCCGGCCCCTGCAGATCCTCCCGTTTTGTCAAACTTCGTATAGCTAACCGGCTTACCCCACATTGCAGAGGTTATTCATCGGTGGGTAAGTTGTTTGGTTTTCCAGTCTTCTTGGTGAACCTGGGTCGGGAGAAGATGCTATACTCGTCGGCTGATATCATGTAACTGTCTAAGAGTGACAGTGTGCGACAGTAGTGAACTACATGATTCCCCGTCTATCTGTAGAAACACTGGTAGCCTGAAGGGTCACTGGCCGTGCCCAATTCTTGCTAGCATGCTAGCTCAGGCATCAGGCTGGCCGCGCTCGTGCGGCACACCACACACACACCACACACGCACGCACGCACGCACAGACGCACACACACACACCAATCCACACACACACACAGCTCACACCCACACAACCACACACACGACTACGCGCCACCTGCGCGGGCGCCTCTCCGCCCTCTCGGTGGACGGCGTGCGTACCGGGTCCCGCCCGGTCACAACATTTTCATCGCAACCGTGTGCTAACCGAAATGCGTATCCTTCCTGAAGCCCGGTGAAAGTTTACCTGACTGCTACTTGCACCTGCGCACCCGTTAAGCGCCGGGGTGAGCTGGAATCGGTTAGGCAGTCTCTGCAGTGATTCCGGCTCAGCATCATTCCATAAGGCCGTAAGAGGTACCCAGCTTTTTCTGGTGGCCCTAGTCAGGTATATGTACATTCATATTTATTGTTGTCTAGCAAACTAGAAACTGTGTATTCCCCGGTTGAGGGACGACCTGAAACTTCCCTCACCCACTTGTAACAGGGATTTGTTTAGGAAAAGGACGGTCACCGAGTGCGTGTGCTGTCGGCTTGTCTCCTACGCGTATTGTAAACAAAACAAAGGTTTGTCGGGACAACATGACTAGATGACAAGTGAGGTGTTAAAGGCAGTTGTCTCCAAACAAAACAAAGGGTTGCTGGTTCTCTAGTCGGTGACTTAATTTAGTTATTACTTCATGCAGAAAAAAAAAGTCTTAGTCTAATAGTTGTGTGGCGAGCAAGGAGAGTTGATGCTATGGATAAGAAGTCGCCCAGAGTACGACAGAGCTTTACCTATCGTCTATATGGGGGTGTGGATTTTGATCGTGGACCTGGATTATTGTCATTCACCTCTGCGATATGACACTATTGCATAGTTCTCGTGTTGGTAACCAAGATTGTCTCGTGGAACTCTTCTCCTTTACATTATTTGGAAGGGGCTAGTTGAATCGTTTGGAAAGAAATATCTCCTGTAAAATCTTGATGTATGACATGACTCATGAACATTACTTGTTCTTACCAAGAAAAGAATGAACTCGTGTGAGCAACGTGGCGACAAATGACATTGTATAAGTTGATGGAAAAAGTATCATTAAGTTTGTGATATCATTGCATTCATGGTTTAGTTGAAGACGGGTGTACGGGTGGAACTTTCCCAATTTGGAAACTAGACTCTGAAAGATTTATATTGACCGTCCCTGACTGTGTAGTGCTATGATTCCGGAAAAGGCAATGCTTGCCGTAATTATTCCGGAAACGTTGAATAGGCACTATTTGATGTTTGTCTCAATCTTCTAGTGGAATATGGATCGTTCATAATGAATGAAACTAGTCGTCGAATGCACTGAATATTAGCCATTATTCAAGGTAGTTATCCTTATTCCCCCAGGTAGAGGTGTCCTGGACTGAGGTGACTGGCTCCACGTTTAGGTCGGGTGCGTAGAGTACTACCCCCGCCACCGTGTGACGTGTTGTGGAGGAGGGTCGGCCTGGTGCCCGACATCTACCTCACCACTAGCCACGCGAACGTATCTGCGCCGCCGGACCCGTGCTCACCGTTACCCCCCGAGGACGAGTCCATTTGAGGCTGGAACATCTGCCGCCGCCCTAACCCAGATCGCCGGCTTTCCCCTCAATTTTTTGAACCAGCGACCTGTTGGCGCGAGCCCCGTCGCGCGTTCTGTGCTTCTGGCCTGTATGTCTTGTGGTTCGTAGCCACACTCTTTGTACGCTGTCACTTCCCTGTGCTCTTCCTCCCGCTGGCGCCCCAAGTCAAGAGCAGCCGTGTACGTGTCTACTGGTTTTTTTCTTTATTATTCTTTGAGCCACCGCTCCTGAAGTTCTGCAAGTTTCTTTCAGACTTGACGCTGTAGACGTTGCGCTTCACTTAGTCGTCCTCGGTCGTCCTCTGTCATCTTGCGTGTCCGTCGCTCGGTCGTCACGCACCTTTTCATTCGCGTTTTGGACACACCACAGGTAGAATACGCGGATTTATTCTATGATATCTTTTCTTGTGTCGGTGCCCGCCCTGTCTTGGCGTTATTTGAAAATAATCCATATCTACTTTATAGTTGGTGTACGCCTTGTTTGCGTGCTCCGATTTGGATGGCCCGTGCGATTATCTACCGTCTTGTCTGATGGCTGCAGCCAGCATAAACCGAAAGGTTGTCTTTGCCTGGCTGTCATCGGTTCTGGGTGGGGTGGGGTGTTTGTAGTCCTCGATGGAGTGAAAGTCCGGCGCAGGCAGGCCCAAAGTGGCTTGGGGTGCAGTCAGATCAGTCATCATACCCGCCCGAACTCACACACCACCTCGGTTCTAGAGCCGTGACAGCATTCGCACTGGTGAATGGGCAGTATGTAAACACCAGCGTGTGTTGTGACACACACGCGGCATACAACATCTCTATATATATAATATATAGGGTTGGGGGTGTGTGTTGTATGCTCGAGGGGGAAGGGGTATGTAGTGTTGGTGCTTGTGTGTGTGTGTGGTTGTGTGTGTGTGTGGTGTCAACCGCGCCTCCATCTCACATTCAGAGTACCAGTAGGAAAGTAGCCTTCCAGTCAGCTCACACACAGGTTCATACGCCACCACCTATCCGTCCAACATACCGTCCTGGAGCTCACTTTCTGTGAGGAAGATTTTAAACTGAAGAAGAAAAGAGAAGATCGACAACACAACCATCACAACGCGACGACGACGGCGTGACACCGACAGTAACAAGAATCGTAGTGTACAACACTTAACCATACACTTCACGCCGAGTGCGTGCGTAAATGTCCAAAAGTCAAGATGACAGCGCCCATTGGAAAAGTGCGTCCCGTCACACTTTGACTGTTTTGTATTTGACGCTGCAATTACGGGAATCAAGGAGACAGCCGTGGCCGGCCTGCGAAGCCCTGGTCGGTTCTGACTGGAGGCACCCAGTGCAGCTGTGCCCGTCACTCATATACAAGGGAGTGATACAGTAACACTTTTCCACACCGGAACCCTCAGCTATGGCCGTGCTGCTGGGCGTGCTCCCGGTGGCTCGGCATGCCCGGAAACTTTCCGTGGGGCCGTGGTTTTCCAACATGCATACACTTGTTATGATCCGGACACAAGCGTGTTGTTTCCCTGACCACTTTGCCGACTTCTACTTCCGAACATACATCTATTAAGGACACAAAAGGCTGGCGCCGGGAACATATTTGAAGGGAGTTTTTTTTTCGCGCGTCGGCGCGCGCGCGCGCGCGTTGTGTGTATGTGTTGGTGTGTATGTGCTGTGTGTGTGCGTGTCGTGCGTGTGCTTGTATGTGACTGTGTGTCTGTGTGAGTGATGTGCTGTCTGTGTGTGTACGTGAGGTGTGGGTGTGTCGTGGGTGTGTGTGTTGTGTGTGTGTGGAGGAGAGAGAGAGCCCCTCAGAGAGAGAGTTGTGGTGTGGTGTGGTGTGTGGTGTGTGCTGGAGTGTGTGTGTGTGGTTGTTTTTGTTTCTCATCCGCCTTTCCTATAAAAACGAATACTCGCTCTCTCTCTCTCTCTCTCTGCTCTCGCCTCTCTCTCTCTCTCTTCTCTCTTCTTGAGGAGCGTGTGCGCGCGCCAGTTGTGTGTGGTGTGAGTATGCTGTACTATCATGATTACGCATTACACTTGCCAAAAACGAACCTTCATTCAGATAAATTAGAGCTCTCACCCTCGCTCGCGCGCGCGGTTCGGTGCTAACATTCAGTTCATTTTTTGGGTGGTTGTTTTATAGTGTTTTTTTAAAGGTGGGCAAAAGTGGCGGGGAATGGGAGGTCGGATGCCGCAAGTGGGAGGTGGCGGGTGTTACAGGATATCATTGTGTTCATGTTCGCATTTGGTGCGCTTTACCCCAAATCTATCTCCCAAGTACCGGGATGATATCAGAACTTCCGGTCTTCCTCCCGGAGTCCAAGTGTGCTGACTTTCAGCTGCAACCCGTGTCACTTGGGGTCAGGGGTGACGTCAGTGCCTGGCTCTCTCCAGCGAGGATGGTCACGGCCATGGTGATGAGGAGCGTGAACAGGGCTCGGACACAGGCTAAGGGCTGTGGAGAAAGCAGTCAGCGTGAATGGACGAGGGGACCTCGGGCGATCAAGGGGGGGGCACGCTTCCACTGAACAACACACGGCCCTGCTGACTAACCGAGCTGCTGGCAGGATCGTTCATCCCATAACGTGTTGTAAAATGACGTGTCCTGATCCAGGTGAACCGGTGCTGTGAAGAAGAACGCGACCAGTCTACAACGCTCCCTATAAACCACTCCACTAGAGCCAGAAACAAAAACGTGCAGAGGGAGAGAAGACGACGAGGGTTGGAGGAGGAGAAAGGAAATAGGTGAGGACGCGGGAAAAAGAGTAAGAGGGACAGTGATATTCAGTCTCAACAGCCATACAGGCCCCTGTGCCGGGAGCCGAACAAACTGACAACCAGGACAAAACAAAAGAAAAAAGAGGAAAGAGGGCAGGGGTGGGAGCCGGGGAGAATCACAATGAACACGAACGTTTGAGGGCCGAAAAATACTAGAAGCAACACTAAAACGGTAATGACGACCATTCTCTATATCTTACTCTGTAACTGGGGGACAATTGACTGTACAGTTGAGAGAGATTGACCTGTTATAGGGAGTATAGAGTTGACTGTCTGTACAGGGAGAGAGATTGACTGTATAGGGAAGAGAGACTGACTGACTGTATCCGGGAGAGATTGACTGTATAGGATAGAGGACTGACTGACTTGTATAGGGAGGAGGAGATTGACTGTATAGGGAGAGAATTGGACTGTATAGAGAGAGATTGACCGGTCTGTATAGGGAGAATTCGCACTGATAGGGAGGGAGAGTTGACTGACTGTACAGGGAGAGATTGGACTGTGTAGGGAGAGGATTGTCCCTATCATAGGGAGAGATGACGTGTCTGTATATTGGGAGAATTTTTGACTTTGTTATAGGGAGGAGATTGATTGTCTGTCTAGGGAGAGACTGAAGAGGATATGTATACGCCTTCAAGCAATCAGATGCTGGCTGCTGTTCTGCTTTTGTTGTGTTTAGCGACCACAGGGCCCAGCGCCAGCTGCCGTGGTCGCTGTGAGCGCGGGGATGATGCGTTGCAGGTGGTGTGAGGGGTGAAGGACAAACAGGGACCGTGCCACAGCCGCCCGCCGCTCATCAGCCCCACTCCCACCATTACCAGTGCCCAGGACGAGCCCCATCCTCCCTGCCACCAGAGGACTGACCGTGCCGGACCTACGTAACCGCCTACACCCCTAGCCCCCGCCCTCCCTGTGTTACCCTCTCCCCATCCTCCGCACGAACGACCAGTGGTGGGGGCCGGAACGTACGGACCCTGGCGGCAAAGATCATCATCCTGGGAGATTACGGGTGTGGGCCAAGTCCAGCCTCCTGGAGCCGCTGGGGGTCGCTGAGCGACAGGGGGCTGGTGCCGCTGTGTGGCCTACAAACCCAGACCGTAGTACGTGGCTAGATGGAGTGCTCCAAGAACGAACAAGAAGATCCTCGTACGCCTTCATGGACACGGGTGGTGAGTCCATGGACTTTCTTTGGTGGGACTGGAAAACCGGCGGTAATGGTGTGCAGGAGTGGGGGCCAGTCGGGGGAGACACGGGGCCCGGGGCTTAGTGTTCATAGAACATTGGCATGGATGGCAAGCTGTTTTTCATGTCTTGGTCCTGATTTGCCTGGAAACAAAGGCCAAAATCTGCAATTGGTTATCCATCACACTACACACACCACACACACACACACCACACACACACACACACACACACATATCACACACAAACACACACACACACAGCAGCACACAAACACATCCGGTGCGCGCGCATGTATGCATGCACAACACACACGTATGCACGCACGCAAGCACGCACGCACGCGCTGTGCTCCGCGCGCCGCGCACATGAGATGGGTTTGGTAGGTTGGGCGGGGCAACAGTGGACATGACGAATTGATCTGATCGTGGACGTCCTTCACAACCACCCACGTCACCCCCACCCCCTCAGCACCCTTCCCGACTCCGGTCTCCAGTCTGCCTCCTGCTACACATCAATCATACAATCACCAGGTCAATAGTGCATCAATCATATAAAATCACCAGGTCAATAGTGCATCATTCATACGATCACCAGGTCAATAGTGCATTAATCATACGATCACCAGGTCAATAGTGCATCAATCATACGATCACCAGGTCAATAGTGCATCAATCATACGAATCACCAGGTCAATAGTGCATCAACCATACGATCACCAGGTCAATAGTGCATCAACACATACGATCACAGGGTCAATAGTCATCAACCATACGATCCCAGGATCAATAGTGCATCAACCATACGATCACCAGGTCAATAGTGCATTCACCATACAGTCAGTAGGTCTATTGTGTATTCATCACATAATCACTAAGTCAATAGTGTATTCATCATAAAATCACTAGGTCAATAGAGTGTTCATCATACGATTATCAGTCAATAGTGTGTTCATCATACGATCACTAGTCAATAGTGTATCAATCATACAATCACCAGGTCACTAGTGTATCAATAATACAATCAGGATCAGATCAATAGTGTCATTAATCATACAATCACCAGCTCAATAGTGTATCAATCATACAATCACCAGGTCAATCTTGAACATCGTTCAGTTTGCTAGGATTTTGGCCGAACGAATTGGAATTTACTTTTTCTCACCCTTAATGCTGTGATCCACATGATCAGCTTGACGGTGTATGAGAAGCCGGGTTGTCTCAGGACAGTGAGGTAGGAAGATGGGTTGTCTCAGGACAGTGAGGTAGGAAGCCGGGTTGTCTCAGGACAGTGAGGTAGGAAGCCGGGTTGTCTCAGGACAGTGAGATAGAAAGCCGGGTTGTCTCAGGACAGTGAGGTAGGAAGCCGGGTGTCTCAGGACAGGTGAGGTAGGAAGCCGGGTTGTCTCTCATGACAGTGAGGTAGGAAGCAGGTTGTCCTCAGGACAGTGATGAGGTAGGAAGCGGGGTGTCTCAGGACAGTGAGGTAGGATGCTGGGTTGACCGTAAGCCCTGTAGGCTACATACAATCCCTTGCCTACAGATCGGCCAGCCTGAGTTGTGTGCAGGCCTACAGATGAGCTCTCAGCTTTCAAGTGAGCTATGACGGGGAGACCACCACCGTGTCCGTGTCCCTGTGTCCCTGTGTCCCTGTCCCAGCCAGTCTGTCAGCACCACACTGTAGCCGACTGATCCACCACTCACGTAGCGACATGATACCACACTGTAGACGACATGATCCACCACACTGTAGCCGACATGATCCACCACCCACTGTAGCCGACATGATCCAACACACTGTAGCCGACATGATCCACCACCCTGTAGCCGACATGATCACCCACCCTGTAGCACACTGTAGCCGACATGATCCCTCACACTGTAGCCGACATGTACTGTGTAGCCGACATGATCCACCACACTGCCATGACACTGTAGCCGACATGATCCACCACACTGTAGCCGACATGATCCTCACACCACTGTAGCCGACATGATCCACCACACTGTGTATGCCGACATAGCCGACATCCCTCACACTGTAGCCGACATGATCCACCACACTGTAGCCGATCCCTCACACTGTAGCCGACATCCCACCACACTGTAGCCGACATGATCCCTCACACTGTAGCCGACATGATCCCCTCACACTGTAGCCGACATGATCACTCAGCCACATGTCACACTGTAGCCGACATACCAATCATCCCCACACTGTAGCCGACATGATCCACCACACTGTAGCCGACATGATCCACCACACTGTAGCCGACATGATCCACGACACTGTAGCCGACATAATCCACCACACTGTACTGTAGCCGACATGATCCAGCACACTGTAGCCGACATAATCCACCACCATGTAGCCGACATAATCCACCACACTGTGCTGTAGCCGACATGATCCACCACACTGTAGTAGCCGACATGATCCCTCACACTGTAGCCGACATGATCCACCACACTGTAGCCGACATGATCCAGCCACACTGTAGCCGACATAATCCACCACATGTAGCCGACATAATCCACCACCTGTGCTGTAGCCGACATGATCCACCACACTGTAGCCGACATGATCCCTCACACTGTAGCCGACATGATCCACCACACTGTAGCCGACATGATCCAGCACACTGTAGCCGACATAATCCACCACCATGTAGCCGACATAATCCACCACACTGTGCTGTAGCCGACATGATCCACCACACTGTAGCCGACATGATCCCTCACACTGTAGCCGACATGATCCACCACACTGTAGCCGACATGATCCAGCACACTGTAGCCGACATGATCCCTCACACTGTAGCCGACATGGATCCAGGTTTTTATCCTGCGTGCAGTAGTCTGAAGAGCAGAGAGGACATGATGTTCGGATCCTCTCTCTCACTGTGTGTGTGTGTGTGTGTGTGTGTGTGTGTGTGTGTGTGTGTGTGTGTGTGTGTGTGTGTGTGCGTGCGTGCGTGTATGTGTGTGTGTGTGTGTGTGTGTGTGTGTGTGTGTGTTTTCTGTGTGTGTGTGTGTGCGTGCCTGCCTGCGCGCGCGCGCGCGCGCGCGCGCGCGCGCGTGTATGTGTGTGTGTGTGTGTGTGTGTGTGTGTGTGTGCGCGCGCGCGCGCGCGCTTCAAATTTAACGTCTATCCACTTTAGGTGATATAAGACGGGGGGGGGGAAAAAAGACACCACCCCATCAACCTAAAAACAAACAAACAACCAAACCCTAATGATGAAACTAGAAAACTACAAACGGTTTTGATGTGGAACAGAAGAGTGAGAGGTAGGGGACGGATGAAGATAGGCCTTTCGTATATTTCATGTAGATTTAGCAATAGCTGAATGACTGACTCACTTAAAAGTGTGTGTGTGTGTGTGTGTGTGACCCTCTCTCTTTTGACATGATTGCACAGTCTGTCGTCTTTGAAAAAAAAAAAAAAAAAAAAAAAGCAGCCGCTCGAAGTGTTGGATTGTATTTGTTTACATTGTTTGCCTTTGAACTTCAATTGCGTACACACACACACACACACACACACACACACGCACGCACGCACACACACACACAGCTTTCATTCATCAAATTACTACATGTGACAGGTCTATCGAGTTAAGTATCATTCTAGTGCGTAATTTGTTTTATTACGTCATATTGAAATCCTTACGTCTCAACACTCGCGACCTTGCCTGCTAGCTCTCAGGGAGAAGTCAATTGCTGATGAAGGCCCACAAAGCCAAAAACGGCAGCTTGTTGTCTTGTACTTTTCTTTTGGATTATATATTAGGATGTTACTAGATTAAGTACCATCGGTTCCTGAAGAAGCCTTTTGACGAAAGCTTGGAAAAAAAAAAATGAACTCCGTGGGCGGTGTTGACGACCTATTGTTCATATATATATATATATACATACATATATATATATATATATATATATATATATATATATATATATATATATATATATATATATATATATATATATCACATACAGTGAGAGAGAAAGGCGGGGAGGGGGGGGGGGTGAACTGAAAAGACGAAACGAGCAATGTAAGAAAATGTCCATATTTCGCGCGTCTGCTGTTTTTCAAGGACTGCAGCCTGTCAGTACAAAGCCACATGGTAAATAGAGGTCGCAGAATACACAGCTACTGTCCGCCCTGGAAAGTGCGTAGACGATTTTCACTGCCTAGTTTCCAGATTACACCACCACACCACACCACCACCAACAACAACAATAAAGAAGATGACGTGTCGTACACTGTGACAGAGAATAAGTGTCAAGGAGAGTCCAGAACCAGAAATGGAGGAGACGTGGTTTGTCAGGTCAGTCAACAGGTAATTGACGCTGAACAGAAAGAGCCATGCTCTGGGATTTCCATGCAGTGGAGGACCCTACTCAGTGCTGCGGTTCATTTCTGTGGAAACTGGCAACATTGACTGGCTGGCAATAGAAAGACCTGGCAGCAACATTGACTGGCTGGCAATAGAAAGACCTGGCAGCAACATTGACTGGCTGGCAATAGAAGACCTGGCAACATTGACTGGCTGGCAATAGAAAGACCTGGCAACATTGACTGTTGGCAATAGAAAGACCTAGTGACGATGTGAAAGACGTTGAACAGATGCCTCTGGTGGTGTTGTGAAATGGTGTTGCTTCCTTCCATCCAGGGCTCAGGCCAATCCTCACAGCAGTTCATGTTGAAAGACTTGTATGCGGCATGTGTGCACCTCTGCTTGTGGGTGTTGTACGCTCCGTGTGTAAGTTTAATGTTTGACAACAGAGAGCTGCAGAATCACAATCAGACCAGAATATCAAACTGTTCAGCATAACTGTAACAAGTTACACTCCTGACTTCAAACATTCAGAATTCACTGGACACCAATCTTTTCCCTTGCAGGCAGGAACGCTTTCGAAGCATGACGTCATCGTATTTTCGGGGTGCCCACGGCTGTTTACTGATGTTCAGTGTCAACAATGAAGAATCCTTCAACAATGTCATCAACTGGTAAGTCGTGATCTTTCATGTGAACAAGGAAGAATCATTTAACAATGTCATCACCTGGCAGGTCGTGATGCTTCGTGTGAACACTGAAGAATCACTCAATCATGTTATGTTGGTAAGTTGTGGACCTTGCTTCGATTATCTCTTAACTGAAATACCGCTGAAAAACTTTCCAGCGATCCTTGTACCCACTGCCGACAGACAGATCGTCGTTTAGTTTCGCTTTTTTTTTTTTTTTTTTTTTCTTTTTTTTTTTACCGCAACACTGCCCTGCAGATTGGATTGTCAAGCTTGTCTGACCTTGACAATCAGGTCGTCGTCCTCATTCTCATCGATCAGCATGAAAAAAAAAATGTCTTAAGTTCTGTGGCCCTTCATGCCCTACTCTCATGGTGACCTCAATTTCGATGTCCTCTCTACGTCTGTGGCCTTGGTTTGGTTCCGTCGGGGTCACCGGTATCAGCGAGTCCATGGAGGCTGTCGTTGTACGGACGTGGAGGCGCCCTCCGGAGGGAAAGCTCACTCACGCCGGCTCAGCGACTAAGCAATTATTGTCATCAGTAGGGGGCTTAGTAGGTGGTGTCCTGCATATGTTAGATCAGAACAGGCGAACAACACCGAAGTGACTCGGCAGTAGTGCAGTGTCTCCTCCGGTGGGTTTCCTCTTGACGACTTGACATTGACTGCTCCCTGTGAATTGCCGGTGCCGGGTTGCGGCGGGGGCCGACCGGGTTGAGGCTGTGGATGGGGTGTCGGAATGAGCGGCGTGGGTGTATTGCCTCTGAGGTGGCGCTGAGGTTGGGACAGCAAAAAAAAAAAAAAAAAAAAAAAAAAGCAGGTCGTCGTGTGCAGTCCATGAAGACGTCAAGGGACATAACTGCTCTCTGGCAGATGCCATTGTGCAGTGGCCACCGGATGTCACACGACAGAACCTCTACGAGAGAATTCCCATGGGTATCGTGACTGCAAAGCTCACGGGCAAAAAAAAAAAAAAAAAAAAAAAAAAAACCCACGCCACTCTCAATCAACTGCAGCATCCATCCAGTAGCCTCACTCGTTGCTGTTCCGGTGACGAGTGAAGACAGGTCAACACCACGCATGACCAAGCTTTCACATGAGGCCTTACGCACCCTCGTGAGAGAATCCCAGGTTACAGCCTTTCCCGTTGTCAGCGGGACTTTCCCTGTGGTCGGTGCGTCTTTTCTGACCGTCACTGGGCCTTGCCCCACAGTCGGCCAAAAGGCAACGCAAGAAAAAGATACACCCGAACGTGCAGGTGGGACCCAGAGAAGTACTGTCCTCAACTGCTGAACAACCCAGCTGGGAGCAGTCCTGTCCCCCTCTCTGAAGCTTACGCAGTGCTTACATGGGGCGAGGCTCGCAGAGGGCACTCCATGGAAACGTCAAGGGACATAACTGCTCTGAGGCAGATACCATTGTGCAGTTGCCACTGGATGTGACACGACAGAACCTCCACGGGAACATTCCCACCGTTAAATAACGCCACCGTCCAGCAACTGTCATGTGCATCTCGAAGCCTTTTAGTGCTGTTCCGCTGACAGGCGAAGACAGTACAACTCCAGACACAATCAGGTTTTCGCCATGTCTTTCGTGCCCTTTGAAGAGAATCCCAGGTTCAGTCTTTCCTGTTGTCAACAGGACTTTCCCTGTGGTTAGTGGGTCTTTCCTCACCATCACTGGACCTTTCCCCAGAGCTGGTAAAAAGGCAGACAAGAAAAAGATACAGCGAAGGAGCGGATGGGATATGTTTGGTCTGTTCTTTACTAGGATGATGTAACGTGGCTGGTCAGCTCCACATAGTTCTTGCTATCCACAAGTCAGAAGGCATTAGCTGCCGATAGACTCAGAGACTGCACACGACAGCTTACTGCCAAACAGCCACAATAACGTCACTTACTGCCAAATAGCGCCAGTAAACGTCACTTACTGCCAAACAGCCCCAGTAACGTCACTTACTGCCAAACAGCCACAATAACGTCACTTACCGCCAAACAGCCCCAATAACGTCACTTACCGCCAAACAGCGCCAGTAACGTCACTTACCGCCAAACAGCCCCAGTAACGTCACTTACCGCCAAACAGCGCCAGTAACGTCACTTACCGCCAAACAGCCCCAGTAACGTCACTTACCGCCAAACAGCCACAATAACGTCACTTACTGCCAAACAGCCCCAGTAACGTCACTTACTGCCAAACAGCCACAATAACGTCACTTACTGCCAAACAGCCCCAGTAACGTCACTTACTGCCAAACAGCCCCAGTAACGTCACTTACTGCCAAACACAGCCCCAGTAACGTCACTTACTGCCAAACAGCCACAATAACGTCACTTACTGCCAAACAGCCCCAGTAACGTCACTTACTGCCAAACAGCCCCAGTAACGTCACTTACTGCCAAACAGCGCCAGTAACGTCACTTACTGCCAAACAGCGCCAGTAACGTCACTTACTGCCAAACAGCCCCAATAACGTCACTTACTGCCAAACAGCCCCAGTAACGTCACTTACTGCCAAACAGCCCCAGTAACGTCACTTACTGCCAAACAGCCACAATAACGTCACTTACTGCCAAACAGCCACAATAACGTCACTGCACTCTGACAGCCTGTTCAGGTGAGTCTCCTCTTGGTCAGGATCAGAAGATTCTTCAGGCACCAAAGCACGTTGCTCACCATCTTGGTCTGTTCAATTACTGTTGGGTCCCCATGGCCTTCAAACTTCGTCACATTTCATGCACAAAGTTTTGCTGTTTCTTGTAATTACTATTCTTGACTTGGGTACTGCATTCCTATTCAGCGACACGAATGGTGACTCTTTTATTTTTTTACTTTTCTGAGAAAATGACGTAATCCTGATTGATGCAGATTTTTCTGCGACGTCAAAAAACAGAATGTGTGCTGAGGGTAATGTAATCTACTTTTCAATACACTTAACAAGTAAAATGATAAACCTACGAGTCCCATAACTTGACCAGTTCAGAAGGCCTTGAGCACTCTCATGCCATGACATGATTTTGACCAAAATTCCAGTCAAAAAGCACGTCAGCACTGATTGTTCATATGAACTCAGTAACTCAAGAAGAAAACATATCATTAGCACAATCTCAGGCGCTTTCTCTCAAAATCTCGAATCATTTGCAGTACCGATGGCTGAGAAACAGAAACATCAGCACACAGCTAGTATGGTCCATACTAAAAGCAGAAAACATTGCAGTGCTAGCAAACACACGCACTGTTTTGTCCCATTAAAACAACATCTGAGGTCAGACGACTGTAGCTTTGAGCTTCTGAATATACAGTCCCTACTATTTCTATGGCCCACAGCTGTTCGTCCATGGAATGACAAAATCAGCATAGACTAGTTCAGACTGTCTAGACTGTGTTGCTGCTATTTTTATTGCACAAAGCTAGATTAGTGTTAACTATCTGTACTGTCGAGTCACAGTTTTATCATTCAGAAAGTGTTAATGACAAAGGTGCATGGAAACAAACAGATGATGAGAGCAATTCAGATTTATCACTTTCACTTAATGCTTAGCAACATTTCGTACATCAGTGGGAATAATGTTAGAGGATTCATCAACAATACTGATGACAATGACTGAGTGCTGTCATACGTCTGTAGGTACAACGACCTGGGAGTCTACGCATCCCCAGAGAACATCAGCACCATTGTGGTGGGCAACACAAGCTCTGTACAACAGGAACGGTGCGTCACCGCCGAGCGAGCTTTCCAGCTGGCAGAAGGTCTGAACCTGACCTACTGCGAGACACATGTGCGAAGCGAGCAAATGGTGCTGTGCATTCTGACACGGGTGGTCAACAACATCATCCTCAACCGAGTGCGCCGACAGAGTTTGGCCATCACCATCATGCCTTCCATCCAGCTGAAGGCCAAGAAGAGGCACGGGGTGATGAGGAGGCGCTGGAGATGCTGCAGAACTTCTTGATGAGGCGTGCCTCATCATCCCCAAGGCTTCGGCAGTCTTCTGTCAGTATCCAACCCTAGTGTACCGTCAGCTTCCTGTCTTCAAGGGGCCAGCCATCAAGCTGTGCTAGCCACCTCAGTGGTCTTCAGTGTTGCTTTTTGTGCACTGTACAGCGGCAGTGGGGGAAACTGAACCTGCCAGGGTCCCCTGTATGAGAGAAAGAACACTCGCATACGTCAGCCTGTTCTCTACCTTCCCCTGGCCCATCAACCTGACCACCGTGAAGACAGCCCAAATTTCAGTGAACTGCATATTATCTTACGAAAAGTTTTGTGTGTACATCTGTAGTCCAGGAAAGTGAAGATTAAAAAACTTAAATTTGGTAGAATCATTGGAAATTATTAATGAATGTGTGGTTTTAACACATATTACGCGGGCATGTGGTATCAAAGTAAGTAAGGTGCTGTATTCTTGTTCTCGGTGTCAAATGATTTCAATTGTAGAGGAGGAGTAGAGATACAGAAGTTCAGATATTAACAGTCAGAAAGACTATAGAAGGTTCCAAGTTGATGTCATGTGTCATGTTACGCTTGGTGCGGCAAAGTGGCAGCCAGTTTGGAAGTGTAGCAACCAAAGTACATGATAATCAGAATCATACATCTACATAACACATCCAAAAAGATTATGATCGATGGTCAGTGTTGGGGTTCAATGGTCCCATGGCAACACGATCTTTCATTACGCACAATGATGACCATGTAGAGCCCAACAATCTTCAAATGCTGACCATTGTCATGTCATATCAAAGCATGGATGATGACGATCGGTTATGGTATCAGTTACTTATGTAGCTTCCGACAGTCATCAATTTAATAAAAACTTTCATTTCTTCGTTTTCATATAAATGCAAACTCTTTGTCTGTGCTGGAATTCTCACAACAACACAGCAGGACATGCGACAAAGACAAATATCCTTCCAAACAAAGACGATAGAAAAATATCAGTGACTGCTGCCTATGAGTGTGTGTGTGTGTGTGTGTGTGTGTGTGTGTGTGTGTGTGTGTGTGTGTACTAGTGATATGCAAGAGAGGTGTGTGTGTGTGTGAGTATGCCTGCGTGTGTGTGTGTGTGTGTGTGTGTGTGTGTGTGTGTGTGTGTGTGTGTGTGTGTGTGTGTGTGTGTACTAGTGATATGCAAGAGTGATGTGTGTGTGTGTGTGTGTGTGTGTGTGTGTGTGTGTGTGTGTGTGTGTGTGTGTGTGTGTAGTTCATTACATTTGTTTCGTTAGAAAATTTTCAGAAACAGATATGCAAGTGAGGAATTCCATCTGTTTTTCTTGCAAGTGTAAAAGCATACTATAGAAACCACTGATGTAACTGGGCACCTACTTCAATATCCCCATGTCCAGAAACCTGTTCCACCAGATTCAGGTCGAGTATAGGTGCGATCAGTTTGAACTGCTGAGACTGTCATCTTCTGTGACTTCACAGAGATATAACATTTGACCTTTCTAAAGCACTGATCATACCAAAGGCATACAAAGCATCGCATAGCCTGGCTGATGCCAGCACACAGCTGTCATATTCACAGCAGTAGAAAGAAATGCAAATAACATGGCTATGGTAAAAACAGTCCTGTTTCAATCTGAAGGAGAAAGTTTGCCAGTACACTGGTAACTCATTGTATACAGAATTTTTGTAAACAGTTCACAGTTCAGTTGCAAGCCATAGTTGTTTCTTCTTTGTTTAATTCATTGGTTGTCATATGCCAGACTGAGATCATATGCATGAATGCACTTACATCTTCTCAAACAATGATGCTAACATTGATACATGTGAGACTGAACACTTTCTAACAACATGTGCCCTGCTTATTTCATGTTTACAGAACAGCAGTTTTTAAAAAAATGAACATGTGTTCGTTATGAAATCACAATGTAATTTTCAGTAAGCAAGGCTTTTATTTTAAAGAGATGCCGGGAATGTTAATTTTGTCGTATGCAAGTGCACGTGCACCCGTGTTGAGTCTCCATTCACAAGAAATCTGTCACAAGTAATTGTAGCCCGACATAGGACTTTGTACAACATGTGGCCATCAATAATTTGATGTTGTTCAGATAGGATGCTTTCATTTTTGTCCTGTGGTTTACTCTGCATTGTGTTATTGTTAAGTTTTGAAACAGAAAGCACTTTTAAGCCATGGATTAAAGTTTGTCCCTCTGAAACCCCGAACAAACTTCTGTCCACACTCTATCACTGCCAACAGTTTTTTCGCAGATTACGCCTTGCAGCACACTTTCAGGACCAGTGCCCTCTCTCCACAAGTACAAACAGCAATGACATCGCTCACCTCTTCCCAAAGGAGCGTGGAACATGGACACCCAAACCAGGAGAATTCACTTCCCTAGATCATTACATTGACAAGTGCACACAGGAAATCCAGCAACTAAGCTTCCGACCTCTGAAACACTCCAACTTGTCCGATGATGAGTGGAAGGCATTACAGGATTTGAAGAAAAGAACAGATGTGGTGATCAAACCTGCCCATAAGGGTGGTGCGATAGTGGTGTGGCAAAGGGACTACTATGAAAAGGAAGTTAAAAAATAGCTATCTGACACGACTTTCTACACCCCATTGAAGAAACCAACAGTAAAAGAGGACAACGCCCTTGTAAGGAAAATTATCAATGAAGCTATTGCATCGGGCCATCTCCCAACTGAAGCCTCAAGAGCTGTGGGTCCGAAACCCCGGGAGTCCAAATTCTATGCCCTTCCAAAAATTCACAAGCCCAACAACCCTGGACGTCCCATTGTATCCGCCTGTTCCTGTCGACAACTCTTATTTCACAATTCATCGACTCTCTCCTGCAACCACTTGTTACCTCTCTGCCAACCTTTGTCAAGGACACCAATCATGCCCTTCAACTGCTTGACCAATTCCATTTCCCACCGGACGGATCTGACCGTTTCTTATTCACCATGGATGTCACTTCTTTGTACACGAGCATCCCCCACAATGAGGGTCTGCAGGCCATAAAACACTTTCTAAAGAACAGCACCTTTGACATTGACATCACAACCATCCTAAGGCTGACAGAGTTGGTCCTGACACTGAACAGTTTCTGTTTTGGTGATTGCCACTTCGTCCAAACTCGAGGGGTGGCTATGGGCACCAAGATGGGGCCGAGTTACGCATGCCTCTTTGTGGGTTTCATGGAGGAGCAGATACTCTCTTCATATCCTGGACGCATCCCTCCATTCTTCAGACGCTTCATTGACGACATCAAAGGTATCACCACAAGCACCAAGGCTGAACTTCTAGATTTCATACACTTTGTGTCTTCATTCCACCCAGCCCTGAAATTCACTTACACCATCTCTGAAACAACTGTATCTTTTCTAGACATTCAAGTGTCCATCACCAGCACAGATCAACTGAAAACATCAGTATTCTACAAAAAACTGATCACATTCTTACCTCAAGTTCACAATCCAGCCACCCACAGTCTACCAAGAAGAGTATCCCTTACTCTCAATTCTGTCGCCTCAGAAGACTGTGCAGCAATGACGATGACTTCAAACTGCAGGTCAACTGGATGTGTCCTTCTACAGAGGGCGAGGATACCCTGAAGCAGTCATCATCGATGCCGCCAATCGTGCCCTTCGCACCCCCCAGATCTCAGGCCATGACCCCATCTCAGAACAAAGATCAGTCAGACGACCAGTCCTTACTCTGACCTACCACCCACACAACCTCCCAGTTAAAAACATCCTTGTGAAAAACTTTGACATCCTGCAGAAAGACCCCAAACTCAAGTCCACCTTCGACAAACCCCCACTAGTGGCATACCTGCGTGACACCAACCTCAGGGATCATCTAGTACGAGCCACTTACAAAGACTCACCAAGCAGCTCTCCACCAGGAAACCACCGCTGCAACAAACCCCGATGCAAAACCTGCCCCTTTTTAAATACAACCACTAACACCTTCAGGGGCCCATCAGGCAAAAGTTTCACCATCAGATCCCCCTTCACTTGCCGATCTTCCAACCTTGTGTACATTCTTTCATGCAGCCTCTGTTCCAAACTCTACTGTGGTGAGACCTACCGTACCCTGGATGACAGATTCAGGGAACACCTCCAGGCTGTCAACCTGAATAAGGACACCCCCATAGGTACACATTTCAATAGCCCTGGACATAACGTGTTTCATATGTCAGTCTCTGCTGTTCACCAAAAAACCACTCAGATGCCATACACCGTAAATTTCTTGAATCATCTCTGATCTCTAGGCTAGGGACGCTCACTCCCCATGGACTGAACATCAAGGACTGAGGTGGAGGAGTCGCCATTGTAGCTATACTGCCTGAATGACCGTTGGAGGTCCTCCTTTTTTTTTTTTTTTTTTTTTTTCCAACATGCCGGCAGCTAGGATAGGGTACATAGCTTGTTTGTGGTCTTCAGCACTACCCTACCCTTGTTGTTTTTTCAAAAAGATTTTTGAGGTTGAAAAAA
>JADBJO010002565.1:232500-246445 GCA_016801955.1 Conus betulinus | reverse complement strand
AGAGACATGTATCAAACTGTGTACTAGTTAACTAGGGAAAATTAAATTCCCAGAAAGTGATGACATCATTTTTGCACAATTGTGTGTGTTGCCATTGTTTGAATATCGCCAGACAACTTGTGTACAAGCTTTCATGCCGTATCTACATTATCTACAGGAAAAACAAACCTAGCCGAGTTTGGTATTGAAAGAATTGTCGGGAATTCGCCTATTCAAACATCTCAAGAGCACAGATATATACTACATTTTTTCATGACAACCACTAATTATCAAACTAACAGCCCCACTTGTAATGGCCGCTCAGCAATGCCGGACACATTGTTGCCAGACGGTTTTACACAGATGACATTCAGTTCGCCGAGTACAGCACGGTTAGCTGGCTGGTGGGGAGCAGCCTGCAGAAAACACTCCTTTCCCTGACCTGCATTCACGGCTTGGCCCCTGGAGCTGCGGGCGAGCTGTAAACTCCCCTGCCTTTCAAAACTAAGTAGCAGCAGGCTGGTTAGGGAACAGTGTGCATGCAAGAGTTCGTGATTTTGACTGACTTGGGCAAGAGTGAAAAGTTGAAAAGAACGAAAATGTTAGTAATCGTATACTACATTGGCAATAGTGCATTTGGATAAAGGTAAATAAATGCAAAAATCACAATACCAAGCTTCGTAACTTGCACAAATTTTTGGCCTCATGGCTTTTCAAGTGAAGAGAAAGAAAACAATACAACTAATGATACCCCATCTTTGACATCTGGACTGTTAGACAAGGCTGAAAATTTGTGCAGTATATATGAAGAGTGGTATTGTGATTTTTGTGCTGTTTTCTTCTCTTTGGAGGACTATTTTTATATTAATGCAGATTTATAGTCATGCATGTCCATGACTTCATGAATATGTTATCAGCAGTACAGGTAAGGATTTAGTAGATTCTGTGGGGGTGCAAATAACCCAAATCATTGGCAAACGTTTCAGATCGATGTAATCCAGACCATTGTTATGATACTTTTGCTGAACTGGTGTGCACGTGTGTGCCTCTTTTGCATAATCCGCAGTTTGCTGTAGTCCAGTTTTCTCTAATGTCTGTGTGTTCTGTTTTCATCAGACTGAATATGAAGCTCCAGTGTGTAGATGAAAACTGTTCTCATCTGACTGGAGTTCTCCTGACTGAATGTAGAACTCCAGTATGTAGATGAAACTGTTCTTATCAGACTGAATATAGAACTCCAATATGTAGATGAAACTTCTCATCAGACTGAACATAGAACTCCAATATATAGATGAAAATGTTCTCATCAGGTGAACATAGCACTCCAACCTATAGATGAAACTGTTTTCACCAGACTGAATGCAGAACTTCAACCTATAGATGAAACTGTTTTCACCAGACTGAATGTAGAACTCCAGTATATAGATGAAACTGTTCTCATCAGACTGAATGCAGAACTCCAGTATATAGTTGAAACTTTCTCATCAGACTGAACATAGAACTCCAAAATATAGATTTAGGGTACCTTGTTTGACTTTATTTTTTCCAATAACACGGCACTGCACCCACCCAAACTTACTGAATTTGGTTGCATGCCTGATCAGTCAACTTGAATTTGATCAGAAATCAACTCAGTCTGTGTCATGCACATCACAGCGGTGAACTGAAATGTGCACATACTGCACGAAAAAAAAGGTGCAAATCAAACAGGCTTGTGCAACAGAGCACATCTGAACTGCAGGAATACTGCAATGCACGTGCAACCCATGTCTTATCTGAACACAGGTCAGCCAGTTTTGAGAGACTGGTGGGCATTTATGCCTGTGTTTACGGCACTTTTGCAACCATGCCTCGGAGACAACGACTGAGTCAGGATGACCAAGGGCGGGCAATTGCGTGGCTTCAGGAGGGCGTGGGGGTGCGAGAGGTTGGTCGTCGACTGTCAGTCGCCCATTCAGTCATTCAGACTTTCACTTGAGAGACTGCTTCAACCAGACAGGAAGTGTTGCTGAGCGAAGACGTCCAGGACGCCCAAGTCCCACCTCCAGGCAGCAGGACAGGTTTGTTGTCCTGTCAGCTTTGAGGCAGAGAACGGCCACTTCCAACACACTCAGGGGGCAGCTGCAAGCAGCCGGCAATGTCACCGTCAGTGACCAGACCATTCGGAACCGTTGAGAGAGGCACACCTGCGCTCAAGACGACCAGCCGTCCGTCCTGTCCTGACCTGACACCAGCTCACCGTGCTGCTCGTTTGGCTTGGGCCCAGCGTCACTTAGCATGGACCAGAGATCAGTGGGCAAGAGTATTGTTTACTGACGAGTCCCGCTTTGCCTTATCATTTCATGACGGCAGGAACCGTGTCTGGCGGCGGCAAGGAGAATGCTATCACGATGGTCTCGTGAGCGAAAGTGATCGCTATGGTGGTGGATCCATAATGGTGTGGGGAGGGATGGCACGGAACTACAGAACCCCCCTGCACATGGTGCAAGGCAACCTCAACGGTGTGGGCTACAGGGATGGCATCCTGCAGCCCCTTGTGCTGCCAGCGCTGCAAGCTATTGGACCAGGCGCGGTACTTCAAGACGACAACGCCAGACCTCACAGGGCTCGAGTGGTGAACAACTTTCTTCAGCAGCAACACGTGATCCACACATGGACTGGCCAGCCTGCTCACTGGACCTTAATCCAATCGAGCACCTATGGGACGTGCTGGGCCGGCGACTTTGAAGCAGTCCCCCCCCCCCCCCCCCCCCCAGTTGACCTCAACCAGCTGTTCCAGTTCCTTGAGCAGGAGTGGCAGGCAATACCCCAGATGACTCTGAGGACTCTGACTCAATCCATGAGGCAAAGGTGCATCGCGTGCATCTACGCAAATGGCGGATACACACGTTACTGACTGACTGTTTTTTGTGTATCTCTGGCGTTCTGACTTTTGAAAAGATGGGTAGTGGACTTGAAAGTGATAAAACATGCTGTTCAAATCAATTTTGTCATTAATCTGTGTCATTGATGTTTTGATTAATGGCTGAAGTAAAGTTCGAAAGCATTGTTTTGGGGTGTTTCCGTTCTGTTGTGAAAATAGCAAGAGAATTTCTAAGTGGCCTTTCAATTGTTTTGAGCAGTACAGAACTCCAATATATAGATGAAACTTCACATCAGACTGAACATAGAACTCCAATTTATAGATGAAAATGTTCTCATCAGATGAATATAGAACTCCAGTATATAGATGAAACTGTTCTCACCAGACTGAATGCGGAACTCCATATATAGATGAATCTTCTCATCAGACTGAATGTAGAACTCCAGTATATAGATGAAACTTCTCACCAGACTGAATGCAGAACTCCAATATATAGATGATGAACTTCTCATCAGACTGAACATAAAACTCCAATATATAGATAAAAATGTTCTCATCAGATGAATATAGAACTCCAGCATGTAGATAAAACTTCTCATCAGACTGAATGCAGAACTCCAATATATAGATGAAACCGTTCTCATCAGATGATTATAGAACTCCAGTATATAGATGAACTTCTCATCAGACTGAACATAGAACTCCAATATATAGACGAAACTTCTCATCAGACTGAATATAGAACTCCAGTATATAGATGAAAGTGTTCTCATCAGACTGAATATAGAACTCCTGTACATAGATGAAACCGTTCTCATCAGACTGAATACAGAACTCCAAGACGTCGATGAAGCTGGGTGTGCTGTGTACAGGTGGACTTTGTCAAGAAATGCGGCCCCAATGACGAGTGCTCCAGCAACCTGCAGTTTGAGGTGAAGCTAGACCTGCCCATGGAGGGCAACAACTACATCCTGCGCGACGGGGAGTTCTCCCAGGCCGACCTTGCGCTCACCGTGACCAACCTGGGGGAGTCGGCCTACCTGACTCAGATCTACATCCTAAAACCGCCGCGACTGATTCAGCAGAGCGTGAAGGGGAAAGGCCAGGTGAGTTTTGGTTCGTCAGTTAACTCTCTTGACAAGCGCGCGCCCGCTAGCGCCCAACCAGAAATCACACAGCCAAAAGGCTGAGCGCCTGCCAGCGCCCAGTAAAACACATGGCAACAATGGGCGCCGCCATGTTCTCGTAGAAAAGGAAGTCTCGTGAGAACATGATTTCCTTCTTCCTGTAGCCATTTTATACCGTCTGCAAAAAAAAACGCAAGTCGATGCGTGCCGTGGTTCTCGAGTTACGAATTTTTTAAGTTTTAAAGTCGAAATGCTGTTTTTCACCATGGCTAACCTTGATTTCTGCCATTCTATAATGAGATTTAGTGATGGAGATACTGTGATTTGTAGAATTTACGGCATAAGACTTAGTGAAAGTGCTGGGTAATGAAGCTTAGAGTGACCTAGATTTTGACTGGGATGAGGTTCCAGGTATGATGAACAACGATTCTGAAGAAAGTTCTGAAGAAGAAGATTCTTTCTTTCCCGAGTAAATGGCTCATGTGACATTCTTCAAACTTACGATATAGCAACACATATATTCGTAGGAATTTTTAAAAATTATTTTCATTTCATTCTTTCCTTTCCTCTCTTTTAAATTATTTTTTTTAAATTGGGTAACCATGTTCAAATTACGGAGTTACCTATCTTGCCGATGGTTTTCGTGTGTAACTAAGCTCAGATAAGTGCATACTGAAGAGGGTTAAATTATTTTTTTTAACTGGGTAACCATGTTCAAATTACGGAGTTACTTACCTTGCCGATGGTTTTCGGCGTAACAAAGCTCAGATAAGTGCATACTGAAGAGGGTTATGGAGAAAAGTATTTTTTTGGCACCCTTTTGTAGATTCATTCAGTTAAGGAGAAAGCATTTTGGGGCCCTTTGTTTAGTAGCAGAAAACAAGTAGTGAAGCATACAGGCCTTGAGACTTAAAAATTTTTTGCCCTTGTTAGTACCCATAGAACATAGCTGCAAAGTTTGACCTTGACTCTTGCCAAGGACACAATGTTAATAATAGTTTCTCTTTTTGTTTATTTCTGTATATATATATATATGGTTCGTTCGCTCCTTGAAACTCTTTGAATTCTAACAGGGAATTTCAAGACCTTGAAAACCTTTGAAATTCAATGAAATTGTGGTTCTGTTGACCAGACCTCCTTGAAAACTTTGAAAATCAAACCATCAGCCCCAAAAATCTTTAATGTGGCAAAAAGAAATGGCAGTTTGATTTTTCTGGGTTCAGGTTTGATTTTTCTGGTTCAGGTTAATGAAAAACTATTTAAAAAACAAATTTTTACAAATATTGTCGCGATCCTGGATCGTCTTTGATTTACCAAGGGAGATAATTTGTAACTTCATCAAAATTGATGAAGTTACAAATTATCTCTCTTGGTTGAATCGTTGACGACAATCAAGGATCGCGACAATGTTTGTAAAAATGTTTTAAAATGATTTAACCTGAACGCAGAAAAAAATTAAACTGCCATTTTCAGTTTTTATGCAAGTGGTGTAGAGAGGTGGCATGAAAAATTTGACCATTTTCTTTCAAAAATGTGTTTAGGTTTTTACGTGTTTTTGTGCTCAAGAAAGTCTGTTGAAACCATTTGTGGTGTTCATTTTGTCTATTTTCACATTTTTCTTAGTTAAAAAATGACTTTATTTGAAGGAGGTGTACGTGAAAATTACTTAACTTCTTATTTTTCAAACTCCGTATTCTCAAAATCACTTTTTTCAACAATGGTTGATGTGCAAGGAGTACAATACGTCTAGATCCAGTCTAGCTAGCTTGGTAATTTTTTTTTCTTTTGATCAGAAATGATTTCTGCATGCAGTTATATTTTTATTTATAGTCAAAACAGCATGTATCGTTTGCTATTTCTATTGGAATAATTTTAAAGCAATAAAACACGAAGCCTAATGGCCACCATATGGAAAAAAAATATTTAAAAAGAGCAGTTTAGATATATAAAAATCCTTTTGTCATTGCATTACTTTAGCTCAGCAAAACAGTATATAAAAATCCTTTTGTCATTGCATTACTATAGCTCAGCAAAACAAGAAAAGTCATGTTTCAAGTGCCTAACGTGTATGCTATGATTCAAATACAGTTCTTGTCATGAACCTTTTTTTTTTCAATTTTCATAATTTTGCTCTAATTTGTGGTCCCCAAACCACACAAGACCTTTGAAATCGCCCAAATATGTTTTTTCCATGTTTTTATTAACAAAAAACAATAGAAAAAAAATGAAGTTTTAAAAGAACAATGGTTTAATTTTCATGCCACCTTTTGCCTTGAAATAAAATAAACGCTCTGTGAAAACGCCTTGAAAACGCCTTGAATTTTGTTCTTGGGAGTCTGTAAGAACCGTGTATATATACATATATATGTATGTGTGTCTATATATATATATATATATATATATATATATATATATATATATATATATATACCACTGACTGAAGAAAAGTCTCATGCCTTGCCTACCCCTGTCATTATCCACCTGTTAACCCCATCAGTCTCGGGCAAAATAAACGTAAGCATCCCTTAATCGAATCGGTCAGCTGCTAGTAGACTCATCTCAGTGCCACCACCCCCCCCCCCCCACAAAAGGTCTTAGAACTGCACATTTTGCATATTGTGTAAGCGACGAATAAACCACTGTTGTGTGTAAGCAGATGGGAGTACTTGGCCACCAACCGAAAGTGCAGCTGGGTCTTGTTGGTTTTGTATGATTGAAGTGAATGTATCACTCAGCTTTTTATGGTCTTGTTGGTTTTGTATGATTGAAGTGAATGTATCACTCAGCTTTTTATGGTCTGGTTGTCATGGAATATTCCCCTGTAGTTTCAGAGTGACGTGTCTGCAGGTGGAAAATGAAACAAATTTTAAAAGGAATTTGAAGTAAGTCCACCAATTAACATGGTCAAGACACGACATGTTTCGACCTCATAGTTTTTCAGACAAGATGAAAACACTCAGGACAATGAAATGAACAACAGGCAACCACTTATCTTCTCAAATCCGGGCGCAAGGCGGGTGTTGACAGAAGTTGTAAGGTATGAGTTATGTCACGGGCGCTTGAAGAGATTAAAACAGGTGCATATGGTATACCCAGCAAGGCAGTCATCTGGTTGAACATCAAATTACCTTCAAGTTTTTCAGTTCCATTGGTTTTTTTTTTTTTAATTCATTTGTGTATTTGATTTTTGTTTTCTCCCAGACATGATGTTTTTGCAGTTTGCTGTGTAGAACTTAATTCTTTCATTTCTCTGTCATTGATTTATTATTGTTGATTGTTCAGGACCGAGATGTGACTTGCCGACCGGTGAAAGGTGACGACACACTTATTCGCTGTGAGGACATAGGCAACCCTTTGAAGCAGAACTCCTCTGTCAGCATTCAGTTGAGTCTGTTGAACAGAATTGAGGCTACAGATGAGGTGCTGAACATCACTGTCTGGGTCAACACGTAAGTGCAGTCCTGCTTGTCGCACTCTTGATTGTGTATTCATTGATATGCGTGTGCTTGGTGTTAAAGACTCTACGTCCTTACGGTGTCCACCTGCCTTTCTGTCACCTGTACTTTAATGTTTTATTAATGACTACTAATAACACTCAGTACTTGTGTTAGAGAAGTATTCAGTATTTTCCAGCATTTAAAGCAGATCTGGATGACAAAAAAAAATTTTTTTAAAGATTGTTTACCTCAAACTTTCCTGTTGAAACAAATGCCTGATTCTGATCTGGAGTGAACCACATCTTACCAAATCAGAGTTCAAAATTTTTTTCATGGAAGAGAGGGGAACTAATCCAAGCCTCCCAGCACATGGACCTCTGAGTGATTTCCCTTGCAAAAATGACCTCTTCAGGCCATGTTTAGTTCACTCTAGCTTTTCTTTTTTCCTGGCTGGTGAACAAGCTCAATGCTTGTGCTTTTCATTTTCCAGTTTTGCTGTGGATCCAGGCCCAGCAGTGAGGCCTTTCTCTCAGTTTTCTTTTTCTTTGCTTCAGACCTTTGTGCTGGTGTGCCAGATGCCATGGCTTCTGCAGCCAGTTCTGTGGTGTCTCTTAAGGAGGGCTTGCTTGTGTGCCCTGCCCCCTCCACCCTTGATTCTTGAATAAGGTATCCAGGGAGAACTATCAAACAACTCTCTTCTCCCGTCTGAAATTGTCTGAAAATGGATGAGACTTTTGATGAACTTGCAGGTGTTTAAAGAAAGAAGGAAGAATTTTTTTTCTTTTTTGTAACATAGGCGAAAACCTAGCATTGTTTAAGTTACAGAAAACTGAAGAGAACTGGTTATGACCAGAAGAGGTCAGCTTGGCAAGGGAGTTCACTCTGTATTCCATGTACTAGGCATAGATTTGGTTCCCCTCTCTCCCATGAAAAAATTGGGGTTAAGGAGTTTGTAGGGCATGGTTCGCACCAAGTAGGAACGAGGCCTTTGTTTTGACAGGAAAGTATGTCTGATAACTGCTTTTATCAGGAAAATTCCTCATAGATCACACAGAAATTGGATACCTCTGAAGTTGAACATGCTGGTGTCAGTTTCATCTGTGTCCATGAAAATTCTTGCTGGAGATATGATTACACTCTAGTTTTCTAGAAAAGGGTACAAACACACCATGCTCTGACATGGGGATTGGAAACACTGAAGCTGTTTTTTTTTTTTTTTTGTTCTTTCTCAGATGTATATTGAACTGTTCTTTATAGCCATTATTCATTTTGTTGCGTTCCTGTAGTGAGTGAAAGTTATAGAGAGAATTCATATTGAAGCTGTCATGATTTCCATGACAGAAGCAGATTGATGAAACTGTTTGAAACTCTCCCATAGAAGTACTTACTTCAGAGAGTTCTGTCTTCAGTTTTAAACATGCATCTGGTTAAGTTCACACAATACTATCATGCTTATTTGTTCATTGCGAAACAGTGATCTAGAAGCCAAGAATAGATTTATTCTGCTTGTCTAAATTAGGTGGTCACTGGATTTCTGTTATTAGTTTTTGTTACAACCTGCTTGCTTACTGATTTTAAGTAAGACGTAGAGAAAGCAAACAAATCAAATGACTTAATTTTATTTGTGTGTGTGTGTGCATGCGTTTATGTCTGTGCATGTGTGTGCGCACGTGTGTGCGTGTGTGTGTGTGTGTGTGTGTGTGTGTGTGTGTGTGTGTGTGTGTGTGTGTGTGCGCGCGCGCGCGCGTGTGTGTGTGTGTGTGTGTGTGTGTGTGTGTGTGTGTGTGTGTGTGTGTGTGTGTGATTTTTTTTTTTCTTACAGGACCAGCACAGAAAACTACCCCTTACAATGACAGATTTGTCTTTCCCTTCAAAGTCATCAGAGAAGCAGACTTGGTCCTCAGAGTGTAAGTCACCTTGTGGTCTGTTTGGCTGTTGATGTTGTGTGCCCTGCTTACCACGTTTCTGTTTACATATAATACAAACATTTCTGTTTAGCTTGTTTCAAAACGCTAGACTAACACTATGAGCCACCAAAAAAGTGTGCTATAAATGGCCGATGCTGAATGGAAACTTAAACCAAAATGGTAGAAAGAACAATTTCAAACATTTTATTCATGATGTCTGTAATCGTTGAGCTCCAGTGGCCACAACCAGACATGTCCGCCGTTTGCGGTGTGCAGGCTTGGTTAAAGCCACATTTTCCTCTGGGATGGGAGTGTTGTAATGGCCGTGAGTGTGTTCTCCGTCTGCTGGACCTGCAAAGCTACCCATTAAAAGGCTTGCACTTGCTTTTCTGTCTTTTGCACTGAATCATCATCCAGAGACATGACCCTTTCCTGACCCAGTGCACAGAAAACGTCAACCTTGTCTCATTCTGTGAAGAAAACAGAGAGAAACTCGTTCACACTGTGAAAATAAAGTTCCCCAAACTCCAGCATAGGGGTGACAGCATACTCAACATTGTAAAGAAAGTTGTGCAAGAGAAACGAACAAGGAAACATGGTCCTAACTGAAAATGGAGTTGTCAAAGGTTTGGACTGTGCTCACTATTCCAGTATCTCTTGTAACTTGGCTGGCGTGTCAGTCAACTTGCTAGCTGTGGAGTAAAGCCCTCTCATGCAGTCGCAGACCAGAATGGAAATCCGTAGCATCATTTTCATCATCCTCATTGTCATCGAACAGCATGATAAGAAAAAGTCTCAAATTCTATGGTCCTTCATGCCCTGCTGTCATGGTGACCTTCATGCCCTGTTGTCATGGTGACCTTCATGCCCTGCTGTCATGGTGACCTCAGTTTCAATGTCCTCTCCATTCTGTGGCCTTGGTTTGCTTCTGTCCGGAACAGGTATCAGCGAGTCCATGGGGGCTGCCATTGGATGGATGTGTGGTGTGTCCTCCGCAGGGAGAGGTCACTCACGCCGGCTCCATGACCAAGCAATTGTTGTCAGTAGGGGGCTTAGTAGGTGGTGTCCTGTGTATGTTGGATCAGAACAGGTGCCACTGAACACCACCAAAGTGACATGGCAGCAGTGCAGTGTCTCCTCTGGTGGGTTGCATCTGGACAGCTTGACATTTAACTGCTCCATGTGGTTTACTGGTGCTGGGGCTGTGGCGGGCCGGGCCCGGTTGTGGCTGTAGACGGGGTGTTGGAATGAGCGGTGTGGGTGCTCTGCCACTGAAGTGGCACAGAAGATGGGACAAAAGAAATGAATAAATAAAAAATAATAAAAACCCTTGTAACGAGTTAGAATTTGTCTGGAAGAACTGATGCTTCTTTTCATCCATTAATAGTTAAAATGTATGTATGTATGTATATATATATATATATATATATATATATATATATATATATACATACATACTTTTCATCCATTAATAGTTAAAATGTATGTATGTATATATATATATATATATATATATAAGAGAGAGAAGTGTTAAATTTTACGCTTTCATAGCCAGGAAGGGCCATGGTTGATTGGCTGGGCTGTATTAGAACTGGTGTTATCTTTCAGTTACCTTTTACTCTGCATGGGATGGACTAAAGGAACATAAGAGAAATGTGCTGAAAACTAACTTTTTCGACCTCCTTCTTCTTGACGTCTACATTCATTAGGTCTTGTTCGCTCCAACATTTTTCTGCCTTTTGTTATGGTTCATGAGAAAACCAGGTATAAGCTGCTCAGTTTACTTTTAGAGCAGAAGCAAAAGCTGGTCAGCCACCCCAAACTAGCATTTTTCAGGAAAGACAGCTTCAGGTTTGTTGTCTACTCTGGGAATACCCAAAATGTTAAAGCGAAATTCAAATTAAAAAAAAAAAATGTTTATTTAATTTTTGTGACCCATTGTCTGAAAATGCAACCAGGATTTCGGGACTGTTCCATCCCAGGTAAATATTCTTAAATTCCTCATTAGAAAAGGCAGAGGCACAATAGTATGGCTGTGATTGGTCAAAGGAATCCAGCTGGTCTAAGGAATTCAGCCATTGAGGTGATTTATATCCAGCTTGTGGTGTGACTGCTTGAGGCATTTTCTGTGAGGCCCGCAGCCACGCTGAGGCTTTATATTCTTTTATTGAAATCAATTTCCCACAGACTGACTGCTGACATAAACATATGCCAAACTTGAAGTGATTGAATTCTGATTTCTGCTGCTTTTTTTTTTCATGTCATTGGAATGGGTGATGATTCAGCAACAGTTTGATAAGGAACCGCCCAGGGTAATGGCGAAAGTGAATTTGATTATGTTTACAAAGAAGACAAACCAGTCTTCTCATATGGCAGTCGCAGTACCTGAGCAGTGGCTGTGACCGTTTGTCACTTCATTTTCGACAAAAATGGCAAATTGTTTGGAAATACAGTATGAAGTATGACAAAAATGGCAAATTGTTTGGAAATACAGTGATGAAGTATGACAAAAATGACAAATTGTTTGGCAATAACAGTGATGAAGTATGACAAAAATGGCAAATTGTTTGGCATAACAGTGATGAAGTATGACAAAAATGACAAATTGTTTGGCAATAACAGTGATGAAGTATGACAAAAATGACAAATTGTTTGGAAATAACAGTGATAAAGTATGACAAAAATGGCAAATTGTTTGGCAATAACAGTGATGAAGTATGACAAAAATGACACATTGTTTGGAAATAACAGTGATAAAGTATGACAAAAATGACAAATTGTTTGGAAATAACAGTGATAAATTATGACAAAAATGACACATTGTTTGGAAATAACAGTGATGAAGTATGACAAAAATGGCAAATTGTTTGGAAATGCAGTGATAAAGTATGACAAAAATGACACATTGTTTGGAAATAACAGTGATGAAGTATGACAAAAATGGCAAATTGTTTGGAAATGCAGTGATAAAGTATGACAAAAAATGACAAATTGTTTGGCAATAACAGTGATGAAGTATGACAAAAATGACAAATTGTTTGGCAATAACAGTGATGAAGTATGATAAAAATGGCAAATTGTTTGGAAATGCAGTGATGAAGTAAGACAAAAATGGCAAATTGTTTGGATATACAGTGATGAAGTGATAGAGGTGATTTATTGTGATGTTTACATAGAAATATGATTGAGAATTTAAGATTAAAATTGATTTAAGAAAACAACAAAAACAAAACCTGGACTTTGACATGAGGCAGCAGAAAATCTCTCTCAATTGCTGTCTTTTGAAGTTGACGACAAAAGTTTGAACGATTCAAATGTGAAAGAAAGTTGGTGGAATTTCAAATATCGCTTCTCTCAGTATGGAAAAAAAAAAAATCCACAGATAGGCCACTATTGGTGTAGTTGAGGGAAAAAAAAACACTATTGGCTTATAGCTTATAGCAGAGCCTACAACGCCAATTTGGCCCGGCTCTAGACAAGGAAGAAGAAGAAGGAAATTCTGGTATTCTTCCTGATTCTCACATTTGTGAATAAAAGCTACATGATGAAGTTGATAGCTGAAGAGAATTGGTTATCAGACAAAGCAGATGAACTTGTGTTGGGAAGATATGTCTTGATGCTTAGACTCCAGTTGAATGGAAAACTTGGGGATGGCTGTGCACCGTGTCTTCTCATCCTCTGAAATGCACAAAGAGGCTTGGTATTTGTAGTGAGGGTGCATACACTGAGCAATCCCAGGAAGACAGTAAACAAGTGGGGTAGTTTCTGCTCCCATAAGGAAACCTAACACAGAGTAACTTTTATTCAAGACTGGCACAGCCTTTTAAACTTGAATAAAGTCAGACAAATACAAAGACAAACAATCTAATAGTGGGGAGAAAACAAGCGCAGGCCAACAACTAAATTGTCTTCATAGTCTTCACTATGGAGACAATTTAGTTGTTGGCCTGCGCTTGTTTTCTCCCCACTATTAGATTGTTTGTCTTTGTATTTGTCTGACTTTATTCAAGTTTAAAAGGCTGTGCCAGTCTTGAATAAAAGTTACTCTGTGTTAGGTTTCCTTATGGGAGCAAAACTATCCCACTTGTTTACTGTTTATTGTTTACTGTTCCCTGCCTCATTTCATTTCCAATCCCAGGAAGAGTTGAATGGGAACATCAACAAACAATGGCACTAGGACAGCTCTTATTGTTTATGTTTTAATATGTCAGACCATTGTAACAAAAGAGTTTCATTCATGCCTTGAATTCTAGAGTAGAATAAAGACACTGATGTTTATAGTAGACAGATTTTTTAAAGCCAAATGCTGACATTTATTACTGGATGAACTGAGGTATGTACTGATTTTTTTTTAAGTCGGATGCTGACGTTTTGGGTTTTTTTTGTTTTTTTTTTAACAAGGACAAATTATCTATAATAATTTGGTAAAACTCTGTGAAAATTCAATATCCAAAGCATTGATTGAAACCACAGTATGTACTGTTCCTTTTCTTCGAACAGAAATGTGAACACTGTCTGTTTATCCAATAACAGGAACGTCAGGCCTGACGATCAGATCCTGTGTTCTGGCGACCCTCGAGGAGCCAGTGCAATGAAGACTGAAAGGGACATTGGACCACCTGTGAACCATTC
>JADBJO010002565.1:197500-222500 GCA_016801955.1 Conus betulinus | reverse complement strand
TGCTTTATCATCCTTCCTCTTGTAGATGTGTACAGTAGAGGTGTTTTTGAAGTCTTGGGGCACTTCTCCCTTTTCCTATATGGACTGGAAGAGGTTGGTCAGCTTTTGCAGGAGCAGCTCGCCTCCATTCTTGTAGATGTCTGCTAGGATTCCGTCTGCTGTGGAGCTTTACCGGACATGGTCTGCTTCACAGCCTTCACAGTCTCTGCACTGGATGGTGGGTCTGCCAGAGATTCCTGCACTGGCAGTTGTGGAAGCGCTGCGATTGCTTCTTCAGATACTGACGAGATTCTGTTCAAAAGAGCACTGAAGTGCTCAGCCCAGTGAGCAAGAACATCAGTATTATATCTGTAGCAGTGTGGTCTGTTCAGAAGCACAAATGGGTATTGACCCAGTCCTTGATCCATAGATGGTATGAAAGCAGCAGCTTGCAGACTTTCTGCTTTCTTTTCCCACGAGTCATTCTTCATCTGCCGATGCTTGTGTTGGGTGAGCTGCCTGGCTTGCTGGTACTTCTGTTTCTTCTCACAGGTCTTGTTGCTGAGGTGATCTCTGTGGGTCTTGTGGAACGTGTCTATGAGTTTGTTGATCTCTGGTTCGTATCAACAAACCAGTCTCAGTGTTTGTGTTAACAAAGCCCAGGGTGTCAGCTGTAGTGTTGTACAGGGATTCTTTGAAGACTTTCCATTTCTTGCTAGTGTGTTATCCAGTGAGGTTGATGTTCAACAGACATTCCTCTTCCTTGCAGAATGCTTGTGCTGTTACACAGGCGAGCTATGTTCAGCTTTCTCAGGGGCTTATCTCTGGACAATTTGTGCTTCATGGCAGGCTGGAATTTCATCTTGCTCCTGATCAGTGATCTGACCAGCAATCAGCTCCCCTCATGCAGCGTGTAATTAGAACATCACATCTGTCCCTCTGGTGAACAATCACATAGTCAAGCATGTGCCACTGTTTGGAGCGGGGTGCATCCACATGTTCTTGAACTTGTCTGCCTGCTGTAAGATGGTGTTGGTGATGGAAAGTTCATTTTGTGCACACAGTGATAACATCAGCAGAGCATTGGAGTTGCAGTTTCCAGTCCAAGAATGTTGGGTCAAGTGGAGAAGTCCCTTCCCGCACGAGTGTTCAAGACCCATATACATATGTGTATATGGATGTTATAGATATTATACATGAATTCATTCATAATTATCGCAGTATGTTACACAGTTTACATTACATTATGACATTAATCCATTGTGTCCTGATGCTGCTGCATGAGTATCGTTCTGTGAAAATCTGATATCGTTTTGCTTAACTCAGTGTATCCATGAATGTTTATACTTGCTTCTGTTTACTGGTGTTGCTGTGTGGCAGCCCTTCCATTATGTAGACTGAGTTGATCGGAACGATGAAGCTGGTGTGTTTCACAGGTTGAGAAAGGAGACGCCACTTGTACTTGGGAGGAAGGCTTAGTCAACCCTTTGGACATCGCTGTAAGTCAGCCATATTGAAGAGCAGCATATTAACAAATGATGTAGAACAAGCAAGTACTGTTTAGTATGGGGATAGTGGAGACGACCTCCCAGCATTTTCCCCTCCACAAATTGGAATACACAGTAGAGAAATAACAATAACGGATTGAAGTTAAAGTGTCATGGTGGTTGTGGTCATGGCGAATACGTTTCACAGAACGCTGAAGTCAGTTGTTGTAAACAAGGACTGCTGCCAATGCTGTATCGATATCACAGTTGTCTTTGGTGCTGTCTGTTGATGTTCATGAGGAAGAGTGCAAAATGTTCAACTTTTGACATACAGTTTTTGGTTACCAATGCAAATAAAGCAGACCATCCTGATTATGACTTCTTGATAGAGTGCAGGGGAGTATTTCACCAGAAACCATGACAGGAGCATTCAAGAAAGATACATTTAGAGGCTGACAGTCATGTGGGATCCATGGAAGGAAGATCATTGGCAAAGAGAAAAACGTCTTTGAAAGACAAGCTTTTACAGGAGCAGGGCAAGGGGAGGGGGGTGGCGAGGGGGGGACGAGGACAGGATGCCCTTAAAGGGAAGTAAGACAGGCAAAAATGTTCCTGAAAGACAAGTATGTAGATGGAGGAATTCATCTTTTTGAGGGAAAAAGCAGTAGATGCAGACAAAAATGTTCATCAGAAGGCTGTGTTAGGCAGGTGTTTATATTTGGAGGTTTTACTTTCTATACTGAGCTGATGGAGAAATGGGAACTGAGCTGACCAACAGTGTTTTTGGCCTTGATTGATGCGTTCTAGTTCTGACATGTCTGTGCTGATTTTATAGCAGGAGTGGTGTATGGCAGTTTACGGATCATGGAAGCAGGATTATGAATAAAAAGCATGTCATATTACTGATTAAAATATATGTAAGTGTCTTTTTAGATTCTAGAATGTATAAAGAAATCAGGGAGTCCAGCCACAGGAAATGTTTGTGACTGCTGAAACAGTAACAAGGGAAGAATACTGAAGGTGAGCGTTGACGTTCAGTAATGGAGGGAGTGGTCACATGTGAGCGAAGGAGGGGAAAGCCTAACAATAGCAAGAGGCTGAGAGTTCTGAGATTGTGAAATGAAAACAGACAAGCACAGTCACCCTTTGAATTACTGGCCAGGAATAAAGTGGCTGGTGTCTATGACTAAGATTACTGTCCATCGGACTTACAGCAATATCCTTTTGTTGGCAAATGGTAGATCATTTGTTACAGCATTTGTTAAATGTGTATTGATATGGCATGTGAGATGTGTACACTATATCAGCATTGTGTTGCAAGGAAAGTATCCTTATTCAACTGCGAAATGTTTATGAAATATTGTCTAAACACACAGTGCTTCAGGTGAAAGTGATATGCGTGTTTCAAAATTGACAAATTTCAAAATTGAAAAAAGCATCTATAGTTACTTAAGTGTTAGCTTCATAGAGTGACCGCTTTATTTGCTGCTGTCTGTCAGATAATGAAATGTCAAAAAATCACCATAGAAAGGACACATCTCTTAAATACTGTGGGGCTGTGTGAATTGCATCTTGTATGTGCACAGAATCTGTGTGCAGTGTTTTCACAGTGTTTGATGAATTCCGCCATTACAGCTGGTGGCCGCAGAAACAGCTCCTGTCAGAGTGGATGAAATTCAGCCGCTGGACAATCCAGGGGAACGGCGGAAACGCGAAACAAGGAACGAACCACGTGTCAAGAGAGATCAAGGCAGCTTGACCGTGCTGGTACGTGATAGTTGTATATATTAGTATGCTGGCATGGTTTATCAACATCTTTACATACATTATGACTGAGCTCCTGCATATTAGGACTGAGCTCACAACAGGCACCTGACTGCTTTGCCACACATTGCAAGCATTATTACACAGACAGCAAGTTGGCAAGCACATGTTACAAACTTGATTTGTTCATCCCACGGAGGAGCTGGAAGGAAGTGAGTGTTAAGAGTTACTTTATATACACTTGGCCACTATGTTTTGTAGCTGTCTGAGAAAAAACAAAATTAAAAAAGACTTAGATCGGGTGCCTGTGCTATGACTGCAGTGTACGTGTGTGCTCCAAATGTTGAGTCACAGAATGTCCCAGAAGCAAATGATTATGTAATAATATTAATTGTGTGAATTTTGGTTTTAGAAACTTTTGCTTATTATACTTCAATAGACTTGTTGAAAATTACCATTGTATTTCAAAATAGATTGATGATTGATGATGTGGTCAGCTTATGATTGTTGAAAGAACAAAATTCAATGGTTGTGTTGAATCTTAGAGAAAAAAAAAGAGTGAGAAATAATGATGTGAATGCGTTTTAAAGTCGGTTGTTTGTAGTAGTTTTTGTTTGTGTGCAAGCAGAAATGATATTTACATTTCCAAAGAAACCCAACGTTTAGATACCTATGTGTTTAACCTTGGCAGTTTATTGTTGAAACTGTCCCTACAAAGCACACACTGAATAGGTCTTATATGTCGTCAAGAGAATGTATAAACGTATTTTTGATCGATTTCAGGGATGCAAACAAAAGACTGCCAGATGTTACAAAGTTCGATGTCGGCTGGGTAACCTGAAAGGTTCTCTGAGTTATGTGGTGATCACCATGCGAGCCAGGCTATGGGAGAGTACTCTTCTGCAGGTACTTCATATCTATGTGGATTAAGAAAAGTTAGTCTGTTGACTGTGCAGCTAGTGTGTGTTGTCTGTTAAATTACAAGCTGTGTGGGGGGTTTTGTTTGTTTGTTTGTTTTTTTTTCAAAGTATGAGAGAGGGAGAGTTGAGACATGCTAAGCATAAAAAATAAGGGGAGGGAAATTATGGAGAAGTGTTTCAGAAGGTCTTTACTCTGTTAATTTGTAATTGCGTCAGATCTTGTCTTTTCTAGTTATATATAGATAGATAGATAGATAGTTAAGTTACCATATAAAAAACATTTTTTGTATATAATTCGTAAATATTCATATATTTATATCAGGTTTGTTGTTACCAATTTTTTGCAGGACTGAACGTTTTTCCATATGTTATGACAGCCTTGAAAAGACCTGTTTTCTGCTGTGCTATGAGAATGAGAAAAAAATCTTCTTAGCAGGTCAGTTCACATTGGCATTGGTTTTCTACTGGTGTCTATACTTACTGCTTTTGATCTGTGAATTTTTCAAGGAGAGATGGGCGCTTTGTTTCTGATCTCAGGATTATCGCAAGTCAGGTGACGTGCAGATCAGCTCCTATGGCTACGTCATAGTGGACCCAGGTCTGAAGATCAGGCAGAACACCAAAAATGATGACTCGGAGGTAAGCAGGTCTCTTCATTGCATTTAACTCTTTCATTCCCACTTTCTATGAACCATTACTTCCTCTTGTTCCTAGATTCTATAATGCGAGTATTCCCTTCATTCCTGGATTTAGAGGAAAAAAAAAAAAAAGAAGTGTAAATGAGAATTACCACGTATGCAGTAGCAAACCAGCCAGAATAGAGCGGCGACCACTTTCCCACGCTGAAGGGGCCGTCTAAACACTGCCACACGATCGACCGATCATGATGTGTACCGATGACGCGACTCGTCGTTCGAAGTTCAAAGCACTTACCCCGAGTACCGATTTTCCGGGCTGCAGGAAGGAAGGGTAGGATTTCTGCAATCCGAAAAAAACCGGGTTGTGGGGATGAAAGAGTTAATTTCCAAAGGAAAAACATGCATGCAGTCTGGCACTCTCCGGAATTACATGTGTCAAGCGCAATCATGTCTGTAACAGAGCAGTCACAGCAGAGACAAATATTGCAGGCAGAGTAATTTTTCCTTTGCACTGCATTACCATTCTTGACTTTTTGGAAAGGAAATAATGAAATGAAAATAATTTTTTTTAATTCCTACGAATATATATGTTGCTATATCATAAGTTTGAAGAATGTCACTTGAGCCATTTACTTGGGGGAAAAAAAAAAAATCTTTCTTCAGAACTTTCTTCCGAATCGTTGTTCATCATACCTGGAACCTCATCCAAGTCGAAATCTAGGTCACTCTAAGCTTCATTACCCAGCACTTTCACTAAGTCTTATGCCGTAAATCCTACAAATCACAGAATCTTCATCACTAAATCTCATTATAGAACAGCAGAAATCAAGGTTAGCCATGGTGAAAAACAGCAGCATTTCGACCACAAAACTTAAAAATTCATAACCCGAGAACCACGGCACATATCGACTCGTGTTTTTTTTTGCAAACGGAAGTAAACGGCTACAGGAAGAAGGAAGTCAAGTTCTCGCAGGCTTCCTTTTCTATGAGAAACATGGCGGCGCCCATTGTTGCCACGTGTTTTACTGGGCGCTGGCAGGCGCTCACCCTTTTGCTGTGTGATTTCCGGTTGGGCGCTAGCAGGTGCGCGCTTGTCAAGAGAGTAAGTTTTGTCTTTATGGAAATTGTTATGTGGTGCTTTTGTGTGTGCACATGCTTGCACACACACACACAGACACACACACATACGCGCGCACACATTTGCGCGCGCACGCACGCACACACACACACACACACACACACACACACACACATGCACACACACTCTCTCTCTCTCACTCACTTTTTGTCTCTGTCTCTCTCTCTCACACACACACACAAACACACACATGCTCCCTTTCTCTCTCTGCCTCTCTCTCTTTGTCTGTCTCTCTCTCTCTCACACACACATACTCACTCACTCTCTCTTTCTCTGTCTCTCTCTCTTTTTCTTAATCTCTCTCTCTCTCTCTCTCTCTCTCTCTCTCTCTCTCTTTGTCCTATTACCCCCCTTGTCAAAAGACTTTTTTTGGTAATGACAATAAGATATCAAAAAATTGGAATATAAAATATCACACACACACACACACACACACACACACACACACCAACTAACATGTGCACTGTGTGCAGGCTGTGACCTACGCGGTGCCAGACTTCAGGAGGTGGGAACGGAGGCGCTGAAGTGGTGGTGGATTCTGCTGGCGGTGCTGGGGGGTATTCTCCTCCTGATCATCATCATCTTCTGCCTCTACAAGGTCAGTAACTCAGTGATCACAGCTTCTGAACCCACCCTGACCCCACCTTGACCCCACCCCCTCCTTCCTTAACACCCCCTTTCTGCCTCCTCCACCCTACTTAGCCTATTTTCTGTATCCCATTTCACCACCCCCCCCCATCCCCTTCGCCGATTTCTGCCCCTCCATATGGCACTAGTGAATGCAAATGGTAGCCATTACCACATTACATCTATGATTTTTTTTTTGCACAACTGGAGCTCGGTGATACATTCACTTTCAGCTCAGAATAATCTCAGGCTTAAAGTATTTTAACAGAAATTTTGGTATATTGAAATCTGATTATCAGCCATGCACTTTTTTAGTATTCATTTTTTCATGAATACTGCTGCAGCTATTTGGAGTAAAGTTGACCATTATAAAAAAAAAAAAAAAAGACAATTAATTATCTTGTGACACATAGGATGTTGTGTGTAATTTAGGAACAGAACCTGAAGCTCTTTTGATTTCTACCCTCTTGTGAAATCAACACAAATCTTGGTTAACATCCTATTAATATGCAAGTTTCATATGCAGCTCTTAAAGGTCTTTGTATGTGGTGTTAATCATGCTGTAAAACATTCAGCATGTAATGGTATTCATTGTTTTGTGTAGAAAAAAAATTCATCAAAACTTCATGCAACCTCACTAAAAATATAAAATCTTCATTATTCTGCTGTAGATATTTATGAATGCCTCTGTTTATGTGCAGTATTCAATAGAAATTCTGCATGCTGTTAATGCATATCCATTTCAGCTTGATACAATTTTTAGCTAAAAAAAACTTTACTTCTGATTGCACACTTGATTAAGGTAATTTACGACATTCATATGCACAAGAGACAGTTTATTTCTGACGTTCATTCTACCCAAGCTTTTCTAACCTGTGATCTGAGGGCCTCCCTTCTTTCTGTGTGTTTCAGATTGGATTCTTCAAACGAAAAAGGCCAGAGGACATGCAGATGTACCAAGCAGAGATGAAGCAACAGAAGATGTTGGATGACTATGACGGTGACGAGGCATGAAATGTGTAGGCCTTCGGCGGACACTGCTGCCTTCCAGGATATGTATTCTGGCTGGTGGTAGTTGCTTCCACTCTGTGTCCTTCTTCATCCGCATTTCTCTGCCCTTTTCTCTTCTTTCCCCCCATACCTCGGCAACCCTTTTTATTAACCCTCCTCAGCCTTCCACCCACCCCCTCCCCCCGCCTGCCCTGTTCTACCTCCCCACTCTCTCTCTCTCTCTCTGTCACTGTCATTTTCAGTCATATGTGAGTGCTCTATGTGTTTTTAATTTGGAGAGATTTTAAAGGTAATCTTATTTCGGTTTTTGTTTTCATCTTTAGTCTGTTATGTTTTCTGGGCTAGAAGGCTGATTATCGTTACGTGATCCTTTTTTATTTCAATATCAACTGATTGTTTGGGGTTAGAAAATATCATTAACCCCTCCCCACCCACCCACCCCCCCCCCCCCCCCAGCCCCACCAAAAAGAAACTTTTATCATGGGAAACACTTTGTGAAACACATCTGTTGATCAAGGCAAACTGAAAACAACAATTGAGTTTGTACACAGATGATGAAAAGATGCTTTTAAAACAAGATTTAAAGGAAAAAAGCAGCAATGACAGGGAAGACAATTGCTTTGGAGATACATTTTATATTCTGTTTAATGTTAAACATCTTTCGCCATGGACACGGAAAGTTTTGCATCCTGTGTATTTCTTGTTGTCAAGCTGGAACAGATCGTTATGCAATCTTTTCAAAAACGTTATTACGTCATCCTACAGTCTTTGTGTTCTCAGTTTTCTGGGGTCAGTTGAAATGTCTATACATGACCGGGAAGGTCTAAGCCGCATCATGCCTTTTTTTTTTTTTTTTTTGTTAATGTTTTCTCTTTTTGTTTAAATGATCAATGTTTTGTGTTAAACTGATGTCAAATTATGAAACCATTGGTAATAACTTGAATATTGGATAGAGGACAGGTGAGGATGACTATTCTGTCTTTTCAGTGGCTATAACTTGCATTCCAAAGAATCAGACCATCATTTACCCACAAGGAGAGGGGGAATTAGCATATAGAAAACAAATGTAGTGCATTTTATGGTTATTATATGATGTTTATCTTGTAATTCATTTTGATTGAGGGGGTAATGGGAAAAGAAGGGATAAAGAAAAACGAGAAATGTTCTTTTTACTTTGCAGTTTGTTGAACATTCCTATGAAGTCATGTGCCTTATACATCAGTATATCAAAACCTCTTTCTTTGTCCATGTCATGATTTAACAAAGTACCAGGAATTCACAACATGGTACAGGGGAGGAAGGGGTTAAAGGGAAGGGAGAGGTGGGGATGAGAGTGGAGACAGTGCTGTACTTAACTGGGCAAATTTCAGAAAACGGCTTTAAAAAAAAAATCATATTTCAAGGGCTCAGATTGAAAACAACAGAAGATTGTTCAGGGGGATGTATAATCAAATTTGCAAACAAAAATCTGCCCAGATGTGAAGAATGGTATCAGTATTTGAACAGGCCTCATGAAAGCTTTTTCAAGAGCATACATATGTAACATTTTTGCTTTTGTATTCTGATGAGCTAGTTTGATTCAGCATTGACTCTTCCTGTATACAACTCAGTCTGCATAATGCTGCTGCTGCCAGAAATGAAGACATTTTTGGTTCTAAGTGGGTGCTATATTTCATTTCTGTTTGCTGTTTGCTTTCAGGAAATAACCATATACTGTTGGTGTGTGGTGTTGCTTATTTGGTTTTCAGTTGATTCAAGTGACGTGTGTGTGGTGTCACATCAGTTTGCTTATATTTGTGTTTGGTGTGACTAATGGGAACAAAAGGTGTCTGTTTTAAATAGAATTGAATGTGCATTTTTTTTTTTTTGTTTTGTTTCTTGATTTTTTTTTATGCATGTAATTATAAACCAAATAATGCATACTTGTAAACTTGACTTAACATGAGTGCAAATGATTGTGGCTTGTCGAATGGCGCTTCTTATTTATATCATTTATTTGAGACTAAAAACATTTTGTTTCAGATATGAAAAATGTGTTCTGTTCTTCAAATTTTGGGGTGGAAAAGAGACATTCCAAATTTTATCTAGGTTTTTGTAGCACTGTAAAAACATTAGCACAAGAAGGTGTACATATTTTGTTGCTTCCAATTTTAAAAGGTTAGTGAAACAAATTTGCTTTTGTGTGATTGTTGGGGACCCATATTGATTGTCTTTGTGCTTTTTCTGGCAAAGGATGTCTTTTTTTTTTTTTTGCCTTTTGCTATTTTGTAAATGAGATTTATTTTCTGTAGTTACACCCTAAGAATGGAACATATTGTTCAGGGGTTGGCGACAAAGACAGAGTGCTGGATTAAAAATGTCAGCAACTTCGTAAAAAAAATAGTGGAACATGCATGAAAAGAAGATGTCAGCTGATTGATTGACTTGAACAAGTTTCAGTTTGGGGTAATTGACATAAAGGTTTGTGTGATGGAGTTAGTTTTCTTGTTTTTTTTTTTTTTCCTTCTTTTTGTTGTTGTTGTAAATGTGTGAAATAATATTGAAATAGGACATTTGAAATAACAGTAATAAAACAGTTGTAGGAAGCAAGTTTATTAACATTTTTAATTCTTCTTTTGTTCTGCGCAAGAACAAGGCTGGAATGCATGGAATGGTAGTTTTAGGCCATAGACAACATAAAATCTCTGCGTAATGTAAAACAAAATGCAGTGATTTCACCAAGCTTGTTTCCATATTCTGATTTTATTGCGGCGCAGTGGCAAGAAAGTGAACTTCTCAGACACATTGACACACAGATAGACAGTCAGTGACTCTGTGAATGAACTTCTCAGACACACTGACACACAGATAGACAGTCAGATTCTGTGAATGAACTTCTCAGACACATTGACACACAGATAGACAGTCAGTGATTCTGTGAATGAACTTCTCAGACACATTGACACACAGATAGACAGTCAGTGATTCTGTGAATGAACTTCTCAGACACATTGACACACAGATAGACTGTCAGTGATTCTGTGAATGAACTTCTCAGACACATTGACACACAGATAGACTGTCAGTGATTCTGTGAATGAACTTCTCAGACTCAATGACACACAGATAGACTGTCAGTGACTCTGAAAAAAGTGTCAACGTCCAAACTGCAGAGCCAAATGATGACAGAAATTGATGAACAAATAAAGATGACATGGCCTGCCATCCTACAGAACACAAGATTTGTTGGTGGATGTTTCCATCGTAGGACCATTTGGGGAGAATTTGTTTTTGTTAGAGAGAAGAAAAAATGAAATGAATTATTTGATTTAGAAAATGACTTAGCATGCATAGCAAATGTTATAGTTTGCTGGCTGCATGTGTACATGAGTATATGTGGGTGTGCCTTCACACAGTGACATGAATGTCGCACACAGCAGCAGCATTTACTTTTGTGTTGCACAAATGTATGCGCGTGTTGGTGAGTGTGAAATGGTTCGACTCCAGGGTTGTTTGCAGTCATGTGGTCATAGCCTTTAAAGCAGATCTGCTGTGGTGTTACCTGCGTCGTGTGGTGTTACCTGCATCGTGTGGTGTTACCTGCATCGTGTGGTGTTACCTGCATCGTGTGATGCTACAGTGAGTACAGGAAGGAAGGACATGCATGGTTTACATGATGCCAAAAATTCTAATTGTACCAGAACTTTTCTTCACACTGTTCCAGCTTTGGCCTTGCAATGATCTTTTTAAGTGTGTGTGAGCATGAGTGTGTGGGTATGCTTGTATGTGTGTTTGTGTGTGTGACTGGATGTGTGTGTGTGTGAGTGAGTGCATGTATGTGTGTTTGTGTGTGTGCCTGGGGTTTGTGTGTGTGTGTGTGTGTGTGTGTGTGTGTGTGTGTGTGTGAGAGAGAGAGAGAGACTGTGTCTGTGTGTATGAGACTGTGTGTGTGTGTGTGTGTGTGAGAGAGAGAGAGAGAGAGAGAGAGACTGTGTCTGTGTGTATGAGACTCTGTGTGTGTGTGTGTGTGTGTGTGTGTGTGTGTGTAAAGAAATAGCAATTGCATTGGAGTGGAGTTTTCGATGTTCAGTCACCTCTCCAGCCTTCTTTCTTAACTGCTGCATCGTTAATACAGTTATATCAGTTATCTTACTTCTGACTGAAGCTGTTCAACTTTTTTTTCTAATCTTGATTCTGGCATGACATCTTTGTTTTGTAGACTATCATTGACATTTTATTTTCAAATCCATTGTTTTTCCACATGTAATTTAACAGTCCCCTCATTTATGCATGTGCCTTCATGCCCTTGATAAAATTTAACATGTTGTCAGGGGAACCAATGCCAGATTGAATTATGCACAGTAACAATCACAATGCTGTTCGAGACTTGACTCTCTTTGAAGTTCTTGTTGGTCCCCTCCCCCGCCCTTCCCAAATAGGCGCGTGCATTGATCTTGAATTGTTCAACAGATGGCGCAAGGAGGAGCTAAATAGATGAAAAATGAAGGCTTGTGTACATTTTTTTTCTTTGGATTGTCATCAGTTGTCATTGTTCTTGTTTTTTAATTCATTCTTTTAGTCCCACTTCGTTTTGCTCACTTGACTTAAATGGTTTATGTTTGTTTGTAGGTATTGAGAGGAGAGAGCATTCTTTTTAAAAAAAAAAATGGTGTAGGGTAAATAAACATCAACTTACGTCGACATTCGACAACAGTGTAGCAAATCAGTATGTTTTTTGAATGTAGGAATATGCGATTTGTAATTAATGTGGAAATGTGTTATGTGTGGGTGTGTTTGCGTATGTGTATGAGAGTGGAAGAGCTGAAGAGTAAGAGCTATCTGTGTGTCTGTGATGTGTTGGACCAGACTGTGCCACATTATGTCACACATGATGTTGTTGATGCTTGTTCATTTCCTGTATCAGCCCTCTTGTTGTGCTCCTTTTGTCACAGACGACGCAGTATTCAAGGGCAGAAATGCTTTGATCACACTGATTTACAAACAATCATGGTTCTGTGTTTCCATTGCCATGGCCTTTGAAATTGCCTTCCAGTGTGTTAAAAGATCCTTGCCACAGGATAGGTTGTAAACTTTTTGTTTCTTGATTTCATTGGAAATCGGGAGGTTTTGTTTTATCCCTGTGATATAGAGGATGCTCCAAAGTGCAGTCCATGTAATTTTTTTGTATTTATCATTCTCATACACATTCCATTACAGTGTCTTCATTATCAGTATGAGCTAACTGCCGTGACTTCGGTTGTCACAGGAATGAAGGTCATTTAGAGTCGTGATGGGTGAGGGTTGGGCGGAATTGTGATGGTGTTCTTAATATTAGTCTCGTCTGTGACAAGAGGAGCAGAGTGCTGCATTCTGTGCAGTCATCGTTCAGCTGAATGGTCTGGTATTCACATGTTTGATCATATTGGCCAGATGTTTGTCTGCACCAATACCTGTACATAGCCATGTAAATACTTTGTCGTTGTGCTTCATGTATGTGTGTTTGTGTGTGTGCTGTAAATAGCTAATTTTGCTAAGCAGCTGATAATGTATACCACTGAGTGGGTGAGAGAAATGTGTTCATCCTCGAAAGAAGATAAGAAGAAGTAATTATGTAACGACTTGGTACCTTAGTCGTGTGTTCGAATTTGGGGAAATTGGACCCTAAAGCTTTTGGAACATAGTGTGCACAAACATAAACCTGTGTGCATTAAAAATGAAAAAGAAGCTACTGATTTGAACTTCTAAAGACGAATGTTGACAGAAAGGGCAGAAATAGAGAAAATCTTGTCATGGATGTGTAAGATAAAAACATGCGAATAAAATGCAAGATTCTATGGATAGTAAGTGGTCTATTAGGCCTAGAAACCAGGTGCCTGTGGTGAATTCTTTTCTGGACAGAATACATTATGCAAAGAACAGTGGTCCTATCCCATGTACATATTTCTCTCATCCACTTTTGATTTTTGCTTCCTGCAAATGCTAGGGGCCTCAAATTGAGATACCTCTCCACATGTACATAGCTTCTGCTTGATTGTGTTGTGTCCACCAGTCTGAGAACAGCCAGTGCATGGTGTGCCTGCACAGTCTTGTCTATGGGTCAGTTACTGCATGGTCTGTTGGAACTCTCCTGTGAGAATGTGTTAATACACCTAAGAAGAAGTACCTCTAGGTTACAACCGTAGAGTGTAAGGACTCTGTCATGATTTGTTTCAGGAATCAGTAGTTGAGTGGCAAAATAAATCTCTTTTTTTCTTTCTTTTTTTTTTATTGTAAACTTCCTTACATTCCATATCACACCAGTATTATCAAAGAAACAAAACTCAGCTCAAACAGTGTTTCAGTTTTGGAACCATTATCAGCTTTTGAGGCAGTTGCCCATCAGGTTTGGGGATTTTTTTTTTATTTTTTTAACATTTTCAACTTACAGAATTGTTTGAAAATCCCTGAGTGTAGGCATTTGAACAGATTAGTTATGTTTGCCGGAAGTCTGCCAATGGCGTCTTGGTCAGACTGTCTGTGCAGGATCTGCTGCCACTGAGACGTTGTTCAAAACCAAAGACTGTGTGCTTGTTTGGTGTTGTGTGGTTCCGGTTGTGGGTGTGCGCTTCTCTGGCCGTTGTAGGGGGCAGTCGGTCAAGGGACACAGCCTGCAGTGTGAAAGCGCTGCAACCTGTTTGGCTTAGGTGATCCCTCTCTCTCTCTCCAGTTTCCATGCAAAATATACTGCATATGGACTCTGCAGCGATGTATAGGCAGTGAAATGCACATACTGGGACTGATGCTACTGAATTTGTGCTGGCTGAAAGGAGTGCAGGAACAAGTCATATTGGCAGAGTAGGATTCTTAGGCCTTCTCTTCAATATGATCATCATTTTGGTGTGACAACTGGCTGCCCCAGTACAGGCTGACCATTGCCATGGTGGTGTGCAGTATTTACACTATGACAGGTACTCGTGGCTTTTGTTTGTTTGTTTTTTTTGGCTGTTTGAGATGTTTGTGATACTGCTGCAAGTGTTTGTTTTGTACATTTTTACACTTGGGCTTGTCATGCTGTCTGTGCTTGAAATTTGCATGATTTTTGTTGTTGTTGTTGTTGTTAATCTGTATGTTTGTGTCATGGTTTGTAGATCTCTGTGAGCTTCTTATTAACTGCATTATTCTTACATGGTCTGTAGAGAGCGTGTACAGTCATAATTGTGTAAGGTTGGTGGCTGGATATAAGGAGTAGTACAGGTTATGATAGTTGCTATTTGCTTTGAGTTTGTGATCTGTTCTGTTGAGTGGGCAGTATGAGACATTGTGCAGGTAGAGATGCACATGTTGTGTAAGGGAAAGCTTTTCAGCGACTGCTTTCACCTAAAACTGTACTCTTTGTGTATTGATTTGTGACATGTAACACATGGTAAAAGTTGCCGGATGGAGTTGGATGAGTTGTTTGAAGAATAATTTCTGCTGTTTGAAATTCTTCAGGTAGAGCTTGGTCTTTGGACAAGGATCTCATAGATTTAAGGGTTTTATAACTGTCTTTATTGTGAGAAAATCTGTGTAGGCCATGTACAGTTCTAGTCTGTACATTACTTCTGATCTTATATTTCTGTTGCCTCCTCAGATTTTCTAACTTTTTTTTCACATTTGAGTTTTCCTCTGCTGGCATTATTTTAAAAACAAGTCATGTTGGCAATTGTTGTATTTGATTTTTACATAATTGTTTAAAAGAGTCAGGTGGTTGGTCACAAAAGAGGTGAAAAATTATTAAGGTAGTTACAACATCAGGTTCTTGACATTTTAGGTTTTTTGACATTTAGACTTTCTGGGTTTTTTTTCCTCAAACACTGGTTGTTGTTGTTGTTTTTTTTTTCATATTTTGTCACAAATAATGTGCACAGTTTGGTGTAACAATATTTTTTTTTCATGTTTGAGAAACAAATGATTATTAAGCTGTAAAATAAAATTAACATCATTACTGAATTTGTTCACTGTATATGCTGTACTAGTCTTATGTATTTTGTATATACGTTGGCTTTTCCTGGTCATACTGAGCGCTTGATAAAACCCTTATGTTGATGATCCATTATGCGTGTGTGCAGCATCTGAGTGTACATGAGTGTATGATAGACTGGAAATAGAATGAAAATCTATTGAAGCTGTTTGCTTTTATGTCTAGCATTGGTGTTTTGACATCTGCAGACTAGAATAAAAAGCTTATGTTGTGACCATATGCAGAACCATTCTTAGTTTTTATTTACTAGAATGTTCTATTCAGCATTCCGTTGTACTTGTAGTCTTTCACTTGTGCTTGATTTATTTTCTGTAGTATATGTCAATAAACAAATCCTGTTCCTTTCTTCTTTCTTTTACATTTTTTGTTTTTGTTTTTGAGATTACTGATATTATTGAATCTTTATTGCCACTTTTAATATGATTTTCTTTTTTTTTTTTTACTTTCAGTGAACCAGTAAAGCTTATTCTTCAGCTTTTTTATGTATCTGTGTACTTCTTGTTTTTTGTTGTTGTTGTTTTTTTTTTTGTTTTTTTGTTTTTTTTTTTTTTTTGAACTGATGTATGCGGTATGTATTCTGTTCATTTTAAAAATGAATCTGTTCAGTTAATTTTATTAGATGGTGACATCTTCAGTGTAGCCAGCCTATAAATTGATATTAATTCTTTTTCCAATGACAGTAGAGTAATCAGATCCAAGCTCATGCCTTTACTTCCCTTATCTACATGCATGCGTGTGTGGACAGAGTCATATGTAGACGCTTTGACAGGAAAAACGTGTGTATCTTCTTTATTACAGAAATAATAGGCGTGATACTCTTGCAATGCATTTATTTCCACTCGTATTGCGTATATGTTACCTGACATTTGCAGTATAGTTCAAAGCATTAGTTGTCTATTAATCCTATATAATATGTCAGTCTGTATGCCTCCGCTGTGTGTTATATGCATAAGCATTTATAATAAAATATTTTCTGATAATTCATTTTGTGAATGTGTGTGTGTGTATTTTATGCATGAATTCATATGAATTTGTTCAACTCTCTCTCTCTCTCTCTCTCCCTCTCCCTCCCTCCCTCCCTCCCTCGTTGTGCCAACACACATCTTTCAAATGTGGTGAGATGTAGGAAAATCAGATGACCTAAAGTCACCACTCTGTCAAACAGTCGAGTCCCAGGTTTATATACAGCACTGCTCACACAGGGAATGTCTTCATGGAGACAAAAGCAAGCGCTTCAGGAGATCGTGCATGGGGCTAGCACTGCCACAGGAGATAAGCCACCAACAGCTCCTGCAACAACATTCTACACGGTAGGAGACCACAAATCATGGGCTGGAGCCGCTGTGTTATCGAGCATGGCAGCAGAGTTTACTGGATGGAACAGATGACTGGGAATACTCAGCAGACCTTCCAGAATGGGAGAATCATCCAGAGATCATCAGGAAGAGTGGCATTGGATCGTATATTGCTCTACACTCGGGTTCATTAAAAAAAAAAAAAAGATCCTGATGATTCCCTATTCTGTTCCATACTGTAGTCAGAAGTGACTTCAATGCCCAGAAATATTTTGTTTACCTAATCCAACTCTGCATCTGAAATCTGAAATCTTTTACCGCTTTTTTTTCTGTCTTTCTTTTTTTTTTTTTTTTTTAATCTTCTTGAGTTTTAAGGCATTGTTCGACAAATTTGAAACAGGAGTCATTTTCAGTCCGAGTGGGTGTTGGATATGATGATGAATTCCAACGGAGAGATGGAAACAAGGGGTGAGAAGACAAAATGTGACGTGCTTAAAGAGATTCTGATCAAACTTGCAGTGCCATACGAAAGCAACACGGAGCAAGCTCACATCTATAAGACTGGGGAGTATGCAAAAAACACATGATTCTGATGGAACCGGAGTGGGTTCACATCTACAAGACTGGGGAGTATGCAAAAAAACAAATGATTCTGATGGAACTCGAGCGGGTTCACATCTACAGGACTGGGGAGTATGCAAAAAAACAAATGATTCTGATGGAACTCGAGTGGGTTCACATCTACAAGACTAGGGAGTATGCAAAAAACACATGATTCTGATGGAACCGGAGCGGGTTCACATCTACAAGACTGGGGAGTATGCAAAAAAACAAATGATTCTGATGGAACTCGAGCGGGTTCACATCTACAAGACTGGGCAGTATACAAAAAACAAATGATTCTGATGGAACTCGAGCGGGTTCACATCTACAAGACTGGGCAGTATGCAAAAAGCAAATGTTCTGATGGAACTCGAGCAGGTTCACATCTACAAGACTGGGGAGTATGCCGGTCTGGCAAGCAGCTTGCGGGAATCTGGCTTCCAGGGGAAAGTCCTCGCTATGGAAGTTGTAGTGAGGAGATTGGCAGGCTCATCATTTTGTGATTTCATGAAACAGCTCTGGATTTCTTGTGAGAAGAGGGCCAGAACCCTGAAGGCAACAGTAGAGGCAGCTGAAAAGAGTTCCATCTGGATCTTATCGAGGGGGAAACAAGGGGAACGTTATAAGGCTTAAGGCAAAGTAAACGACTGCTGTGTTTTGTGCAGCAGACACCCCTCAGAGATGTTCTGAACACATTCCCTCTGGCAGCTTCATCTACACTGCTCAGTTGACAGCCTTAGTCCTGGCTCTTGAAATGATCTCAAATTTGAAACAAAAGATTTCCTCAATTTATTGGACTCCCTTTCTGCTTTGGAGGCCATCGCTGGCCGTAATCTCAAGGACCCTCAATTACTGAAAGTATTTGAACTGTACAGCTCCCTGAAATCAGATGGATATAACATAGTTTTTGTTTGGGATTTTCCAGCCATGTGGGCATTCGAGGCAACGAAATTGTTGATCAACTTGCCAAGAGTGCCACAAAGAGCGAGTTGAGCAGATTGTCTATCCCTCGCACTGATCTGAAACCCCAAACCCAGGCTTATGTCAAAGAGCTCTGCAAGAGGAATGGAACTTGCGACGGATAACAAATTTTACAAAATACGTCCAAGCCTGAGAGACTTTTTACCATGCTCCCGAGGAGGCCGTAAAGTAGTTAACAGTTTTATGCCGTTTGCTTACAGGCCACTCGTTTTACATCCATTTTTTTTATCTTCTGAAAGGTGAAGAAGCTCCGTGGTGCATTCCATGTCATGTATCATTCACAGTGAAAACATACTCTTTTAGAATGTTGGGACTTGCATTCTGTGAGGCATAAATATTAAATAGCAGACTGCATGAAAACCTTGTTCAGAGATGTCCCACCTTATGTGATCTTTAAATTTCTTAGGGAGATTGATATCTTTCATCTGATATAAGATTCTATGGAGGGAAGACTTTTAACAAAATATTCGGTGTGTTTTTGAAAGGCGTGTTTTGAAGAGTTATGTGAATGTTGTTTTATTTTCATTTTTATTTTTCATTTTTAGATAATGACATGAGTTGACTTCAACGCGGTGACAGCCCTGACATGGCCCTTTGCTGTCGGATGGGCTATAAGCAATATTACCTTACCAAGTCCTTTTCCAATTTCATCAAAGTTCCTTTTTCTTGAACACAAACACGGGAGTGAGAGGGGGGCTGAAATATGGAATGAAATAGATAATAAAAACTAAAATTATGTAAAGAGTATAAATTTAGTGGGAATCGTTGAGTTATACTTGGGGATCCATTGTCGTGTACATATTTTTTTAAATCCAAAATGTACGTAACGTCGCATAAATGTGTAACTGAATTTTCAGCAAAATAGATTAAGATTTATAAGTGTTCCCGGATACTGAAATTGATATCTTATTGTTCTCACCGCCCTTTGTATCCCCCTGAAGTGACAAGTTGTATGACCAAAGATAATTTGTCATCAAGTGTCTACAACAAAGATTCCTTTCTTAATCTATCCATTTTTTATGCTCAATTTCTCTTCTTCTTTCTCTGTCCGCTCCCCCTCCCCCTTTACCCCCACTTTTCTCCCTGAATTCTTTCTTTCTCCTTTTTCGCTTGCCACAGAGTAGTTACATCGTTGTTATTTCCATCAATTGTTTTGGCAAATCCAAAATACACAATCTGGAACTAAATATAGCCTGTCGTCCGATAACTGAGCAGCGACCTCGGGGAAAGCAGTCACACGAGCTCTAAATGTTGATACTGTGGAAACAGCAGACAGATCAATGTGGCCCTTTCGGCATTTTAGGCGCACATGTCCATATTGTACTCTCAGTTCTTATAGAACAGAGAATACTTTAGCATGGGAACGAAGAAATGCTCTGTGTGTGTGTGTGTGTGTGTGTGTGTGTGTGTGTGCGTGCGTGCGTGCGTGCGTGCGTGCGTGCGTGCGTGCGCGCGCGCGCGTGCGTGCGTGCGTGTGTGTGTGTGTCCGTCCGTCCGTCCGTCCGTCCGTGGTCAAAATGTGTTCCACTCGCTCCAGACAAAACTACTGGGCCGATCTTTCTGAAAATTTGTAGGTATGTTCATTATGGGTCACAAATGGTGCCCGATGTTTTAGTTTACCGTTATAGCCGTTACTAATGGCTGTAACAGCCTGTTATGGTTTTTCTTCATCTTCGTGGAATATCTCAGAAAGTACTTGGCCGATCTTTGTGAAAATTAGCAGGTATGTTCATTATGGGTCACAGATGATGCCTGATGTTTTAGTTTACCCCGTTGTAACCATTACTAATGGCTGTGTAACGGCCTGTAACGGTTTTTCTTCTTTATGGAATATCTTGGAAAGTATTCGGCCGATCTTTCTGTAAATTTGTAGGTACGTTTATTGTGGGTCACGAATAAATGCCTGATGTTTTAGGTTACCGTTATAGTCATTACTAACGTCTGTAACGGTCTGTAACGGTTTTTCTTCTTCATGGAATATCTCAGAAAGTACTTGGCCGATCTTTGTGAAAATTAGCAGGCATGTTCATTATGGGTCACGGATGATGCCCGATGTTTTAGTTTACCCCGTTACAACCTTAACTAACGGCTGTAACGGCCTGTAACGGTTTTTCTTCTTTATGGAATATCTCAGAAAGTACTTGGCCGATCTTTCTGAGAATTTGTAGGTATGTTCAGTGATGGTCATGAATAATGCCCGGTGTTTTAGGTAATCGTTATAGCCGTTACTAACGGCCTTTTCTTCTTCATGGAATATCTCAGAAAGTGCTCGGCCGATCTTTGTGAAAACTAGCAGGTATGTTCATTATGGGTCACAGATGATGCCTGATGATTTAGTCTACCCCGTCCTAACCGTTACTAACGGTTGCAACGGCCTGTAACGGGTTTTCTTTCTTTATGGAATATCTTAGAAAGAACTTGGCCGATCTTTCTAAAAATTTGTAGGTATGTTCATTATGGGTCACGAATAATGCCCGATGTTTTAGGTTACCGTTATACCCATTACTAACCGCTGTAACGGTTTTTCTTCTTCATGGAATATCTCAGAAAGCACTTGGCCGATCTTTGTGAAAATTAGCAGGTATGTTCATTATGGGTCGCGAATAATGCTCGAATGTTTTCGTTTACCGCTATAGCCGTTACTAACGGCTGTAAAGGCCTGTAACGGTTTTTCTTCTTTATGAAATATCTCAGAAAGTACTTGGTCGATCTTTGTTAGAATCAGCAGATATGTTCATTATGGGTCACGGATGATGCCCGATGATTTAGTTTACCATTATAGCCGTTACTAATGGCTGTAACGGCCTCGAAGTGGTTAGCGTCGCGGACTCCCGGCTGGGAGGTCGTGGGTTCGAATCCCATCAGAAGTCATGTGGGTTTTTCTGCCCCGACCGGCTCTACCCAGAGTTGAGTTTGCTGCGGACTCATTTGGGAAGACTGGGACTACACAGTCGAGTTTCACCCACTTAATGGATGCGTTTCTGAGAGTGTTGCTCAAATTTCATGACCAACACTGCAGGTGTCTGTATCTCTCGGGCCTGGTTGACGCCGGGATATATTATGAAAGGAAGCGTAGAGTACAGCCCTGTCATGTAGTCTCAGACCGAAATGGAAATCCGTAGCATCATCATAATCATCCTCATTCTCATCGATCAGCATAAAAAAAAAGTCTCAAATTCTGTGGCCCTTCATGCCCTGCTCTCATGGTGACCTCAGTTTCGATGTCTTCTCCACGTCTGTGGCCTTGGTTTGGTTCCGTCGGGGTCACCGGTATCGGCGAGTCCATGGGGGGGCTGTCGTTGGACGGACGTGGTGGGCGCCCTCCGGGGGGAGAGCTCACTCACGCCGGCTCCGCGACTAAGCAATTATTGTCGTCAGTAGGGGGCTTAGTAGGTGGTGTCCCTGCGTATGTTAGATCAGAACAGGCGCCACTGAACACCACTGAAGTGACTCGGCAGCAGTGCAGTGTCTCCTCCGGTGGGTTGCCTCTTGACGACTTGACATTGATGCTCCCTGTGGATTGCCGGTGCCGGGGCTGCGGCGGGGCCGACCGGGCCGTGGCTGTGGACGGGGTGTCGGAATGAGCGGCGTGGGTGCACTGCCTCTGAGGTGGCGCAGAGGTTGGGACAGCAAAAAAAAAAAAAAAAAAAAAAAAAAAAAAATTGTAGGTATGTTCATTATGGGCGACGTATGATGCCCGACGTTTTTTACTTTACCGCTATAGCCGTTACTAACAGCAATAACGGCCCATAACGGTTTTTTTTATGAAACATCTCAAAAAGTACTTGGCTGATCTTTCTGAAAATTTGTAGATATGTTCATTATGGGTCACGGATGATGCCCGACGTTTGGGTTTACCGTTATAGCCGTTACTGACGGCTATAACGGCCCCTAATGGGTTCTCTTCTTCATGGAATATCTCAGAAAGTATGTGGCCGATATTTCTGAAAATTTGTAGGTATGTCAGGGATGATGCCCAATATTTCAGTTTACCGTTACAGCAGTTACTAACGGCCCATAATGGTTTTCTTCTTTATCGAAAATCTCAGAGAGTTCTTGGCCGATATTTCTGAAAATTTGTAAGTATGTTCATTATGGGTCACAGATGATGGCCGATGTTTACCAGAATATCCATTACTAACGGTTACACCAGCCCAAGACGGTTTTTCCTCTTTATGGAATATCTCACACGTATTCAGGATAAACTGGGAGTACGTTTATATGCTTTGCATCTTGTTTCTTCTTCTTTCTTTTTCTCAAATAACACGCGTGCATCTCTGTGTCTACAACAATAGCATAGTAATAATAATGATAAATACTTAATTGATTGCAAATTGATAATGACAAATGATGGCAACGACGACGACATGATAAGAAGAAGAAGAAGAAGAGATTATTATTATTATTATTATTATCATTATTATTATATATAACAACAACAATAGCAATAATAATGATAATGATATTAATGATAGTAGCAAGGGTAGTAGTTGTACTGCTACTATCACTACTACTAGTACTGCCACTAGTTATTAGAATTTTACCATTATCATTATTTTGACTATGATGATGATGGTGATGCTGGTAATGGTGATGATGATGATGATGATGATGATGATGATGATGATGACGATGATGATGATGATGATTATAACTGTTTTAGCTACCCTATCACGAATTACATACGCTAGTTTCTAAAACTGATTTTACACCTTTATTCTTTTTTTTCTTAATTTTATTTATCTATATATTATTTTTATTTCTTTTTTTTTTTTTCTTTTTCTTTTTTTTTTTTTTTTGGGGGGGGGGGGCATTTGTACACCTTTTTTGGGGATGGGGGTAGAGGTGGGTGGGGGTGTGTGTGAATGGGGTGGAGTATCATACCTGTCTAGTATGAATGGTGTCAGTGTGACTGGATGAGTGAATGGGAACGGAGTTATAACTGAAATTCTTACTTGCGTATGTTACCAACATTTCGATTTCGTGATTGATATAACTTGCGATGTCCATTCAACTTTGACACATATTTGTTCTTAAACATGTTGTATGCACTCTTGTAAATGTAGGCCTTTGTTGCTACTTTCTCTGTCACTGGAATGTGTATAGAATATCTCTCTTTCTCTCTCTCTCTCTCTCTCTCTCTCTCTCTCACACACACACACACACACACACACACACACACACACACACACACACACACACATGTTGTGCAAATATTTGGATTGAAAAAAAAAAGTTTCCAATGTTTCATTATGCTCCTCTACAGTGGAAGAAAGTTGTCTCCATTTTACTCACTAAAAAAAAAAGAAAGAAAGAAAGAAAGAAAATTGCGTCTTGAAACATTTCATTCGCACACACAGTCTGCTGTGCTGCCTGTTTCAGAAACGCGGTGATAAAACAGATCTCTTTTTCCCATTCACATTTCCTACATTTTGTGGGGTTGACAAGTGTGCATACATACAGACCCATAATGTAATGATGATTTTCAGTTGATTTGCTTCATTCTTTCCTATCTCAAGTATATCAGTGCACCGACCTTGATAAAGCAATTCTTTTTTGGATTAAAGAATTTTTGCTTTTATACTGAGCATGCATTTGGGCCAAACAAACTGTCATCTTTAACCGTCTTGGATATAAAAGGAAATGCGCAAAGAAATACACATTAAAGAACTCTTCTTCTTCTTCTTCTTTCTTCTTCTTCTTCTTCTTTTTGTACTCCCAGTTCTTATAGAACAAGGAGAACTTTACATACAATGGGAACGAAGAAATGCTGTCTGTGTGTCCGTGGTCAAAATGTGTTCCACTCGCTCCAGACAAAACTTCTGGGCCAATCTTTCTGAAAATTTGTAGGTATGTTCATTATGGGTCACGGTTAATGCCCGATGTTTTATTTTACCAGAATAACCGTTACTAACGGCTATAACAGCCCCAAACGGTCTTTCTTCTTTATGGAATATCTCAGAAAGTATTCGGCCGATTTCTTATCTCAGTGACGAAGCACATCATGACGCATGTTTGATTGTGACTTTTTTTTTTTTTTTTAAGTGTTTTCATTATGACGCATGTTTGATTGTGACGTTTCATTACACGCGTATTCAAGATAAACTGGGAGTACGTTTATATGCTTTGCATCTTGATTCCTTTTTAAGTCTGTGTCGGTTTAGCAAAGCCCATGACTATTGTATTGTGACGTCATTGAAACGAAAAACGAACTACAAATATTATCAAGGACCGATTTCAAATGAAAGGACGCAAAAACTATTTGGAATGCCAACTAACAAATGACTTATAAAGAGTATTCAAAAACATGATTTCATAAGAAGGCTATTACACACTGAAAATTTTATTTATTGTTATGGATGGGAACAGAATGATTTAGAATCAGAGCCTGAGTACTGTGAGTCAGAAGATATTTATTCCAAAAAGTCGATTACTCTTGTAAAACTACTCTGAGGCTTTTGTATCTATGATAAGTCAAAATCGTCGAAAAAGTGAGGATATTCATAATCTGTAGGCCAAAATAACCAAGTTGTTTGCACCAGATATAGCAGACTCCCTTACTTACATGTATAAGGAGTA